>BJBW01000766.1:344-170413 GCA_004320125.1 Scolopax mira | reverse complement strand
TCTGCATTTCAGTCTCCCATTTCTGATTTACTCTGTAGGCATCCTGCTTCCGAAGGCACAGCTCTGATACAAGGAAGTAGGCTGCCAGGTGTCCAGGATTTCAAGTGGAGAGTGGACGTAGCTATATCGACAAGGTATAAAAAAGAATCCTGCATGACCTTAGAAATTATTTTGCCCATGGTTAAACTGACTTCTTGTGCTCCTTTAAAAATGTTAATGGTGTTAAAATGTATATTCCTGTTAGGGATTGGCATGTAGCATTACATGGTAAGATATGAAGGGAATTTTCTGAACAGTGTAGTCAATTTATATACAGGTTACTGCTGTTAACATGGACCTGGCAAAAGGCTGCTGCCTTTGTCTTCTACTGATACTTTTTAGGCTCCTCATTTGCTTTACCTCCAAAACCTCTGTACTAGAAACGTTTTATTCAAACTTTGAGTTTCTCTTTCAATATTTCAAAACTTAATGGAGCTGATACAACTCCACAGGTCCTCAGAGATGATGGAATAAATTAGATGGATTAGATGGAGCTTCACGCAGCCAGCCAAGCTCTCAGTTTCTCTAGAGCAGGGGAGGGAAATCATCTATTCAACTTGTCAAGTAGACTATCATTTGTATGTTGTGCATGTTAAATAAAATTACATTCAATCACCTGTACAGTCGGCTGTAGATTCTGCAAAGAGAGGCTTCAGAGCAGCAGCTTTATACTCCCATAATTATGCAATTGAACTACCTCCTAGTTTCTTTCACAAAACAGGACTAAAGGCCTTTGTGGCCATCCTGTCTGTGCCTGCAGTGGATAGCTTCTTGCCATCTGCCACAGCAGAGCCAGCTGGGGGATGGATCTTTGGCTGGACCCAGAAGGAAACAGAAACCATTTGTCTGTGCTGTTCCTGGTCTTTGTGTAGTTCTGACCGAGATGCCTGAGGGTGAAAGAAATCGAAAGATGATCCAGTATTTGTCAGTATTGTAAATCATTAGCGTGAGTGACTTCATTGCATTCATGAATACCTGCATCTGAGGGAGAGTACAGTCTTGTTGCTGCCATAGTTGAGAGGCCCTTGGGTAATCAGGGATAGTCTTCCTGAAATCAAGAAAAAAGGTTGCTAAGTGAACATTGTGATGGCCACAAGCTACTAATTCAGGTGACTCTCAGGTGAGCAGTGCTGTAAGCACCATACACGTATCACTATGCACAAGAAATCTATATCTGTAAAGAGAGCAAAATGTACAGATAAGATAAACATCCTCAGGCACAATGCTTGCAAGCTGCAAGCAAATCCTATGATTTGTTTTCCAAATAACAGAGGAGCAGTATATTAGCTTTTCCTATTTTTCTCCTTTTTTTCCTGTCCAGTCCACCTACCCCCTGCAATTTCTTGTTTATCATCCAGCAACTGCCTCTGTAAAGAGGTATGGCTTCTGGCTGTAATGTCTGTCAGTACCTGAGCAGGCTTTGGCAACGTTGGGTGATGGAAGCTGCACAAAAATGACTCATTTCCCCTCTTTGGGTCATCAAATAAAATAACAAACTACAAATTTAGCATGAAGACTGGAAGAGCTTGATTCCCCAAATGAGATGGCAGTGGAAAATATGAAGGGTTGGAAAGGATTAATGCAACATGGTAAATCAACTAAGAAAACTGCATTATTACTAGCAGTATTTGTTCAGCTCTTATCCCCATCATAGTTCCACTGAACTGGTTATTATGTAAAATGAAAATGCTCCTAAACTTGCAGCTACTAAACTATTAAAAAAATTTTTAGTCTCAATACTGAGGTAAATTGGAGATGACTCCAGTGTTCATGAGTTTCCAGCCAGCCAGGTATAGGGCTCTGTGATACTCTTTCTATGTAAAGCCTACATGAACATCTTAAATTGGTAATGTACAATGCTGTACTCATCACACTGCTGATGTCTATTGTTGTAATACTAATAATGTAAATAATTTCAGTTCACTGGCCCGTGCACTTCAACCATCCATTCTAATGATGATGAAGCTTTCAGATGGGACAGCTCATCGCTTTGAAGTAAGTCTGATTGCCATAATAAATGAAAAAGAAACCACTTGAAGTTATTTTTTAAAAGTTGAATTACTATTTATTTTTTAAATAAATAGTATTTTTTAAATAGTGCATTATCACTGATTAGTTTGCTTTGGAATCCTTCGTGTTCAGTGTAGCTGCATACAATATAGAATCATACCTTGTTCCTACATACATTTCACTGAAACCTCACTTGTTAGAAGAATATTAATTACTGAAAAGCACTGTTGCATAATATCTGGTTTGAGTAAGAACTATGTGCTTGTTATCAGCTGTAACCTTCAGACCTAATGATGGCTCTCGAGGGAAGGAAAATTATTGGGGTAGTTCATATAATGTATCATACAGTTCTGAACCCCCTACATTTGGTAAAGAATGTTAACATTCTCCTCTGTGGCAGAGGTAGCTTTATTCCCTTGCTTCAGTACAGTTCTTGCTGCTATAAAGAAAGTAAAAAAACTTTGCTTTTTACCTCAGAATTAGTCAGTGGTAGTATTTATGACACTCCACGTAAAGGCTTGCCAGAAGATGGCATAAATTCTTTCATATTTTTAACCTTTGAAAAGGAATGCTATTTGTTCTAGAAATAACATGTGATATGTACAAGAATTCAGTGCACAGCAGGCATTCTTACATTTGAACTCTGTAAAGATTTTGGCTTCAGTTCCTGTGTTAGTAGTAGTCTGGAGGAAGCACCAAAGCACTGTGGGTTGAAAGAGGTGGACTGACTGTACTGTTACAGGGCTTCACAGGAAGGCAGCTGTTGAGGAAGGCACAAATTATGTGCTGCATTGCAAAGTGTTGAGGGTGTCACTTCACAGAAGATCGAATTCACCCTTCTGTGCACAGTCCAGCTCAGAGCATCATGTAGGCTCTGTTTAAGGTCTTCCAGGGAACTTAAATGATACCGTGAGCTTCAGGTTAACCCTGTACAACAGGGTAGGATTCACTTAGAAGAATAAAACCTAGTATATTCTTTGCTGTTTAGATTTGGGGGTTCATTTCCTGGTATATAATGTCAAGTCTTGGTCTTGATGGCATTGTTGCTGGTTGTTTTGGTTTGATTTTGGTTTTTCTTGTTATAAGTCTGCGTAAGACCCTTTACTATTCTGCAGTGGAGATATGTTGATGTGCTTGTCCAGTATGCACAGAAGTTCAGATATCTGATGGGCTTCTCTTCAAATCAGTTCTTCGCTGCTGGTATTTAGATCTGAATGCCAAAAATATGTCTATAAACCTTATTTCTGTATCTGATGAGTGATCTTCCCACAGTTAGTATGTCTTTGGGATAAACCTATATTTTGCTTCAAGGAACCACATGCAAGCAAATACAGTCCTCACCTCTGCAGTTTCCTTTCATTTGGACATGTTGAGAATGTCCTGAGGGCTTCTGCAGGATGTTAAGTTCAGAAGGTAATTCTGTTATGAACAGTTTCAGAATGTATATGCCACAGGTTATACACAAAGTTATACACTTTGGTCTCTTGGGTTTGGTTTGGTTTTTTAATTGCAGTGTGATCTCTGACAATCTGAATATGAAGATTCTTTTTCAAAAGCAATGGGAATTGCCGCATATTGAGTCTTGTATATATGTCAAAAATGAAAAGGACATGATGCCTTTTATATGTATTTCTGATGTATGTGGAAAATGCAAATCAGGTGTTGGATTCCTCTCACATAATTGATATCTGTGCTACAGTAGGCAGCAGGATATGACAAGGGACTCTGTCAAAAGAACTGCGTGTCTTCAATGTAGTCAGAGTAAATGCGGCAGCTCAGATGTTGGTGCTCATGCGAGCACATGCATTTGTGTCCTGCACCCCGTCTCAGCTTGTGCTCAGATGTGGTTCTTGACAGATAATATGATTTCCATCCATTTGGCTTCACAGGCTTGAAATGATAAAGGAAAGTCCATTAGTCTCCTGCATAGTTGAAAATGTTTTGTATGTTTAATCAAAATCTTATACCTTCCATGTATAGGATGGTATAAGTGCCCAGTCCTCTTTGCTCTTGAGGTTGCTGCCAAATCTCTTGCTTTGAGGCTCAATTCCTTTCTCCTCCAAGTTTGGACAATCAGAATATCTGGAATTTGCTCCCTGAGAATTGTGTAGGCTCCACAGCCTTCCAGGTGTCTTCATCTTCCCTTCTGATCTGCAACTTTCTTACTTTACCACAGCAGCCATCAGTTTGCTTTCTGGAGTATTTCTTTTCTCACATGAGGCAGTATAAAAACATACGTAGCTGTTGTTTCTGCTTTTTCCCACTCTGCTCTTCTTTTTCACACAGATGATTTAGTTGAATTAACTGAATATTATTAACCTATTAACTTCAAATTAGTTGTCTTAAGTCTATTTAAAAAACGGTATTTTAAGAGAGGATGAGCTGACACTGTGTAGTGTTTCTATCCATAGGCACACCCTACTCAAAGTTCCTAAAATGTTTCATGTTTTCTAACCAGAATATTCTGTTTCAGGTGCCGGTTGCAAAGTTTCAAGAACTGAGATACAATGTTGCCCTTATACTGAAGGAAATGAATGATTTGGAGAAAAGGAGCATACTGAAGATCCAGGACTGAACACTAAAATGAGGAGTTTATAGAACAGATTTGAAACCCTCAGCATGTTTTGCGAATGGCAGAGCAGGAGACCATCTTTACTTTGCCTATCTGAACTCCAGTTCAGACATTTCTGATGTCTGCTCTAAATATTTTTTTTGATTCAAGTGATAAAAGCACAAGCTTTTTTCATAAGACTTAGGAAAAAAAAAAATCATCTATGAAAAAGTATAACGTTGTTTGTGAGCATTTTTGCATGATTCATCAAAACATTTTTTAAATAACTGGCTTAATAGATGTAAGAGTCATTTATTTCTGATTATGATTCATCACTAATTATTTTTGAAAGCCTGCTACCGGAAGCCCCATCGATGTGTATCATAAGAAAGCTCTGCAATATCTCAAATAAAAAAACCAAAACAAACAAAAAAACCCCTACATCCGTGCTCTAGTATGACAAATGTGAACTTTAAGTTTTGCATAAGTAAAATTGCGATCTGGTGTCTCATGGAGTGACTGAGGTATGGCTACAGATATTTAGGGCCAATTTTGAAGAAAAATGGAAGCCTGTGGATCAAGAAGTATCAGCTCTGCTTCCAGAACTAATTCCGTGGAATTGCTGAAGTGCAAAGTTGCAATCTAAGGCTGGTTGGTCGGAATGGTCTAAACACACCAGTAATGTCATAGATTTCTAAGTAAAAATGCCTGCCTTTTGTTTCATGTATTTCCTATATGTTCACAGTGAATGGAGCATTACTGGGCAGAAACCTCTGTCACTGTGGTGACAGCAAACAGCAGGAGGCAGCAACCTTATAGACCACTACAGCTGCATACTAGTTAATAGTGTAAGTCAGACCTCAGGATGAAGAGGCTGCATGCAGCCTCTGGGATGAAAGTCACAGGTATGAGAATATCCAAGCCCCAAAAGTTCAATAAAACAGTTAAGCCCAGGCTGATGCTCCCCAGAGTGGTTAGGCAGCCCCTGAGTTGGCCAGGCAGTTAGATGATTGTTGTAGGTCCCTTCCAACTGAAATATTCTATTCTAAGTTACTCCTTTCCCCCATGATTAAACCTTGGAAGAACTCCCTTAACTTGAAACATATGTTTTTAAGTCTCAGTTAAACGCTGTGGGATCACCGGTATGCCCCTAAGAGTTTTGCCAAGAAGGGATGCATTCCTCAGTCATTGCCTGAACAAATTTTATCCCAGCAGCAAAGATGGAGGCTGTGTGCAATGACCCAGACAGGAGAGGCTGTGGGCCCTAGAACTATAGGATTTTTCTGGCTGTCTAGTTTAGAAAGCACATGCCACTACCATGGTTAAGAATTGGCTTATTCTAGCTGCTTTCAGGGTTTCTACCTCAGTATTACCACCCATGCTCCTCTCTCTCGTTTTCTTTCATTGTAGAATTTGCCTTAATCTTTCTCACTCCCCCCAGAAACCTCCTGAAATCATGGATTCAGGAGGCCTTTTACACTCCCACAGATATTTGTGTAGGAAAGGATGACTTGGCTCTTAGATTTTAAGAATCAAAACAAGCATAAAAATACTTCATTGTCATACTTCTTAAGAGGAGACTTGTTCGACAGCAGTCCATACCAATCTAAAGACAGCTAAATAGCTGGAATCCAGAGAGCTTTTAAAGCCTGTGCTGTGTCTCCTGTCAGCCATAATTTCAAACTGTCCAAAAGCTGCATGTTCCATTTACTTTGTAGGCTACTCATCAACAACTTCCAGGTTTGATCCATACTGCATCTTTACTGTGTTCAGGTCACACCAAAGCATACAAAGAGGAATTAGCTCCTATCACTTCAAGTGGACTGTAGATCGCATTAATGTGAGGTTTTCTTTTTGGTTTTACTTTATGAAACTTGTCCATCTTCTTTCTGGAAATGACATTTGTCACAAGCTGTAAAACAAAATACACATTCTTATGTTCCTTGTTACAACCTTTCTCTTCTGAATGTCTAGGTTTACGTGGTTTCAAACTGAAAAGGTGTCTCAACTGAGACCATAAGTGAAATCTTCTGAGACAAACAGAATACTGCATGGCTGTAAAATGACCCATTGCTTCAGATATTTGCAAAGTTGGTTTTTTTGCTGGTCAGAGTAGAAGAATCCAAAAATACCTTGACCTTCTAGACAGAATATATTCATTCAGATGTTTTCCTGTAACAATTCCTGTAGCAATTGCCCATGTTCTCCAGAAATGGAAAGGCTTCCTGACCATTTTTTTTCATGTTCTCTGCAAGAGCTGATGGACATCTTAATCTCAAGTTTGGGTTGCCACACGTTAAGCAGGAGTTTTACTGTAATTGGAGGTTTACCGTGGACACTGAGGGATACTTAAACACTTGGGATTTAAATTCCTTTCTATTTAAGAGTGCATTTAAGCTTTTCTTCTGACAGATTAGCTTTCCAGTAGAACAGCAGTTGTCGTGAAAATAGCTAGTAGGAGTGGCTAGTGGATAATTACTCAGTTTTGATAAAATATAAGCCTTCAAATTATTGTTAGGTTTCTCAGAACTTCATGTTGAATTCTGTGTTAAATACTTGCTCAACACTGAAATACTTCTACTTCACAATTAAAATACTGTGGAATTTGAATTCCTCTGAATTTCTGACTTTCCAATACAGAGCAAAAGTAAGCTTCTAAGAGTCTGGGTCTGCCTGAACAGAAATGTTCAGAAACCCAACTCACTCTAGCTGTGATTGCACTTCAGGGACACACAGTGTGATCTCCCTGTATCACACAGTGAAAGATACAACTTGAACAGGATGCTTGCTTCATTGGTACCGAGGTCTTGCCAAACCTACCACTAGTCAGCCATCAATCAGGAAGGTAGGAAATTTGCATGGGAAGGGCGCTGCTGGTTTTTTTCTCATTATACTTATTGATGGTCCAACAGGCAACAAGCACCTTTCATGGGCCCTATTGGTAGTTTTCCCTGAAAAATAAACCCCAGTGCTTTCTCTGCTTGATGGTGCTATGCATTTATTTAATTTGGTGGATATATTTGTGAATATCTTAATTCTAGCAGTTTTCTAATCATGGCGTATGAATGTAGATTTCTCCATTACACCTTTTCTTTCATTTACTTTATAACATATGGAACATTATGCCTTTTCTTTCGAGATTAATGTGTCAAAATTTATTTAAAATAGTACTTGATTGTGCTCCAATGTAAATCCTGTGTGTACAATAGCAGAGATGCTCAGCATGTGCAGGAGTCATCACCGTAGGCAGAATGCAAAAGGAAAGTTCAAGATAGTGGCCAGAAGTCATTCAGAGATTCAGTGGCAAAATCACACAGAACTGACATGTCTTCACTTCTTATTCTCTAACCATAAGTCAGCATGGCTTCCTGACATAATGATCAAGCCTCCCTCTTGGTTTTTTTGTTGTTTTTTTTTCCATTGGTTCAACCCCATAGGCCATCAGTCCAAATCTGGTCTTGCCTATGGACTATGGCAGTGTGTGCAGAGCACCTGAAAATCAAAAGCCATCTGTGGCTGTATTTTTTATGTGACTTTTTGTATCCCTACCGCCAATAGAGAAGGAACTTTGTCAGCATGACTAGCAGGTCATAATTTCACACTTGGGTTAGTTGTGTTTGAAAGGGGAAAGAAACAGGTTTGTTGGTTGTTTTTGTGGTCTCAAAGCATGATGCAGATTGCTTCAGAAGAAGGCTGAAGAATGTAGTCACACTCTCATACTGCCTGTTATGCCAGCCATTAACTGCTGGAAGAAGATCAGTATTGTGCTCATTGTCATTAAGAGGAAGAAATTAAACCTCCCTTTGTAGAAAAATCATACAAAGGAGATGTGCTTTTGCAGAGTTGAGTCACCTCCTAGTTTTACCTTCTGCTTGAGTGAAGGATAAGTTTATTCTTGATCTCATGAACAATGCAGATAGGTAGGGGGTTACATTTTTTCCCCCCTGCTTTTTCTTTTTTTGCTTTCTAATCGAGTACACCTCATGACCCACTGTTGCTCCAAATCCATGAATATATGTATGAATGTATGAAAACTCCACGCTTCCAAGGATATATTATATAAAAACACCCCAGCATATCTAGACTGAGCATGTACCATTCAATTTACACAGCTGTTTTTGCTAAAACAGTCTTTGCAGAGCCGGGTCTGATGTCAGAAGCAAATATTTTGTAACTGTTTGACTTCTAGTGAACAGTAAATTAGTATCGTGGCTTTAAAACATTTTGCCATTAGTGACTGTACGGCTCACTCTGTACCTGTCACACCCCACAGAGTACTAACATTTACCAAACACCACACATACCAGGAACTAGCAGAGGCAGAGCCAGCTGGTTTCTCCCCTAAGAAGTCACAGAGTCGTTGCCCATAGGCAATCTGTGATAAGGTCTTAACCGTTTTCTGGCTGTGGATAAAGGTCTGTCTGTGTCTGAACCCTCATAAGCATACAGCTTCCACCATGGCAGTAGTTCATAAAGCACAGATGCCCTTTTCTCTTGCAATGTCTCAGCCACATCCCTGCTGGTGTAAGAGAATTCCCAGAAGTACATTTCAGTGCTTTTTTGAGGCTCATTTCAGCCCTGAGTGATCAGACCGTCACAGCGAGCCCTGTGGATCTTTTCATACATTGTAAATAGAAACTGTGGAAGTTCCTTTCAGAGCACAAATGCTGATTACATTTTCTATGATAATCTATTTCCATTCCCTATCTTGAATTCATGTGCTGCTAGACACTTTCCTTTGTACCATGACTTATCTCTTCAAGTGTCTGCTATGTAACTATGTAAATACTGGTGGCATATCCCTGACAGAGAGATTGTCGTTGCATTGCTACTGGTAACCAGTGGTTATGTCACTTTCTCTCGCTTGAATAGGCTTTGACTCATAGTGGTTTTCAGGACAATGGTTATAAAATAACACACTGAGGGGTTGCTGAGACTATAGTTTTGCAATAGAGACAACTGTCAACCTCAAGGCTACAATAAAGCCTTTTTCTTTTATTTTCTTTCTTTTTGGGGGGGTGGGGGGGTTGCTTTTTGTTTTCTTTTCTTTTTCTTTTGTTAAGGGTTTTGTTCTTTTATAATGTGAGTTTTTCTTGCATGGAAGTTTGGAAAGAAGTCTATGTTAGCAAGCTTGAGTCTGGTAAGAAAACCCCACACTCACAAAAACACTAATTTGTTCTAACTGTTCTGAAGCATTGCTTGACTGTAACTTTAAGTGCTTCAGTTGCCCTGCCTTTCTTTGAATTACTTGATGGGAGGATGTACTGTATTTTGGATTATTGTCTAACTTAAGTGATAGCAGAAAGGATTGCTGAAACTTTTATTCAATTAACCTTTTTCTTCTTCTAATTAAAGAACTTGCTTGGAAACAACGGTTAGATGATGAAGTTTTTCTTTTTTTTTTTTTTTTTTTTTTTTTAATAGATCCAAGAGCCCTAGAGACAGGGGCCAAATTTTTGTCAGGTGCAAAATATCTTAGCATCTGGAAACTGTTTCCAGGTATATTTCTGACTTTCTGTATAAGCCTAACCTACACATAAACATCACAAAATTAGCCCTCATTCTTAACTTAAAGTGTATATTAATAAGAGTTAAGATCCAGAATTTAAGTGGCTTTAAATTAGTTTTTAATTTTAAATCTAAGTTCATCTGAACTTTCTCAAGTATCCTCTCTAAACATGATCTTACAAAAGTCACCTTACCCCTCCTCTCTCCCATCTTTTGTCCTATCTGTTCAAACCCCACAGGCAAGGTTTGTCCCTTAATACCTGCTTAGCTTACACAGTATAAGCTGGGGAGTCCAGGCACTTCTGTAAGTAAGAAACGGGAAATTAATTCCCTCATCCTCTCTTGAGCTTTGTGAGGAGGCCAATCGTATCAGTAATAGGATATTATCACAAAATTCAAACGCTGCAGTGGATTTTAAGACAGTGTGAAAAGTGCCATATATTTTTAGAGTATTTGAAAATGTATGCATATATATCATGGACATTTCTAGTAACTGTAACTGTAGGTCTGTGTAAAACTGCAAACAAAACAAAACAAAAAGCAGACAACTTATTTTAAAACAACTGCTTCTGTTCTATTGTAGCACAGGTCGTTTTCTCCCTAGGCTACATTTAGCACAAACAGTTATACAACTAGTGCAATCCTTTCATATAATGACAATTGGTGAGGATGTGCAGATTGAAGCCGTGGACACAGCTGGTCTTAAATAAAACAAACATACATCATAAGGCATGTGCTTTTTTTATCTAGAATCTGTCATGGACAGGTGTATCTATGCAATATGCCACACTGCATGACCAAATAAACATATTTTTCCTTCTAATGTTCTGTTTACTTGTCCTACAAGCATGATTACCTGACATTAAAATAGCCTCATTACTACGTAGATTCGCTTAAAGAGGGTGATTAACTGTATGACTACAGCCCTTAAAATTCCAGTTCTTGCAGGAAATAGCATGCTCGTTTCTCAAAATCGCTTTGAACTGTTGTTTCTTTTGCATTGCCGTGGATACCGAAACACCGAGCCCGGGAGCGAACTCAGCGTCTCACCGCGGTGTCCCTGCGAACCAACGGGTCGAACGCAACTTTTTGAAGCGCGGCGTGACCAGGGCTGCCCGCTGGGAAACGGATTCCCGGCTGGGTGCCTGCCTCCAGTGCACGGCTCGGCCAAAACCCGACGGCGGCCAGGGCGGGAGGAGGGCGAGTTTCGGCTGGGTGTCAGACCTACCGACCTGCTTCCGCGCCTGACGGGACCCTGGCACCGGCGCGGTGCGGCCTGCCCGCTGCTGACAGGACCGACCGCTGCTGACAGGACGCCCCCTCCCCAGGCCGGCTCGGGCAGCCCACGGCGGCGGCTCCAACTTCCCCCCGCCCTTGCGGGACAGTGGGCCGGGGTTCGAGGGGGTGGCGGCCGGGCCGGGGGATGGCGAGCAGACCCCTCAGCGAGCCCCCCTCAGCGGGCTGGGCTGGGCTGGGCTGGGCCGGGCCGGGCTGGGCCGGGCCGGGGGCCGTTAGAGCCGCGTTACAAAACCGCCTGGTTTTGTAACAACCTGCGGGCGCTGCCCAATGAGCGTCGCCGCCCGGCGTCACGTGCCCACCTTTATATAAGGCGGCGGCGGCGCGGGGCGCTCCCGGCGCGGGGCGGCAGCAGCATGGGCCGGCGGGGCCGCGCCGCGCCCGCGCCCCCTCATCCTCCGCGCCTCGGCGCCCCGCACCGCCCGCCCTGCTAGAGGCGCTGCTCCGCCGCCGCCATGGGCTCGCACCTGCCGCCGCCGCAGCAGCGCCCGGAGCCCCAGCTGGTGTTGCAGCTGGCGGCCGGGGCTCTGCAGGCGCAGAACTTGGAGCTGTCGGGCGGCGGCGGCCTGGGGCCCGAGTGGCAGGTGCTGCTGGGGCGGGCCGACGCGCTGGCCTACGGCGGGCGGCTGCACGAAGCCCTGCCGCTCTACCAGCTGGCGTCCCGGCACCAGCAGCTGCGGGCGGAGCAGCTGGAGAAGCTGGTGGAGTGCCTGGCGCAGAGCGTCCGGATCAAAGAGGGGCTGCCCGCCGTCGGGAGCGGCCCCCCGCAGCCCCGCGAGTGGGACGTCTTCAGGTGCCGCAAATGCCAGGGCTTCCTCTTCGAGCCCGTTTCCTTGCCTTGCGGACACACGTTCTGCAAAAAGTGCCTGGAGAAGGACCGGGCGGCCGGGTCCCGCTGTGTCCTGTGCAAGGAGGAGGGCGGCGCGGCGGCCGGGCAGCTCCTGCGGGTCAATGTCATCCTCAGCAACCTGCTGGCCAAGTGGTTCCCCTGCCAAGTGAAGGCTTCGCAGCTCAGGCACGAAGGGAACCTGCTCTACAAGGAGAAGAAGCTACAAGCCGCCCTGCAGAAGTACAATGAAGCGGTCAGCCTAGGTAACGGACTCCCCCACCCCGACCCCAGCGCCGCGGGGAGGCAAGTTTCCACCGGCCGGGGCTCGCCGGCGCGGAGCCTCCGGGTCGGCCGGGGGTTGGGGGGGTGTGCGCCGGGGCCGCGCTGCCGCCGGCTCCCCGCGGCGGGTGGTGGGGGAGCCCCGGGGAAGGGCAGGGGCCCTTCGGCCCGTAGCGAAACTGGGTCAGGAGAGCGGCGGTTGCATAAGGCGGAGCCCGTGGTCCGGCCCGGCTCCCCCCGGCCGTTGTGTAACCGGCGGGGGCCCGGAGGGAGCGGGGCCGCCGGGCCCGGGGGCAGCCCGCCGCTCCCCGGGAAGGGTGTGGGGCTGTCGAGTGTCGTCCCCCCCACACATCCAGGGGGAGCCGGGTCCGGGGCGGGCGGTTCCCCACACCCCATGCTCCGGAGCGCCTGTGGGGCCGAGCGGGGAAAAGTTCTGCTGCCGCCGTTTGGCTCTAGTTTGAGGAGAGGCAACTGCAGGCAGTGAGTGGGAATTAAAGGCGAGGGTTTGGGGGTAAGAGTTTCAATGAAAGAAAGTGTTCCAAATAAAAGCATTACAGCCTTCATCCGGTACACACCATGTCCCGACACAGCGTGTGTGACCAGGAGATCACTTCACCTGCACTGCTGTAGCGTTGTCTGCTCCTTGTAGTTGTCACTTGTTGTCCTCTTGTGAGGTGTGACACGAAAAGATCCTGATGTACCATTTAAAAACTTCAATACTAAAAATTTTGAAACTCCTCCCTACAGTATGACAGCATTCCTCTTGCCACCTTACATGTCTCCCAAATGTTTCTATCAACCATCTGATCCTCAGTCAGGGCTGGTAATTTATTGTGTGAGCGTCTCAGCATTTATTTATGCAATGTTCCCTGCAGTTATATAATACATAGCTGACACTTTGCCTGGAGTTGCCCAAAAAGGTTTCCAGATTTCAGTTAGTGCAGTTATTTAAAGACTAGATATTTTGTGGGTTTGTACAACTTGGAAGCACCAACATGTGGTTTTAAAAAAAAATACAAAAAGTAAAGTATAATGCTTATGTAACTCATTTTAAATTTACTTCAGTCAAACACTTTTTCTATTTCCTCCAGCTCCAAATGACCACTTACTATACAGCAATCGGTCCCAGATTAACTCTACTTTGAAAGCTTGTGAAGATGCATTGCATGATGCAGAAACAGCGTGCAGACTGCAACCATACTGGTTGAAAGTAAGTTCTGACTCCAGCTGTACTTTGTTTTAAAACCTTAATAGTGCCCTGATAGAAGACCATTAGAATGGTCAGACAGATGAATCTGAAGGAGACTTTATGTCCTGTAACTTCCTGGGCTCCTGTGATGTACAGACATTTAACCATGATATTCTTGAGCATTCTGGAGTAAAAGAAGAGAGTTACAAGCCTGGAGGATGAGCTAACGCTACTGTCTTTGACCTGGATGAATCTCAAGTTCATGAACTGTCTCCAAAAATTCTATAAGGACACAATGGCTATTTTAGGAGATTAATGTAAGGGATGTAGATTTCTCAAAGATCACTTGGCCTCGGGTGCTGTGAGAATCATTTGTTTGAGTTAAAGAATATCCTAATTCTGTCTGTAAGAGTCTTCATGACCATTGTGGTTAAAACCCCAGACACTGCTGGTGTCTAAGTATAGGAAAGTTAGTGTAGGAGTTATTATAGTGATTCTCCCTCGTTAACTTTTTCTTCTCTGGAAAGATCTTTTGTAATTTCATCTTGGCTTTATTGCATAGTCTAATACAAAAGAGTAAAAGCTGCAAATACGGATGTGTTTCATTGCAGGGTCACCTAAGGAAAGGACAAGCATTAGCTAATCTGGGGAAAACAGAAGAAGCTTTAAGAGAGTTTCTGTTCTGCCTTGCTCTAGATACTGGGAACAAGACAGCCAAGTCTGAGGCACAAAAGGTGAGATCCCTAAATCGTTGTTTTCAGTAGCCTTTCATAAAGGAGGATAGGAATTTTTATTCTCTCTTCCCCTTCTCTCCTCTCATTACTGCAAAGAGAGGTATATCCAGACTGGTGTTCAAACTTGAGTCGTGTATTGCTTACTTGAAGTTAGGGAGGCAGCAAGAAAACGTACTTAGCAGGCACCATGTGGAAACAGTTACGGTGTTAGCATCAGCAAATTTGAAGTAAACCTGAATTGTTAATTGCCACCCACAGACTATTGTGATTCTCTACAGTCAAATTTTTAATCTGTTTCCTAGCTTGGTAACATTTTACCAATGGCAAAGTGCAGAAGAGGGGGAGTTGCTATTGAATGTTACTGACTGGTAGAATGCAACACGCAGCACCCCTCAAACTCCACTTGGGAGCAGCAGCTCTCTTCCTACTGCCAGTCGTGCTGTGTGAAGGCACTGTGAAAGGAAGCAGTCAACAAAAGAAGACCTGCTTTAAAATAGTTTTTAAAGGTTGCTAATAATTAATGCTACATAAGCAAAAAATAGATCTGTATGGAACCTTTTTTCAGTATCGGTCTAAGATGTGGTATGTGATTCTTAAACAGCTGCTCTGGTTAGACTCTGATCAAATCTCTGACTTCCTGTAAATCAGTTTTTTGACACTTGACCATTTTTTCTGTTGTCATAGCTGAAAGGCTCATCGTTGCAGTGGTAGTTTAGGGTAACATCAATGCAACAGTTCTATTATCCTTGTACTGAATTTTCTTTTATGGCAGTGCATTCAGGCTTTTCTCCATCACTGGTAGCATGAGAACTTCTGGTGTTTCTGTGTGCTGTAATACATAAGGCTTTCTAAAAGCACAGCAGAATTCTTACAGTAAGCACTGTTCATGAAGGTAACTGAGAGCGTAACCTGGATGTAGTGCAATCAAACTTTTATTTTATTTTGTGTATGGTTGAAATTTCCATCTTCTGTGAGTTTTTTTGCAACTGATATTTGGGGGTTTTGTTTGATGGTGGTTCGTGGTTTGTTTTTTTTTTCCCAGTGGGTTCCATGCAGTCTTTCACTGTCATCGTTCTCATAGTCATGGTGAGAGACTTCCTGTGCACTAGAGCAAGAAGAACAGGAACAAATAGATATGTTTCTAAATTCAGACTCCAAATAGCCTTATCCAAGATGCCTAATTTCTGAGCAGTGAGGTTCTGAGAAAAACTAGGCTTCTTATGACTGAGAGAATTACTTGTGCACTCATCAGACAGAGTTCATCCATGATGCAATAATCTACTGGGTCATTTCCAAGGCTGTTTGCATAACAATGACATACTACATTTTAGCAAATTCTTTGGATGCAGCTGTGATGTTCTGCTTGTAGTAATTGTCTGTCCATGTTAGTTTTGACACAATGTGATCCTGTAGAATCCTTTTTGGCTCTAAAAAGAAACCTTACCTGTCATGTGGCTTCCTTGGGCATGAGCAGGATCATCTCAGTAGTATGTTGTAATGTTTTTGAAGTGTGAATCTTCCATTCAGCTCTGTTTTTTTCCTTAAATAATCATCTAATAAGCTTTGCTGTACAAATAGCTACAAACTGCTACTTGAAACACACTTATTTTCTGATAGTAAAGGAAAAAAATAGCTACAGTTTACAATGTCAGAGACATTTACTTAACTGAACTTGGATTAAAACTGTGAGATGAGTGCTTTCTGAACCAGTAAACTCCAGTGAAAGCTTCTGATATGCAGCAAACAACATTTAAGAAGCTAGTACTTTCTGGTGTGCTCTGAATTGCAGGACAAAGATATGTGTGTCACATCACAGAGAATGGTTAATAACTTTATGGGCTTATTTAACTCTATCTCTTGCTGTCTGCTTGGCCTATGTTGCATTAGCTCTTGTACTTCTTTTTGTTCTTACCCTAGTCTAAAGGACTCTTTAAATGGTTTTAACAAACTCGAGGATGCTTCTTTGAGCTTTTCCCTTACTTGCTTTTTCATTTAGAGGTTGCAAGGAAGGAACTAAGCAGTGAAGTATTCTGTTTTATATCACAGCTTCTACTTAGTTTGTTTTCACTCATCCCGGGAAATG
This sequence comes from Scolopax mira, assembly GCA_004320125.1. NCBI lineage: Eukaryota > Metazoa > Chordata > Aves > Charadriiformes > Scolopacidae > Scolopax > Scolopax mira. Next base: position 153,895 of record BJBW01000766.1, on the reverse strand, counting down.
CTCAGGAACACTTACCTGATATCCTGCAGCTGTTGTCACATCACTCTAGATTAAAGGGGAATCTCCTAAATTCAGTGGGATCTGGAGGCACCAGCCATAACCTACAAAGGTTGCTCAAGGTAAAGATCAAGTCTGTGTGGTTCTTAATTTGTTGTGTGTGTTATGTTCACATTGGGAAGCCTTCTCTCCTCTTCACCTCTGGGAGACAGGAGGATACATTTTCTGATTTTTACTGAGTCTCAGAAGACACAAAACAGTGTTGATTTACTGAAGTTTCTGACTTCTTTTTCTTTAATAGAAGTCTTGTGATGGTGTTCTGATAAATTTTATGCCAGAGTTGAGTGGGTTTTATTCTTGCAAATAGAATAAAACTCTTCCAAATAGTGGGTAGTGGAAAAATGAGTCTGGAGATTGGATTGAGATACCCTCAAAAGCTGTGAAATGCTAAGATCCAGGGTTTCAGCTTGAACAGTAACTGATGTCAGTGACAATCATCCTGCATTCAGATTTTGGTGAGAGGTTCAGATCACTGCTGAGAGGTTCTTGTAGAGCTACATAAGATATATTAGCTGCTCCCTACATTTGGTTTCACAGCCATAGTTTGGTAAATGGCTGTAGAAGTTTACTTACATTCATGGGTTTGCAAGAACCACTTGCTTCACCAAAGCCTGAACTTTGAGGATAGATTTTGTATATACTGTGTAGGAGAAAAGTTATTAGTCCTTACAAACAAAAATGGTATGTTTTGAGCAGCCTTGTTGACACTGATAAGAACAATCCGTGCCATTGCCTTCTGGAAAGGCTACTAGGATGGTCTGACAAGAAATCCTTTTGTATGACCCTTTCATAAAGTCATTTGAGGGAAAGTTCACTCATCTGTCTGCATGATACACATCACCATGGCTCCTGACCACAGTCCACAGTATCTGCTTTCTGGTTCCTCTGGGGAGTTGATGTGACAAGCCAATAGGTGATGTTCTGTATAATGGCTGCTCACAGGTTGTTCTGTAGCCATAGTGGGATAAAGACTGATTTCTTCATCCTTTGCAACAAAAATTTGTCTTGCTAAAGGAAGCTCTGTGCATTTTCTCTGTTGTAAATTTTGTGTGTTTATACTGCTTCCTTAAAATAAATCTGCATTATTTTGTTTGTTTTGATGGTCAATACCATCATTATGATATAAACAATATGCATTTTTCCATAGGTTGTGATAACAATATATTTAACCTGAAATCTTGCCACATTTCAGCCTGAATCCACTTTCATGACCAAGTTATAAAGCCACACAAAAGGGCTGAAAATATTCAGTGCTGTGGTGAGGGAGGAGGGAGGCAGTGTGGGAAATAGTTTACTTCTTTCTTAATAGAAATCAGGCCCTGACACAGCAATCCTCAAACTGTGGTTTCTTGACCTACAAAGTCCTTCCTGGTAATCCATAATGTTAGAGGCTTGTGACAGGTTTGGGGTTTTTTCTTTGCCGAGTTGTTGGAAGATTGGTCTACTGTCAAACCCCTCTTCACACAGGTAAATGTGGAGCAGAAAAGGGGTTTTCCTGTTCAAGAGGAACCAAATGTAACTTCTGGTAGTTTGAAGAAATCTATACAGATTACAGAGAGCAAAAAGGAAGAGGAGGAGAACAAACTCACCTCCATGCCAGAGTCTACCTTTCTCATTTCTGAGAAGTGCAGCCTCCTGAAGAGGAAGTGCTGCTCAGAGGAGATGCAAAATGCTGAGGTACCCTGCAAACTGATGAAGAAAGGTATGGTTAATTATGCACAGAATAAGTTCCATGGCATGCAAGCAGTGGGATTTTTGTAATTTTGTTTTTAGAAAACTTAAAGAAAAAGGGTCCAAATTACAACTTAGCTTTTATATTTTCTCATTAGCCTAATCAGGACATGATGTAGAATCTTTCTTGTGTGTGTATAACAGAAAAAAACAAAACTACAAAAATCACAACCAACCAACCAAAAAAGTCTAAAAAGGGGGCTACTAAGTTTGGGTGAAGTGCTCGTTGATCAGCAGAGCTCCAAACCTTTTAAGTAACATCAATGTCACATGTGGATCAATTAAAAAGTTTAAAAGCACAAATTCTGTTTCTTCATGGTATCTGGCCTTGTTTTCATGCTGCGGGATATATTTACAAGGGTATGACAGAAAAATTTGTCTCACTTTGGACTTCCAATGCCAATAAAAAATGTTTTGATATTAGTTATTGCAAGGATAAATTCAGCCCTCCGTTAGTGGGTATAATGTCACCAAAATTAAGGGGAGTGTAATGACTTGTGCCAAGGCTGAATTTGATGCTTTGCATAGAAATTATTGTAATGATGCTTAATGGTTTAGTAACTTGCAAGTTGGTACAATAGGCATTTAAATATCAGATGCTGCTTGTAGGTACATGGAATACCATTGTGTTTACATAGTTCTGTTCAATTACATTGTAATATGTTTTTTGTAATTGATAGATGCAGTTGATACTAAGGGGAATAGTACTGGACAACATATTCCATTTGGATTTGTGGATCCATCGGATTTGGACTGTTCCCTGTGTATGAGGTATTCATTGCTTTCTCATGTATGTCTCTAGCTTTTTAGCTGTATCTCTTTCCCTTTTATGATCTATAGGTTTTTCTGATTTACTTGCTATTTATTTTTCCCCATGACTTGAGATTAGTTTTTATTGTAATTGTTACTCCAGTGATGCGTTTCTGGACCTTTGGTTCTGAATGCCGTTGATGAATAGGAACTTTTTGATCTGCTGTGGGCTAGTGATTGTTTGGGAAAGGGCACATGAGATGATGTGAGGGTTAATTGTGTTAGTGAAGGTGTCTAGAAGATTTCCTCTCACCGCTTACACATGCCCACCCACTGACACACATAGTGCACAAATCCACAGGTTGTCCTTTGGAATTAGTAGAGTTGTGTACGACGTTATATAATGTACAAAATAGCTGAAGAGAATATCCCATGAATATTCCAAATTTGCAAATAAAATACTGTGGTGCTGCTATTGCAACAGGAGGATCTTGCAAGAAAAGGAGCATGTTTTTCCTTAGTTGCTTAAGAGATGTGTTCCATAGTTTACAAAGGCCATCATTCCATTTGCTTAATGAGCTCTTCTCCCAGTTGAATAACAGCTGTTCTTCAGGACAGCAATAACTTAGTAGCTGGTAGTAGTAGTAGTTATCAACTACATCTATTTTACCACTCATTTTGTAAAAAAAAAAAAAAAACAAACACTTTAACTTTGGCAAATATACACGTGGAACTTTGTCACTGACTTAGAAGGAAATATGGAAAAGGTGTTTCACAGGGATCTTGGCATCTGCAGTGAGTGTTGCTTAGGTTTGTCTTTTTAATTACACAGATTTATCAATAAGGCATGTTGGGGCTACTTTTGCACTATATTTTAATTCTTAATTAGCAAATAGCCTCTTTATGCATTTATTTCTGCATTTCTGAAGGCCTGTGCCTTCTGAATTTGTTTTGGTTTGTTGTTTGTGTGCAGCAGGGGAGGGCTTCAGTATATTTCAGACAAACTGAAACCTGTGGGGGAACAACTGCTGTGTTTGATTCACTTCTGCTTGAAGTAAATCAGCTCTGCCCCTTCAGCTGTCAGCAGCCAGAGGGAGAAATGTGCTCCTGAAGTTTATACAGCTGTCAAAACACTTGATACTGCTAAGAGAAAAACTGTCCTTTAACAGCCACACAATTAGTCTTAGCTGCTTTTAATGAGTCTGTATGTTTATGATCATTATGTCCACAAAGCATTTCTCCGATGTTTTTAATAAAATTAACTAGCCCTACTTTCTCATTCTCTGTTGAATCAGAAAGAGGCAGCCTACAGTGCATTTGTAAAGGAATTAGCTCAAGGATTGCTGATTCCCATTGAGGATGGTGATGCTGGTCTTGTAATTGCAATCACAAATAACAGGCCTTGCCTGGAGAAGGACGTTGGCTTTGTAACTTCACTGCAACAATGAAAGCTTGTGCTAAGGGAAGCTATTATAATAAAGATTGATTATAATTATTTCCTGCTACGTTCTTCAGAAGTATTTTAGGGATTTGGATCCTGAGATACTCTGGACTAATTACCTAGTAACCTACTGACCTGTTCACAATTAACTGCAGGAGCTGTTATTAACCTATTTGTCTGATGGAGTGGCCAAAATGTTATTGATCTACATTCGCTCCAGCATCAAGCAAAGAATAAAAAGTAATAGTCAAAGCATTAGTCAGCAGGAGTGAATATTTAGTGTCTGCTCTTACAGTAACTTAAAATGATGTCATGAGAAATATTGGTGTATAGTGTGTGTTTCTGCAAGTCACGAGGCTTGGTCCAGGTCCCCTTAGAGTCATTTGGAAAAAGCTGTTGCTGGCTTTTGTGAGAGCTAGGGAGGAATCATGCATTTTAACAGGAATTTATTGTCTTTATGCTATTGTTTCAAATCAAGTAAGTCACTACTAAATAATTACTTATACAAAACAGTATACTTACTGAAGCGGTGTAGAATTTGGTATTTTATGTAGTTTACAGCGATGAGGTAGCCTTGGTGCAGTGAGGCTTCCGTTTGTGAAATAATTAACAAGGCTTTTCAGTTACACATCACGTTGCAATAAGACGGGTGAGGTGTTTTAGATACTTCTTCCTATTTCCCCTTGATTAAATGTCAATATTTACAGTGACTAATGACATTTAATAAACTGGCAATCTTGTTAAGAGACAACTATGTTCTTAAATGTACTCATTTTGTTAAAGATGTTAATAAATGTGGGTTTATATATTTATAATTTCCACATGTAGAATGGAACTTAGTGTACTCTTTTGATAAAATGTAATATTTTAAAGCAAACTTATTAATTCACTTGACTTATAATTATACTAATATTTGAGACTTTAAAATGCTTAGACAGTGTTGTAAAATATAGTATATGCCAAACAATTTCATTTCTAGCTTCAAATGTTTTCTATATAAAAAAAAACCCACAACCACTTCCATGTTATTTACGTCTCCTTAAGACTCTTATGGTAAGAAAACATCACTTTGCAAGATCACATAATCAGAATAAGTAAAAAAATCCTTACATGAAAATAAGGTGTCACAGAGGTACTTGAAATGGGTAAAGATTAGATGCCATGATAATTCGAAGACTTGGCCTTATGAATTTAACTATTTTTCTAGATGGAACATGAACCTAATGCCACTCATTTTCCAGAAAAGCAGTCATTTCACAGTAAAAAACTGTTTATTCCAACAAAACTGCTTTCCAAGTTCACGTTAGAGTTGTCAACAGTAGTTTATTGCAATCACTTATGTGGGCTATTACTGCAAATAGCTGTTTTGTGCTTAGCTCTAAACATACAAGTAATCACATGATTTCCACAGTAATGGTTGTGCAAGTATTGCTCAATTTAATGAGAAAAAAATTAAATGGCCCAACTACTGCTTATGTTTATCACTCACATAGACAAAAATCAAATCTTGGCTTGTTGGAAGCTTATGACAATATTCTCTCTCACATTTGCTGGAATTAGAGTTCATGGGCTGCCTTTAGCACTTGGTGGCAATAAGGAAGTCTGTAAACTGAATAAATAGAAAAGTTGATTGAAGAAATTAAAGGCAAGGAACATCTTTATCCCTGGAGTAGTCAACAGTTAAGTTAGCAAATGAATACAGCTTTTTTATTTTTCTGGTAGCAGCTTTTTCTTTTACTTTGGTACATGATATTGTTGTCTTTTTTGTTTTGGATTTTCCGATCCAGGCTGTTCTATGAACCAGTCACTACACCTTGTGGACATACCTTCTGCCTCAAATGTCTTGAGAGATGCCTGGATCATAACCCAAAATGTCCCCTGTGCAAGGAAGGGCTCTCAGAGGTAATGATGCTTGGATTTTCTTAGCATAAATTAAAGGTCATGGGATAGGATCAAGCAGCATCTATAGAAAACTTTGATATTTCCCAACTCAAATATTACTTAATTTAAGAATGTACTTTTAAAAAAGCTGTTGTGACTTAGCACATATAGTCTCCTCTGTTTAAACCTTAGGGCCAGACCTGTACTTAGAAAATCTGTAGGTGATTTTACTTGCCAGCTTTTCCAAGATAATGCCCATAACATAGGGAATGGTTCAATAAACAACTCTTCAGTTACAGTGCAAGCTTAAAAGATCATTTTGATGTGCTCTAGACCTAAAAAAAATGGCCCTAACGGATGACTGCCGTGTGCATAGACACCGTGCAATTTGAAATGCTAGACATAACTTGTAACTGCTTGCCTGTGTTTTTACTGCAGTGTTTGGCTATGAGGAAATACTGCAAAACAGTACTAATGGAAGAGTTAATAGCTAGATATCTTCCAGAGGAACTCACTGAGCGAAGAAAGATTTATGAAGAAGAAATAGCAGAGCTTTCCAAGTACGTAATCCATTTATGTAAAATCCAATCTTTAATACCACTGAGTTAAGTGATGAATGGTTTGTGCTCCTGTGGAACACAAGCTAAGAAGCTGACAAAGAAGCTTCTCTCTTGCTATCATGTAATTTCAAAGAGAACAGGTGAAATTGTGCTTTGAGTTAGCATAAAAATGGGATACTGTGTTAAACAACTAACAGAAGAAATGCAGAAGGTTGCTTTATAAACAAAGTATAAAGCAATGTAGTTGCTTTCAGTGGCCCTTGGTGAAAGCCACAGAGTGAAACAATAAGTGGAAGTAGTCTCATAGTCTGGGGGTTGAATGTACTGGGTAGGGAAGAAATGGGATTAAGGAAAATAAAGTAAATAAAAGCAGTAATAGAGATGCATCAATATTCTCACTAGTAAAACCAGAAAGCATAACAAAATTCTTCTGCTGCTAGTTGGTGTATCGCTTTCCATACTGTCTAGTCAATTAAGGGGAAAAATAATTTTAGTTTGTATTTACTCTGTTAAGAATTTTATTCTAAAGATGCTATAATTTTTATTTAAAGATATCATAATTTTAAATATGTTACTGCATAAAAAGTATTTGATACCTTGTCAGTAGTTTAGTAAAATGCCATATCTGATTTGTCCTTTCTTTCTTACAGCCTAAATAAGAATGTTCCTATATTTGTCTGCACAATGGCTTATCCTACAGTCCCATGCCCTTTGCACATTTTTGAGCCATGTTATCGCCTGATGATTCGAAGGTGCATGGAGACTGGCACCAAACAATTTGGGATGTGCATCAGTGACCCTGTAAAGGGGTGAGTGAGCAGCAGGCTCGGACCCTGTAATGTACCCCACTTAGTCTGGAGCAAGTCTCTTTGGAGAGGTGCAGAAAGGTCCATGGCTGTAATAGCTGTGATAATTTTCAAGTAGGAAAAAAATCTCCCTGATTGGGCCAGTTAAAGACACTGAGAAGACTGAAGTTTCTCTTTTGAGCACTTAGATTCTGACTAATATGACTGCCCATTTTTCTTCAAACGTGTAGCTGGTCTGTGTTACATGAAGCTGAACTGCAGACCTCCTGTCATACAGGAAAAGGTTTTTGTACCATTTTGAAATCTGTTGAATGCTTTGGGACAAGAAATCAAATTTAAATGGCAGTAAGGTGTGTTGGTGGGTTTAGTGTTTTTGAAAACTAAATATAGAATATATTTAAATATAGATAAGAATAGGTAAATATAGAAATTTAGAATATATAGAAAGAATAGGTAAGCTATTGAGAGAAATTTACATCCTTGCTGTTCTGAATATAGTGGAGACTGCAGAGGTACAACAGGGCCTCCATAAAAGCTGGCTGAATATTGACATTGAGCCACTTACAGTCAGTCTAAGGTAATTTGACCTTAATGTCTGTCTCTGTATTTAGCTTTCCTCTCTCCTTTTAGAGGGTATACCTGCAGGGTATGTATACACCATAAAAAGCATGTTTGGCACAAAGTAACACGCATACAAAGTAAAATCTGGTGAAATGGTGGAAAACAGATCTTAGAGTTTACAGATTTTATAGTTTTTCCATAATTCTAATATCCTGAATTGCACTTGTTTTGTAAAAATGGACTGATCATATTAGGATTATGGAGAAAGCATGTTTCTGAGCTGTGTAACTTTGTTTCATAAGATGTTCCCTGTATTCTAAAACATGCAGTTAGTGCTAATCAGATTAGACAGCCTGAATCTTCCTGATAGTTTTGAAAACAATTGTGAAATAATTTGGACCTACAGCAGGTCAGTGCTATGAACAATAGAAATGAGCTGACACTGGTAAATACCTTTGTGGTAGGGGCTGGCTGTATGGCAGTTTTCTGGAACTAAGGGTGGAGGGAATAAGACTTGTTTACTTGCTTTTGTTCTGATTTCAATAGGTTTGCAGATTATGGCTGCATTCTGGAGATAAGAAATGTTGAATTCTTTGCTGATGGTCGCTCTGTGGTAGACAGCATCGGGAAGAGGAGATTTAAGGTGATACAGCACAGCCAGCGTGATGGCTATAATACAGCAGATATCGAGTACATTGAGGATCAAAAGGTAAATTTAGAAATATTTCATTTAAACTGTATCACATGTGAAATTCTAAGCACATGTGTTTTCAGTGAGGTTTTTTTTTTTTTTGTAAAACAGTTTCTAGTAAAACAAATTTGTGGTATTTACTAACTGCTTATGGTTAAAGATGGAGAACATAATAGTTACCAAAAGCATGCACACACACTTCTCATATACTGAAGAATGTTTTTCCTAAAGGTTTTCAGCAGGAGACAAAACTGAGTCAGTCCAGGATAAGATATACCTCTCTTCTGGACAGAATAACTGCAGTTTTTAAAGGGGTGGGGAGGAGCCTGCATCCCTTTACATGGAAACCAATTAGAAAACTCCCATTTGGGTAAGAAGGACCAGGAATGTGTCCACAACATCTTCAAAATTATTTACATTAATTCATATTAAAAGAGGAATACGTGTAGGCAGTCAAAGTACTCTGAGTGATGTATGAGCTCTTGGTATACAATGTGAATGAGAAGTCTACTCTGCAGGTCTGCTAATAATTAAAAAAAAAAAGCTTTGCATAATCTTCTGTGTTGTATGATGTTTATGTAAAGGTTTTCGCATGTAGCAATCCAGAATGTGTTTGTTCTGCACATAGGTATCTTTGATTTTGAATATAGGGTAAGAAACCAAAGTATTCGATAAATGGGGTGGGGGAGGGAGAGTAGGAGCCAGAATGGGGGACACAAAAGTAGCTGTCAGGGTTTACCCCAGAATTCTTGGCATGCTTCTCTTTCTCTTTTCCCTACCTACTGTGCCTTCCCCAACGTGCAGACTGAACTAACAGTAAACTTGCCCCTCTTTTTACTCACCTCAGGTGCAAGGACAAGAGTATGCTGCTTTACTTGTTCTCCACGATTCTGTCTATGATCAGGCATATATGTGGTTCAACTCCCTCAAGCAAGCGCTCAAAAGTCGAATTCTCAGTCATTTTGGTCCAATGCCAGCTAAGGATCCCGACCCACAGGTATCCAGAATCAGTGACTTATGTAACTTTCAGAGACAGAAATAGCAGGGATATCCGATAAGCTGGGAGGCATTGTCTTTTAAGATGAAAATATGAACTTTATTTATCCTGCATAAGCCTATGTTACTGTACACTAGTGGTAGCACTGTTGTGAACAAAAAGCTCATTGAATGCTGGTAACTTCCTGAGACTGCTTAACCAACTGCATTAATCCCAGGAGACTTGAATGCCTTTTTGCCTACTCTACTCTCCCAATTAAATGGCTGTGAGAAAATAGACCAGAGGAAACTCAGAACTCTTGTTCAAGGACTGCAAATAGTAGGGATACTAAAATAACAGAACAACAAACTAGATAGGGAGTTGTGTCATAAAGTATGAAAAAGGGAGGAAGGAATCCCAGAGAACTGGGTCAATAATAACATAGGAACAAAATACATTTATAAAAACAAAACAACAATAAAAAATAACCCCAACAAACTAGAAGGCCCAACCTACAAATTGTGGCTAGAAATAGAAATGGATCTTGCTTCTGTGTTCATCCTATTTTTAGGAAAAGTGCAATTTGGTTGTAACTTGTTTCAAGTTCACCTGCTATCACAAGCCATTAGGATGGCAACGAAGTGACCTGTCTCTAGATTGCATCAAAATACTGTCTTTTCCAAGTTCCATCTTCAAAAACAAGACCTTACCATTTATCTGTATCCTAACTTTCTTTTTTTTTCTTTCCCCCCCCTTACTGCAGGCTAACCCCAACGGGCCAGCCTGGTGCTGGTGGGTCCTTGCTGTCCTTCCACTTGAGAACAGAGCTCAGCTCCCTTTCCTTGCCATGAAATCCCTCAAAGACCGCTTGAATGGCATCAGACGTGTCCTTACGTTTATGTCCCGTGCAAGATCTCGGTGATGGTGAGGAGGAGAGCTGTGAAGTCTCCCAGAGTACTTGACTGTAGACTGCCTCTTGTAACTTCATCTAACTGCAATAATGTCTTACAGATTTGAGTGTCAGGATGTTTCAAGCCTGAATTTCAAAGCAAATGAGTTATAAAGAGCAAGGGATGTTTATGGATACTTCAATAGTTTCCATTTGGAACTCTGAGATGATTATTCAATCGCTGCACTGCTAAATTAATAACAATGTGATAGAACAAAAAGTGATCTTGTTTGCCATAAACCTTTGAAAAAGCTTAAAGGTTTTTTTTAATTTATTTTATTTTTATTTTTTTAGTGGATAAAGGATAAACTGTGCAGTTTAATGTGAAGCAAAAATAATAATGTTAATGTATTATTTCAGTGAACTGCAAAGTCTTTTATTCCAAATGGTTCAGGTTTTATATAGAATTGTGTAAAATAATGTTCACAACTTCCGTTTGATAATTTATTTTTGCACTATGATTTTTTGTTTCAAAATGTATATTATTTATGTGTTCATTCTCTGAAGGAAGGTGAGCTGCTCTATTTATTTATAGTGTTTTTACCCTGTATTTATGACTGGGGCAAAATGATGATTCTAGCAGTGCACAAGCAACTGCTTTCATAATTTTTCAGATATTTGTGTTTAAATACTTTGAATGTTTTTCTACTTATCCCCAGTTCTACTGTAGCCTAAGAAGGATATTTTTTTTCCCCCTGCAACAGCCTGCCGTGAAGTCTTTGAATACACAGATTATGTCTGAGATGATTCAAGCACAGTTGTTGGAGCTTGATCCTATGCTTGCAACTAGGTTCCTGGTAAAACAAAACAATCAAGCACATGCTTAACCTTAAGCATGGGTGTTTAAGTACTTCGGTAAATTCAAGTATTGATCAGTTGATGTCAGTGGGAATTGGCCATAGGGGTGACAGAAGGATCTATCAAACCAGGACAGTCCTCTAATTTTTCACAGAACAGAGGATAACTTGGACTTGAATTTGTATCTGAACTCTGTCTTGCAAGAATGGATAACGACTACAAACAACTGCAAAGGAAGAGCCACAATATATGAAAAGTGGCTTCTCCTAAAGAAAACTGGAAGTATTGGTATCATTTCATTGTAGGTTACTACACAGACTTCTTTTTTTTTTTTTATCAGCTCTTGTTGTTTTAAGCAAATTTCTTTTAATTGTTTGGTGGGATTTGGCTTTGGAGTGTGTGTATATATGGGGGAGGGGCAGTTATTTTGAACTGTAGGATTCAGAGGGCAGTTTGTGTCACATGAGAAGGAATTTGTTGTAATAAATACTATTTATTTCATCCCAGTCTTCAGGTTTCTGTTAGCTTCAAATCTCTACCCAGCCATTGCAATTCTCCTAAGAGACTGGGTAGTGTTGCTATTGATAGTTAACACCCAAGGACAACAGGTGAATTTTAGTATGATTACTTTTAGCTATAAAGCAGGTAAAAATAGTGCAGAATTGAGAATAGGAAGTATCTTGGTTTTGAGGTGGCTCTTTTTGGTTTTGTTTGTTCATATACTTGTTTTGCTGCTGTTATTGCTTTCAGTGTATCACTTCCTGGGACTCATCTTGCCTCCTCCTGACTTTGACTTTCACTGATTTCAATGTAAGCAGAACTGGGCCTTTTATTCTAAGTTACTACATTTCTTTCTCTTGGCAAAAAAAAAAAGGAATTGAGTATGCTGTGGAATGCTACATATTCCTCTGTTATTTTTACCCAGGGCAGTGCTCTTTGCCATTCCATGCCTTTATGAAAAAACGCAGTACAACTTAATGTCAATTTTTCATGTGGTTTTCTTTTCCATCATCATGTCATCAGAAATATTTATCAGTTAAAAGTAATTTTCATACTGTTAAGTTTCCATAAAACTACCTTTGTTTCCCCTCCTGTTAAATTCTATAGAACTTTTCCATAAGGGTACCAAAGATACAAAGGGAAGACAAAGATGTTGTGATGCAAATGGAATATATACCCTGTGTTTGCATTGAGCTACAATTTACTTCCTTACTGCTAGTTTGCTGCACTTCTTCCATAGGTGGTACTTTACATGGTTTTCTGTAAACAATATATAGAAATACATACATGTTCTGAACATTAACAAGTGTATGGTGGCTGACACCTGCTATGGCATTTGTCTTGTAACTCAATAATGAAGTGATTCCTACTTGTTCAGAAGTGAAGCTGCATTACGTGCAATTCTTCCTTAAACCATTATGTGTTATTGCAAACACCAGGGGCCCATATTGCTCCCATAGGAAAAAGCTGTCACTTTGCTACTCTTACCTGTGAGAAAAGGACCTTAAATACCTATTTCAAACTGTTTTATCCCTGATTCATTGTTCTTTTATCCTGCATGCTGTGTGTTCTGCATACTCATATTTCTGCCTATTTTGTTGATTTAGAAATTGGCATGGACAGAATCCTTGACTTTAAAAGTGAATATTGTCTTTCCTATTAGCCTTGAGTGAAGCTGCCAGGGTTTCCTAAGCAGAAACTCGTGTACATGCCCCATATTGTGAATGCTCAGTGCATGTTGCAACATGGAAACACTGGACCTACTGCATGTAATGGATACAGCTGATCTGCACAGGCACAGCCAGCCCAGCACATCAAGGAATTTCATCTCTCCATGTGCAGTAGCATTCTCTCTGGGACTGATCTAGGGCCACACATCCTAGATTTTCTTCTCCATCAGAAGATGGAGAAAAAAATATTGAAAAACAGATTTACTAGAGAACACAAACCTGTCCAGGAAAAGCTGGGCAAGGAGTAGCCTTCACCTTCAGTGGGCTGAGACAGGAAAATTTCAGTAATGAGAGTTAAAAAGAAACAAAAATATCTTTTAGTTATGCCGCAGCCTTGCTGATTTTCTTTTCAGTTGCATTAATCCCCACAAGGACATAAATGCAACATTTATTACAGGCATGAATAAACAGCTGAACAGATTTTAAAATACCTTCACTTTAATTATAGAAACAACATTGATCAGAGAAAATATTATTTGGGGGAGTATTTTATTTAAGCTGCTTACGTTTTTCTAGACAGGAAACCCAGTCCCATAAGCCAGTATTGCTAATTTGGTAAAAAAAAATAATCATGACTCAAACTTGCATTTCCTGTGTGGCCAGAATTATTGATTAATCTTTGTTATGAGGACCTAAGTAATGGATAGGCTTCTTGCTAGTTTTTCAAAGAAGCTAATTTCCTTTGACCCTAGATCACTGAGTTATGGTTGTGGAAAAACAATAGAATTTTTTATTTTGAAGGAAATGTGATCAGTCACCCTTTAAAAAGTGGGGGGTGGTGAATACAAAAAGCAAGTCTTCTGTAATGGGGGAAGAGAGAGAACCAAGAGCAGATCAAACACCAGTTTCTGGGGCTACATCACCTAAACATCTCTCAGAGACTTCTTGAAAGTTTTAGACTTGCGTTCGTAAGATTTGTCTTAGTTAATCTAAAATCTCTTCACTTTTCTGTAATGAAGTATTTAACAAAATACATAAAAATAAATAGCAAAGACTGGCTGTATCACCTTTCCAAATCCCTATACATTCATATTACATAGTTTCTAATTAAAACCAGAAGTTTTCTGCAGGAAGTAATTTCTGCTGAATTCTCATTCCCATATATCAACAGAGTTATGATACTCAAAATAACATGCTCCTTTGTCCAGCTGCAACTTCAGGGGATATGTTTCCATGAAAATAGCTGTTACCTTGGCTGGCTTGACTTGGTTGAGTGTGAGGCTGAGACAGGACTGGGTTAATCACGAAAAATGAAGCCTGACAGTGATCTCAGACTCAGTTGTAGAAAGTAGTTCAATAGATTTAATAATGAAATGATAAAATGATGTGATAGGGCATTATTATGCTAAGTCTTAAGTGACATTCTGGTGTTAATTGTAAAAGTTTCTCTCTTTTTTGTTTTAAATGCTGATATTTGATCTTCCATTACCTTGTAGCAATAAGAGATACCAGCTGTCATACTGAGTGGCTGACCCCACTGATTGCTTGGCCTATCTTTCTGTCCTGTATGACTAGTTACTAACAGAACACCTGAACTCTGGATTTCTTAATCCAAAGATTATTTTAATAAAAAAAAAAATAATCATATGGATTTGGATGTAGCAGGTCTGGCTTAATCTGTGCTGTAGAGAAGAGCTTTATTAAATTAAGTTTTGCTTTAGATTGCCTTTTCATAGACTCATAGAGTACCATAGGTTGGAAGGGACCTCAAGGGATCTGGTCCAACCTTTCTTGGTAACAGCACGGTCTAGACAAGGTATCCCAGCTCCCTCCCAGCCAGATCTTAACAGTGTCTGATGTTGGGGAATCCACCACTTCCCTGGAGAGATTATTCCAATGGCTGGTGGTTTTCATTGTGAAGAATTTTCCTCTTAGTTATTTCTTCTTGGTGCTGAAGTTTTACTGGTGTTTAAATGAATGATGGGAGTTTTATTTAAATGCAGTGTTTAGGAATGGAAAACATGTTCACAAACTTAAGGGGAAAAAAGTAAATTAACTACAGGTGTTTTGTGCATAAAACTCAACAGAACTATATGCACTTAGGGTAGTGCTCCCCATTCCCCCGAGTCCTACACTGGAGGAACTCAAACCCTGCTTTCAGCCCTTGCTTAATTCTCATTTAATTTGTCAGCGTCACAAACTAATTGTAACTGGTGCAGCATGTGGTTTAGGATCTGGGGTTTATTCCAAAGCCCAGTAAATCAATGAAAGTCTTACAGCTACAGAAAAATGGTAGTTTTGTCAAAGTCACTATTTTGAGACACTTTGCTAAATAAATGTTGTCTGGGTACAAGAAACTAATCTGCTTAGACAGGATTTAAGTAGTGGATAATAAAAAACTGAACAATTACATTGACTTACTCATCCAGGTATCATGTGAAGTGCTTATTAACGTTGGAGTTTCATAAGGTCTAAAGTAACCCTCACATAGAAGTGCCTGTATTCTGTTATTGCCATTCTTGAGCTTTTTAATAGAGTCATAGCCATATATTTTATAAATATAAACATATGCACCTTTAAATCTTTACATTCAATTTGTGGAGCAAAGGTTTACAGAGCAGAAGTGTAGCAAAAACGATGTAATAGCTTCAATAATTCCCTGGTGAGGAACGGGAGAAGTAGAAAAACGAGGAGCAAAAGACTATCTGTGTAAGATGTCTTAATTTGGCACCATATTCTTGTCCAATTTAATTCCATCAAGTTATGTGGTTACAAGAGTGCCAGAAATATATCTATCAAGCCATTTTAAAGAAAAAGTTTTGTGGACTTGTATATTCCATTTGTTTGTAAAACATCCTTTTGTGCACTGTAATGAACTTGAAATGAAACTTATTTATACTCTCATATCACTGAACAGAGAACTGTTCAGCTACCTCTACATAAGGTTGAAGTAATTTGTTTTTTCCAGATTTGTTCACATTGTCATATAAAACATATTTAAAAAAAAAAATCATAGTCCAAAGAACCTGTATGTGTTTGTAGATGTACTTATAACTATGTTGTATCAACAAAGTCTGTGTGGAGAGTTGTTTGCTAATTAAAATTTTTGTGCTCTTTACTCTTTGCCTTGCATAACAAAGAACTACAGAGGTGAACAAATATTACACTTGAGCTGGTTTTTTTAGGTGTTTTAGATAAAGGAGCAAAGACCAAATCCTAGATTCTGCAATTATACAACAATTTGATGTGAAGAAACCAAACCATAGGAATGAAGTTGCCCAAACCTCATAATTTGCAAAGGACATTGAGTGCTTTTTGCCCTCTCTGCTGTAGCAAAGTAAGAATAACAGGAGGGGAAGAGGGGCCTGGCTTAGAGCACCACTCAGGTCCCTCTCAGGCATTACTCTGCTGTACAGGCTTCTGTGATTTAACCATCATTAACCATTAACCATAACCAGGTACGTTTTCATTTGCAGTTTTGGGCAAGAATGAGTCCTATCCACATTTAAGCTGTTATCTGTGAGGTGATTTTCAGTGAAGACCCCTTATCAAGAAGTTCCATAGGATTTTCAAACTCCTTAACTTTACAGGAAAAGCTAGAGTATAGCTTTACTCATGAATATAACATTGAGGGGAGTAGCTCCATATCTAATTCTAGTAAAACCCTGTAAGTGTCACCAAACTTTTTCAGTAATGTATGTGTGGGCTGCTCCTTTTGCCTTGTCATTTAGGCAAGATGTGGCATGTTTGTGACTTGCTGCTTGTGTCCCAGCCACCTCTGGCGGGGGAGATTGGCTTGCTGGGCTCTTATGTAAGGTTGCTCAGGCCCTGTATTTATTTTAGAATCCAGGGCACAGGCTAAGATTGTA
This sequence comes from Scolopax mira, assembly GCA_004320125.1. Taxonomy (NCBI): domain Eukaryota; kingdom Metazoa; phylum Chordata; class Aves; order Charadriiformes; family Scolopacidae; genus Scolopax; species Scolopax mira. The sequence continues at coordinate 137,155 of BJBW01000766.1, read as the reverse complement.
TATGGTAAGCCAACAGCTAATTATGTCAAGACAGCTGTTTTCTCTAACAAAATAACATTTGCATCTGAGTAGAGGAAGTGTTTTGGTTGAAGTGCTTTTCCATCAGGAAATAGTAAATAATCAAATTTGCTTGGGAATGTATTGATTTAAGCTATTCCTTTTAAGTCATGATGTTAGTTTTGAAATAATGGTTATTTAAAAAGTGGTGTTTAGATGCAGAGAAAATTTAAACCAAATATGGGGTAGTAAATTATTTCCCAACTACTTGCTCACTGTGTTCTTGTTTTATAACAGATTTATTCAAATGATATTTGAATAATTCTAAAGTCATCTACAGTTACATAACGCTTCATGTTAAAATGATCATCCAAAACTGCTAATGATCTCTATCATGTAAAGCAGTTCAAGGGAAACTACTTGTTCCACTCAGCCGTTGCTCCCTGGTGTACAGTTCCCTGACACAAGAACCTGCACTGACTCGCTGGGATTTGGATGAGGACTCTGCTGAGCAAAGAGAAGGGCACATCCCACCATTGCTCCTGGCTGTACCTGCCACAGCTCTGAAAATGTTGTCATTCAGCTGTAATATGCTTGTTAGTCTGTGAATCAGATGCCACAAAGTCCTGGAACATTTCTGAATGTCCCGTGGTTCTCCATGACTGACTGAAAGGTACGACAACATTTTTATCTCCAAAAGATGTAGCTGACTTCTTAATTTAATAGTTCTTGAGTATCCCCTATAGTAGGTGTGGATTGACTGGTCTTTGAAATAGACTACTCACAATCAGTAAAAATGTAAGGTATGCTCTCTATCATCCTCTTGGCCACAGGTACAGATGAAGGAAGACTAGAAACTGCATTACTAAACTATTTCAAGGCTGGGCTTGGGTTTTTTAACATGTATTTCTAATTTTCAAACAGATTTTTATCAGCAGTCACTAATACCAAGTTCTCTAAAAACTACACAATGAAGAACAGATTAAGTTACACTTACTAATAAACAGCAACATCATCAAGCCTTCTTTACCACAAATGTTATGTTTTTAACTAACCAGATAAATTGTCTATTGATTCCAAAAATTCCTCTACGAAGGCTACCTGAAAAACAGAGCACTGACATAACCAGGGAGATTTGCTATGAAGACTGGCCTTCAGCTGCCAGCTAGGAACAGTTTACATCCGATGATAAGATGGCCTTTAAGCTGTTAAAGCAGAAAAATTACTGGCTGAAAGAATCTATAAACTGAAAGCCTGCAAATGCTGTCAGTACCAGTTTTATGCCAGTGTAACATCTTTTGTTTCAGTAGATCTGCTCTTGATGATTTATAATGCCATAAATGAAAGGAGAATTAAGCTATTTATGTAAGTGACTTTATTTATATAACTGACTTACGCTGTGTTATGTGATGGAAAAGAAAACTGAGCACATGCTTTTTTTGTGTTTTCTATGAGCTACAGGAAGGTTTTGTGAAAGTAATGCTAGTAATAACTAGTTTTCTCTATGTGACACATTAGAAATTCAGTCTCATCTGCGCAGAGGTTTTATCATGAGTAGAATACATGGTAATAGATGACACGATAATGTGGAAGGATTTTGGCAAGTCTGCAGACAGTCTAGAAAAGGAATGCTGAAGATCACAATTTAGACTGTAAGTTAGTTTAACAAAGCAATTGTTATTCAGGCTCTTCCTTGGATGAGTCAATGATTTGTACTGTGACTATTAGTACTGAATGTACCATCTAAAATTCATTTTGAAAGATTACTGAAGCATTAATGACTTAAAAGCGGTTTCTACAAGTATTTTTTATCAATGAGAAGTCCAAGCACTATCAAGGCTAAAAAGCATCCACAAGGATTTTTCAACATAGCAGAATTAGGATTTTTTCACATGCTTTTGCATTGTTTTTGTACTTCTTAGTGAATGATGACTATATAATATTAAGGAAATCAGGGTCAGTAGAGTAAATGTTTCTGTAGCAATTTGGCAGGCACACCTTTCATAACTCAAAGTCACTACTGGAAAGGCACAACTGGGTCACAGAAGTGCATGGTGGGATGCTGCTTTCCACTTATGCAACCAGGGTAACTAAAGGTTAGAGCAAGCACTTGAATAACGAGCTTTTTGCCAGAAAGAGTAGAACAGAAAAACACAGTGTTTTTAATGCTGGCTTCTGAGCAGCAGCCGCCTAACGTGTCTAGTTAGGAGTCATCAAACCAAAATAGAACCGGATGCGTCAGAACTTTGAAGAATGGCAGTTCAACATCCCAAAAGAAAAATACATCTGCTTGTGTTCCAAAAGCAGATCCTACCGGTTCTCTCCTTCCCAGAGATGACAGCAGAGCCCTTTGCAGCATGCTGCTGGGCTCCTTCCCCTGGCCTGCTGGAGCTGCCTTTGTCACCCATCTCTCCTCTTTATGCTGCCTCCATCGCCCAGCAGTGCCTTCAACTCTAAGGAATGCCACAGTCTGCCTCTGCTCTCTTTCCTGCTTCTATGTATACCTTACTGGATTATTTCTAATAAATTAATTATTGCAGAATTTTTACTTGACTTCTGACTGAGGAAAGAAGAGAGAAAGGAAGTTGTGTTTCCACACTGTAAAGATTTTTGCAAGGTTTGGAGAGCTGGGACCGTAGCCCAAAGGCATAAATTATGACATGAACTAACAAGTAACTCCCATCAAGTTGGGGGATATTAGTTACAAAAACCGAACACTATTGAAAGAGACTAAATAAAAGGATGCTTTTTTAATCACAATTACATCTCCTGTTAACAGCTGTACACCAGATAAATATATTAATCAAAATGACCTTATTTTAGACATGCATAGCAGTTATATAACCACGGTAAGTATGCTATTTTGTTTCACTCCTGCCAAGGAGAAAGTGTTTGTCTTACAGGAGTTCCAAATAAGTCTGGTTATAAAGTGATGGGGAAAAGAACAGGAGGAAGAGACAAAAGTGAGAGAATTAATAAGCGAAATGACTCGCTCCCCGAGTGCAGAGGTGACGTTGCACTCCACTTAAATCTCAGTTGCTCTATAGGAAGCTAATGTTGTCACCATCAGCCTCAGTATTCCTAACATGCCCAGCATTTCTCTGGATGGGAAAAACAGATGTGTTAACAATGACGGAAACTATGTCTTTTCATACCTCATGGGTTCACAGCATTCCTGTTCTGTTTTCAAAGCTGTTTGTGAAGGCTGCCTCCACAAATTAGGAGTTTGCAGAATCCTCTGCCGTTCTTTTTGTTGCTCAGTTCTTTGGTGAAAAGTGGCATTCAATTAATTCTTTTCTAGTGTTGATAACGATGCTTTAAACAAGCTCAAAAGCAGCCTTAAAAGTAGAATACATCCCCCCACACACATAACAAGGCTGAGACTCATCTAGATTTAAAGTGCACTACAGAAAAAAAGGACCAAGAGGCGTACATTTTTGCAATATAAGATCGCTCAGCCAGAGAACTCTGATAAGTGCTGAAAATCTGAAAAACAAATGGCAGGGTATGCATTTCCCATTTGCTCAATACACACACATAAAAGAAACACTGTGTAGGCTTCACTGCAGCATACCAGTGTGTCCAAAACTCAAAGGTTAGTTACATAAATGATAAGGCGTGGGCTTAAATGCTTCATTCAGCTTGTTAATTACTTGCTTTGTGGCCTGAGCCAATGTTCTGAAACAGGTTCATCCAATATTGTGTGGCTTCCTCTGAATTTTCATTTCATGTATTAAGCTGAAGTGCTGGGAACAATTTGCTGCACTACCTGGAAAGAGTCTATTTTCTTTTCAAACAATTTACAGAACAAACTTACTCAGACTAATCAACAAATGCTCTTTAAATGTCCTTGCTATTTCAGAAAATTATGAAATTTAATTCCTAGAGCATTCTTTTTAAAAAAGGGAACTGCTAGCTGCATAAACACATACGTATTATTGCTGTATGCTTCAAAGGTTTTGTCTTTGTGTTCTTTTTAATGCACACATCCAATGTGGGGAAACGAATATTGGTGTGCTACAAAATAAAATATTTAGTATGTCTCTGCCAGAAAACTAGTAGAAGCTATGTTTTAATAGTAGGTGGAAATACTTCCATCTTCAGTTCAGTTAACTGGGATATCTCCTTGATGAGGCTCTTTCATGCCACAGCTATGAGCAAGCCTTCATTATTGAACAGCCTACCCTAAGACAGGTCACCTAACTCTTTCATGAGACGTGCAGGCAGAAACTGGAGCTTTAGAAATCCTAGCCCATGGAAGTAAATCATATTGTGTTCGGAGCAAACTGCGCTTTTACCACAAGGTATCTCATCACGGTTGTTCCTGGGCACCCTGTCTAAGATTTACTTCAAACAACAGAATTTGTTTTAAAACTAAAATGGCATAACTAGCCTTGCTTTCCTCAGTGTATGTTTGCAGACATCTTGATTTCTAACTCAGACATGGGCTAAGAAGCCAATTGTGACCTTGAGTTTAACAGCTACAATGAAGCAGAAGCAAACTGAATGCAAACATTGCAGAAGCTTTTTTACTACCAGCCTTTCAAAAGTCTGTAATGAATACCCTTCAAACCTTACTTTCTGTATCTACGTGAAGGCTCCATCTTTTTCCTTTATGATAAGGATGCCACTTAGAGTTTTCTGAGTCACAAATGCAGATTAGCATTTGGATTTGAATTACAAGTAAAAAAAAACGGAGGTTGACTGAAACAGAAATCTCATCTGTTCCATATTCAGACCAGCTGCAAAATAGAGATCACAGCTGCAAATCTCGGCTGAAGCTACCTGGCCGACTGCACTACTGTGTGAGGGGTGATGAGATAGATCACGTTGCCTCTCCACAACCCTTTCTACATCATTCTCCAGATTTTTCAGGAGTATTATGTCTGAGATTGCCCATTCCCTTTGTTTCTGCATTTCATATTCTTTTCCCTACTTGTAGCGGCTTGCTTTACTTTCCACATGTTGTTATTTCCTGCCCATGGGCCGTATCATATCATTTCATCAATATTTCATCAGAATGGCTCCCTGCTGGAATCAGTATGGATATCTGCTTAAAAATTGATACCGCAATATGGCCCCACATTTTTATACTTATGCACCTGTTCTTCTGGAGTTACAATCTCTCTCTGTCTTAATAGTTCCATCCTTTACAGTGCTCCAAACATCAGAGTATTCTTAACTGTATTTAAACTATCAAATGAATACAATTTCTAAGTTAGAAAAGGCATTTTTATACATTTTCTGTTAGCAAGTGAGACTCAACGACACTATTTAACTAATTTCACTACACAGATCACTTTTGTCTTCAGACTAAACATTGTTTCTTCAAATTGAAGATGAAAACTGCAATTAAATATAGGACACAGATGTTCAGGATGCAGAGGACAAAAATATAGGTTTCATAACTCGACAGTTATGCAACCAGTTGCTTTTCACATATTAAAACGAACATTCAATTTTATGTTCTTATTTACCCATAATCTAAACACAAATAAACCTATAAGGGGCCCTTAAAATGGTGAGACTTAAAGCAATATGTTTCCGATCTATTTTTAATCATTGATAATATTTTCCTCAAGCTGTTCATTGTTTTCTAATTTAATTTCAGATTCCCAAATACCAAGACATCCAGTTCTCCACTGAGACACCTAAATAACTTGGAGGATAATTTTGTTGCAGATCTGGTAAAGGCAAGACTATTTTAAAATAAGGTCATTATATATAAAATTTATTTACTTTACCTACTGAATCTCATTTAAAGTGTCTACCCTGATAGTCAAAGACCTCTCTGGGACAGGCCGCGTGACACCCTGCAGCAGTGAAACTCTCATTAATACAGCACAGTCGGACATGCAAGGGACAAAATTTTTATAGCAGTTGAATCTAGACTATGGAATTTAATCCCTTAGCAGATAAAAATGATCAGGGGACTAAGCACTTTCTGTACTTACATAAAAATCCTTTCTTCAACTTAGCTTCCCTCTAGTAAATCACACATTAATTCTCTCACGCAAAAATAAAGAAGCAAACCAAACAAGTTGTTCTGTTTGCTAACTGGAAATGGAGACAGAATGCAAAAATGAAAGAATGTTTTTCTTACAGCTATTTATACTTTAAACCTGTTTTTCGACGGAAGCTTCACTTACTGTCCATCATCTCTGATAAGTTTTGAACCAGGTGGCTGATTTTTAACCAATTTTTTTGAGACCTTTACCACTTCCTTTCAAATTTGAAACTGCCAGCCAGTCACCCAGCATGCACACACACACAGAGGAGGTGGTGAGCTTCCAGTGGCTCTGGACTAGCTGCAATGTGGAGAGGATGGCACAAGGGATGGAGGGACAGATGGAGTGGGAGATAAGGAAGAAAAGGCACATAACTGTGTATGAGAGCAAACTTCTTCAGTGTCAGCATTCACAAAATTAAGTTCTTAAACATTGAGGAGAGACTTGAATACTTTGGCAGTATGAATAGAGTGCACAGAATGAGAAATGTAAACTAAAAGGCTTGGTAGGTATTTAGTAATTATTATTTTAGTATTAACTAAAACCAGTAACAACCAAAATCAGAATAGGAATACACCAGGTTTGCCTACAATCAATAAAGTCAGTCATTCCCCAAACAAGTCAATTTTGGTGATGAATGGGATAAGCCATGGAGTTTGTATTTTACATCACAGTGTGAATATTCAGAACTAGTCTGCTTTTATTTTTAAGCTAAAGAAGTTTAATTCAGAATCAACAGATAGCCTCACAGTACCATTTTGCAGCCATTTTAGAAGCAGGATTGCACTTTGGAGAATGCAGATAAGAAGAGCTAAGAGACTAAGATTTCTGAGAACAAGATCCATGTAAACAGCTAGAAGAGCTCTTGACCCTTTTGCAATGTCTGAGGAACGGAAAAACTACACAAACAAGACGTTTAGTGAACCTGAATTGCAGCTGCTGGTATGAAAACCCAACATGTGCATCTGTTCACTCGGGGTCCCCAAGCCCTGCAAGGCAGACTCGGCTCTTCCCAACCCCTGAAGAAAATCATTAATCTCTTCTAAGAATCTGACACAAGTCAGTTGGGTTTGTCAGGTTCAGCCAAGCTGCATGAGTCGGGTCATACCAGTCAAGAATAGAGTTTTACTGGTAACTCAGAAAGAGAGAGACAGAGAGATGGTTGTTTTTTAAACTCCCTATAATAGCCAGTCTGAATCTGGCAGGCCAGTTCCTCTCCACAGCACAAAGCAAGCTTCTCACAGTTTCTAAATGAAGCACAAAGTCCTTAATGCAGTTACTAAATGAGAAGTGGCATCTCAGTGGGCTGCCTCAGTGGATTAATTTTAAATGCATAATTCAATATAGACCCACATAAACCTTTATGAATAGAAATAGAGGTTATATAAGCATGTTCTTACAGCATATACCACAAATTTAAAGGCCAGTTTGAGTATAAATCAACTCTATCTTTTATTAATATTTTCACCTTCCCATTGGTTCATTTCTCTAGCAAATGTGCTAATCAGATTACTTTCCTCACTCATACATCGAGAGCCTAAAATAAAAACAGCATTTCATTGCCAGACACCAACTTTTTCCTCAAACCTTGTAGAAAAGTTGATGTTGGGCTTGTTCTGTGGAGGCAGGATGCATCAGTGACAGTTCAGCAAAGGCACTGAATGCAAAAACACCGTTTCACATTGGTCAAAGTTAAACATTCGCAAGTCCTGCAAGGACCTGCACAACTCACAGAGCCTCGTGTCTCAAGAGCAGAACAGATGCTGGACAAGCTTCTACAGAGAGTCAGAAGCAAATTTGCAGCTGTTTCATGTCTCTCTTTGGGCAAGTTTAACAAAGTATCAGGTAAGAAGTGGGATGTCTCCTAAAAACAAGGCAAAAGTTCTATGTCTGTTCACTGCCTTCTTTGAAGCCAAACCACACACTCATCAGGGAAACCAGAATGGAAATTGGCATCTTATTTTCAGCCCTTCCCAGCTAGACAAGATTGGCCAGCCAGCTTTAGACACACAGGCACATTGCTACTTCTGCTACAATAAATGGTTAGCAGTTTAGTTATCATTTCTGTATTTTAAGTGTACAGCTGGTAACTGATCAAGTCAAAGACTTCAGAAAGCCAAAATAAATTATGACCTACCTCAAAACTATTTTTCATGTGGTAGATGAACCATTTTGCATACATTAATTTCTTCCAAAGCAATAATAGTGTACACTTCACTGCACTAAAAAAAAAAAAAAAAAAAAAAAAAAAAAAGATTATTTTGATGATCCCAGAAATATAAAGATGGTAATCTTTTCAGCCAGGGATTAATATTGCCTTCAAGCAAGGTAAATCCCTAGCCCACTGAATGCCAGTTTTGCAAAACTGATTAGCAGCTTCACTAGTCAAAAATATATCCAAAACATTATTACAATTTATTATTAAACATAATCAGACGAATTAGAGTCAGAATGTCAAACTTGGGCTACTAGTAGAAATATTAATGTTTACGTGTTGATAGTAGCAGCTATTCTCTATTAGGCTTTTTATTTCAGTAGGCCAAGCCCAAACTGAACACAGTTTATAAGAGCTAGAAAATTGCCTGCGTTTTAAAAACATAAACAATCCTTCAAATGACCCCAAGCTTTGAGGGAGTTCAGATCCAGACCTGGACCAGAGCAGTGCATCTGAATTACAGTTCCACAACACACAGAACCCAGACCTTAATTCATCTACTTGCTGAGCTCTGGAGAACTTTGTATGGAGCTCAAAATGTAGCTTTCTACCTTGGATCCATCACCAATGGAAACGTGAACAAAGAACATGCTATGAATGACTCTGGAAATGGCTGGGCTTTGTTTTCCAGTGAAATGCAAGTTGCTTTTCTTTCTCTCAGAGTCAGACAGATGTCAGTTGGTTCTTACCCAAGAGCCATTACGCCACAGGCACTGCATTACATAGTTGACACTGCTGTACAATAGGTGACACATGGTGGCACCCGGTCTGGTGCCAGCTCACATCCCCACAGCCTTGAACACAAGCTCCGTTAGCTGTGGTTGGCCTGTGAGATCTCCCACCTTGTGAAAATTCAGTGGAAGAAGTGCCTGTGACGTAACATCAAGGAACTCAAGCCAAGAAAATAGTATTTCTTAATTTAAAAAAAAGCTCTTAATTACAAGTCAGTTCTGAGAGGGCTACCTAGGAAAAATAGATATTTATTCAACCATTTTTTCACTATAGAATGTCAGACCGTGGTTTTGGGGCAATTTCCCCCAACTTTAGCATAGTTCTGGCATAGCTAGGAAGAGACTTGACCCCAAGGTATTTACTGGGATTTATTTTTGAGCAATGCAGAAACAAAAAGGCCCAATTATAATCTTATTTAGACCAAACTAATTCCATTGGCTTTAGTAGATTTGCTCCTGACTCACAGAGCTGTGCCTGAGATTTGAAAGAAAGCCCAAAGTGCCACTTAGCACTGAAATCCTTCTTGCTATATTACATTTCTTTGGAAAATTGCATAAAATCTGTTGTTGTTTAAGTCACTCCCTGAAAGAAAAACTCTTTCCTGCAGTACTGTGGTTACAGCCCCATACTGTTAACAAAAACAAATGCAAAAGTCTAGCAAAAGTATCAGTTCTGTCTGGAAAATGGTGGGTTTTATCTGCTCAGTCAATAAAAAAGTGTGTGCACACACTTCTAAAATTCCCATTATTAAACAGAGTGAGAAGACTGACAAGCGGCCTGTCCAAGGCAAAGAATTCAGATGTTCCAGCAGCTCTGGCTTGGGACCCTGCCAGCATTGCTAGCTCAACTTCTTTCAGATGGTAAAAGCTACAAGAAATTCAGTTTGAAGACCAGGTTATTATGCAATGGCCTTGGTTACATCAGCACAGCAAGGGAAACACTAGGGGAGTGTCAATAAATGTCAAGGCTCTGTGCCTGTGAGACAGCAGCCGCCTGCAGAGTGCCTGCAGGAACCCAAGCCACTGGTCTTGGCCAGGGAGAGGACAAGTGGCACTCTGTCAGCACGGGACCTGCCACCCTCCCACAGCAGCAGAGCTCCGGGCTGGCCCATACTGATCCACGCTAGAGTACTCTGCAGAATTTGGGCTGTAGTAGTAGGTCATGCTCAGAAACCATTAAATAAACAGCAAGTAAAAAGTTGTGTTGATTCTTCTAGCATTTCACATTCAATGGACATACTCTCAGTTATTGTTCTGCCGCAATATGTAGTGCTTCTTAACGCCAAAGCTTATATTTTTATAAGGGATTGTAACACTAAGAATGCTTCTGTAATAAATAGTCCTGTCAAAATGGACAAAAAAAAAACAAGAAAAAAAAAACATAAAATGAGGCTTTGTTCCCCTTTCCTTTCATGCAAGTAGAGATCAGGTCATTCATCTTTGTGTAGAACTCCCTTTACCAATGGAATGCTCTACTAAGACATATTCCTCCTCTTTGAAATATGAATGATTCAGGATCCAAACTGTTGTTCTTACATTTAAAACACAAAGTTTAATATAGACATATCCTAATTTGTACATCTAGCTGTGACAAAAAAGTCACTTTATTTACTCCTGTATGAATAAAACGTACTTCCACAGCTCGTGAAGTCCAGTGATGTTATTCATCACATGTGCACAATTGGTAAAATGTTGCACCTTTCGGGGGCACATCACCCTTCCACTGCTTCACAGTGTCACTTGATTTGCCCATGTCATCAATGACGTAGGTATTTAGCACAGCAGGAGCGATGCACTTACTCCAGGAGCCAGCCAGCAACGTCCCCTCCTGCTTTGTGAGCTCTCAAGTGCCAATGACATCATTAGGGGAGGCTGCTTCGTGTCACTGAAACTCTATGGAAACACAACACAGCCCCAGGACTTCGACCCTTTCCTGTACATTGCTGCAGTTGCTACAATGAACTTACTGTGTAATTTGGAAAAAGTTACCTCAATGCTACAGGAAGGCATTCCTGGGCAATGTGGAAAGCTTCTAATTTTAAAGCATTAAATGTCACCCTTCTACATTGGAAAAATACCTGTAGACCAAAACTAATTTGAACCAGGATGGTATAATAGGGAAATAGTAATGAAGTATTAGCTTTAAAAATTAGGTTAGGATAAAGTTTGAACAAGGCAGTGTTCCCAGTATTGATAGGTATGTGATGTTGGATTTGTCAGCTTTTCATTAGATTTCTGCAAAATACTGCAGACTGCAGAACAGATTAAGTAAGAATTGAGTTTGACCCCACACATGAAAACTAAGAATGCTTAGAGACAGAAGCTAGGAGGTTTTTAACAGAATTATTTTGAGGTAGATAGAAGAAAGACTGGAACGAGATCTTCAGGTACCAAACAACCTTTTCCATTTAGATTATTTATATCAAACAATCCCTTCTTGCTGCCTTTTCATTTCCACATCATACAAAATTATATCAATGAAATATTCCACACCTCAGCCATTTTCATACCTGCTTCTTGTTTAGTGACAAACTTCATTTATAGATCAGTCTAAGAATTGACAGTTAATAGTCCTGTTTAGATAATCTGCCCTTAGATTTTTCTTCTTTTAACTGCCTCTAAAAAAAACCAGATAGCTTAAATAAGCTGAAAATAGCTTATTCTTAAATCTCTCCTAGAACAACAAGAGTAATAATAGCATCTCACATTTTCCACAGTAAATAATCTGTCCCGCAAGTCAGGGGAAGGTGCTAAACTTTGGTTTAGCTCACGTCTGAGAAGTTTCATTTAAGACAGATTATACAGCACTTCCATTTGAAGCCCTGCACCGCTGTGGACCTGACCAGCACGTCACAACACGCTTTGATTTGCGGCGCAGTCCAGGTGCTCACCTGCACAGTGTGATTCGGAATAAGGAACAAGGTCTAGTAAAAAAGCTGGACCAAATAAAGTGGAGAAATGCTTGGACTGCATCAAATGTCAGTGGGCAACTCTGCTGGATTTCCATTCATTTACAAGAATTTACGAAGTTCTGCTTCCTTATGTGCAGAGAGAAGAGGTGCACAAAGAGCTTCGCTACTTAAAGGCCCCTTTCAATACCTCTCCTTGGGCTTAGACACATCCCACAATGGAAGAGTAATTTGAATTGTAGCTTCCCACTCTACGCCTTTTGTTTCTCAACTTGAACTGTCATTCTTCCCTAGTCATGCCTCTTCATCCAGCCATGGTCCTTTATCCAGCCAGCTGGAAATACTAGAGCAACCTTTTTCTTCTGGGCAGATGCATCATTTTGTGTTCCAATTTCAGAAATTACAGTTTATTTCTCCTGCCCACTTCCATAAAAGACATTAAAAAATATTTTATGTGAAAAACAGCAGTTTCAGTCAACTTCTGTGCCAGGAACTAACCCTGACCACAACAACAATAGCCTGTAACAAATATTGACACTTTTTGGGTGCAATACTTCCTGACAACATAGAGAAGACAGAATGCAGCAACTACAGCAACTACAACAAGAAATCAAGGTCAGAATCTAAACAGATGCTCAGATTCCCCAAATATGAGAGATTCCCATCATCATTTTGGTGGCGGTTGATGAGACAAGTTTGATGAGTCAAATGAATCACAGTTGATGAGTCAAGTCCTATATCAAGGATAAAACTCTAATGAAAACATAGGTAGCCTAACACACACTAGAGGAAAAGGCAGAGAGAGATGTTTGCTGCTAATCACATCTCTCATTACCACCATCCTTCAGATGTATCACCTTGCAGTAGCCATTCTTAAGGACAAAATATCTTCACAGGATAATATCTTTCCTGTATTGATCTCAAGAGCACTTAACAGAGCAGGTAGCACAAACTCAGGAATTACAGCTTGTCTAAGCTGCGACCTTCTACTGTAATGCTCCAAAACAAATTGCATTTAATATTTTAGACTACATCACTTAAAAAGACATAATATTATACTACTTAGGGGACCCTTTGGAAAGATCCAAACTTTCTAACATGAAAAGTGCTAGCATTTAGTGTTTTTAATATGGTTAGTCTTTTCTCGCTATTCTAAGACTTTCCTTCTAAGTATGGAAATTGAAATGAGCACTAGCTCCTCAGATATATCTGAATTTTAGAATTGTTCTCTGGGTCTATTTAAGGAAATGAATACACAAGATTCTCATAATAAAATTGTTGTCAGAGTTGTGATGGAGCTTAAGTGTGTAACTTTGGAAATTTTGGAGTCTTTTTTCCCCTCATTTAAACTGACTCGTTCCCTCTCGTTCAAAAACCCTCTAAATTACAAGTAGATTCCCAGATGGATGATAACATATCATGTTCTCTTTTAGCCCAAGTCTTTACAGTTCACTGTTCCAGCCAAAGAAATCTCCATAATCTACTGGAGCTAGGTGCACACCAAGTTGCAGTTTGTCTCTCTAATCTCTTCTGTAAAATCATCAGATTCTACATCTGGCTGGGATGAAGATGAGCCTCGAGCCAGGCAGCAGTTATTCTCGGAGGCAGAGTTAAAGATGCCAAACTGCAATGCTCTTTTTGGACACATTCACGAATCTTCCCACATGGCCTCACTGCAGGACCGAATTCACCGTGTAACCTACCTTTCCCCATCGTCATCACCGATTCCCAGGGTCTTCTTGTAGCAAGGCAAATTACATATTCCTCCAAAACCTCCATAAAATCACAAATAAAAACACATTTCTCTTTCGGACCTCTCTGCATTAATGGAAGCCTCCAGTCTCCTTACTGTAATAGTGCATATATAAATGCACACTGAAATCTGCTTTCTGTAACGAGAACCCTTCTGTGCTCCTCGGGGATGGCACTAGCACCCTCTGCTGTCACACAGCAGCACCAAAGTCAGCTGAAACCCCATGACTACTGTGCAGGCAATTCCAGGAACAGCTTTCTAGATCCTCCACTCAAGATACTGAGCCGACAAACCTTACAATGACATTCTGCAATGAAGTCTGCACTTCAAGAAAGTGACTGTGTCTAGAAATAATTACCTAAAATGAGGTCATTATATTAGTTATTTGCACTGATCAAGCACCTAAAAACTACACTAGGATGACAGGAAATCAAAGCCATGCTAATAGAGCTATCAACTTCTATAAATGCATCCATAAATCATTGATATTTCAATATTTGTCTTAAAACCCCATCTCCTAAACTCTTGTGATTACACAAGACTCAGTTTTAGATTTTTTCTCTAAATGCTTTTTGATTCTCTTGGTTGCAGAGAGAAACTTGGAAACATTAATTTCAGAAATCCAGAAGGCAAGTAAATTTAAAATGTAACATCACATGATTCTCATGTGGTTTTCTTCTTTTGTAAAGTGGTCCCAAAATGTCCTACAGCAGCTGGCTAGCAATACCAAAGCACATTCAAACCAGTATTTACAAGGCTTCCTATGACCACAACTGCAGGCCTTCAAGGCAACCCAGTAGTGAAGAAGCAGTAACTCCAGAACAAAAGGAGAGCAGTCAGCTCTCTGGTGATGTTCTAAACTTTTAAATAGCTAGATTTAGAAAAGTTCTTTAGTCTGAACAGCTGCGTTGATCCGTCCTAGGCCACAAAAAATAATTTCAAAATAAGATCTATGCAGCATATCCATATATAGAGTCTATACTGACCAAAGACTTTTTTTTATTTTTTCTTTATAGATGAGGGCCATCTATTCTTTTTTTCCCAGGAGTTGTATAATCATCACTGGCAACAGCATTTAATCATAAACCAAATACAGGAATGGAATATAAAAGGGGTTCCTTCAAGACGAGGATTACAAAAACATATATACATACCAAACACAAAAGACAGAAACAACATTAAGATGAAAAGCAAACACAGAAAGAGATAATAGGATCATTTGCAGTACTTTGGGTGAAGGCTCACAATTCAACAGTAATAAAAAGAGAAGAGAGTTTGCTGAATATAGAGATGCACATATTTTACACAGGGTCAGTAAACCTGTGATGGAATGGCAGCTGTACAAAACTTCAGGAATCAAAGCTGAGTATGTTCATTTACATTACACTTAGAAGTTTCAGAGAAATACAAACATTTCAGTTCATTGTAAGAGAAAATATGCTTCCTAAAATAGAAACAAACAAGTAGTAAAAATAGACGTGGATTACCAAGCCAATGTGAAACTCTTACTTTTCTAGTGTCAGTACAAAATTAACAGTATCTATAGCTTCAAGTGAGCGTCCTTGGTTCACCTATATAGAAAAAATAATCACAGTCTACCTCCTAATTAATACTGCCTTCAAATTACACATTAAATTCAGGCCAAGACTGGAAGATTGAAGTCTTGCTTGATCTGACCTGAAACCATATTTTTTGGTTTCCTTTTAATCCTATCAGTAAATAATATTTTCCTTAAAAATACCTACCAACTTTCCAACTAAAAACAGTCCATCAGCCAACTCAACCTTTAAATTTTGCACTGACTGTAAAAAAAAACCTACATAAACGTGTGATGCTACGAAAACTGAAAACGTAAGCGCGACTGCCACTTAAGCCACTACCATAATTTTACAAACCACCTTTTTCAATTACCTGCATTCTTCAAAGTCAATAGGAAAACTTCTGTCAGCTTAAGTGACTGCAAGTCCAGGCCCTGAGAGAATAATCCTTTCCCAGCTGCACTTTTTTACACTGATGTTGAGTTACTGGTTAAAGACTGATGAGCCAAGGAGGAAAGCAGATGCTCCTTTTATCACTAATATTAAATATACCTGACTAAATACACATCCACGTGAACATGAAGAGTAGAGTGGCATTTGTTGAAATCAAGATGACACCTTCTAGGTAGCAAATACACACTTTAAGAGAGACAACTGGTTGAGGAATTTCACAGAAAATAAATCACTATTTACCATAATTCAAGAAAGGACTTTCCTTTTTTAGTGGAATGCCCAAATTATCCCAAATTTGGGATATTTCCAAATGTGTAACCAAAAGCAGAGTATATGTTAGAGCGTGGTGGTTTTCTAGTGCATGGTAAAGAATAGAAGGTGGGTGGCTCTGGGCCATTCCAGCAGGCATCGATGAATAAAACACAAGACCCACAGTGTTGTGACTTCAAACCACCCAAAAGCCAGAATTACTCCAACTCACAAAGCTGTTTAGATCCTATAATATCATAAAATAGATCCATTAACAATCAGCAGCAAAGTCAGACTGCCTATCCCAGAGTATTAGAGAAAGAAGTGTGATGACATCAATGCCCATGAGTCATGATGTATCAGTGCCCAGCATTATATCTATTTTATAGCATACATTAATTTCTCAGCCAAAGCCACATTGCACAAAATACTGTATGGTCTACAGGAAGTTTAAAAACATATTTTGCAAGGAAAATGTTTCAAAAGCCTGAAGCATATCTTCTTAGAACATCACTGTCAAATGTGTAAGGATATAACAAATTGATCAAATTTTCCTAGTATTTGGTAGTAGGAAATGTTCAGCTTCCTACAGAGGGCTTTTCTTCATTGTGTATTTACATATAACAGTCCAATCAAAAGTTTTAAGGCTCTTATTTCTCAAATAAAAGGTCACAGTGAAGAAGTGATTAAATGGAGTTAATGCAGCTATTGGCAATACAAAGAAGGAAGCTCATGACATTTGCTATTGTACAATCTGGGGCATTTCACTCCATGCTTTAGCTTTCTTCTTGGCCAGGGATAGCCACGGTGGTTCCGCGGGGCTGCATGGTGTCATTAGCAGGTTAGTGGAGTGTCTTGTTTCCTTTTCAACAGCAGGAATCACAGATGCTTCCTGAGCAATAGGTCCAACTTTACCTGCCAACAACAAGATATCCATCACTCATCAGAAGGCCGGAGAGTTAAAAACTCAGTTTCTGCCAATAATATTTCCTTCTGTCTAAAGCAACTGTTTTATGGCCCTGAATGTTTGTGACTAAAAAATAAGTCAGAGGAATTATTAAACTGAGTATTGCTAGCACTGTCTGGTTCAGCTACACAATGATGAGAACTAATTATTGCAATGGGAAAAAATTATATTAAGCTGTTAGTGAATAAGCTGCTCATAAAAGAATCTTCTCTTCAGTCCCAATAGCAAGCATCTAAGCCCTGATAAATGAGAAGTTCTTCAAAATTCTTCAAGCACATAGAGACTATAGGCCCAGGTACTTTTGTAATTCATATTCTTGGCTAACTCAGTTCTTAATATTTTAAAACTCTTAATTTCCCTGCAAAGAGTTCCACAGGCTTATTCTCTTCTGTGACTGCAATAAAATCTAGGAATAAGACTCCTGAGTATGAAGGAAAATGGAAACAAAATATTTGCAGGGCAAGGATCACCCCAGGCTTACTGTGGGGTTAAAAGTAACTTTGTCAACACTGAAAAGTCTTAAAGATTATTTTTCAGTCTTCCCTGCTGGCAGAAATATTGCTCCAGCAGTATTATTAAATACTAGGTAGGGATAAAACCAGCACTTTATGTTCTTGGACTTGTAAGGCAAGCAGGGGCGATTCTGGTGGGGCTAGTTGTTCGTCTTCATGTAGCCTAACTCAAGCCTGTCATCCTCACAAAGAATGGAGGAATACAGATAACACTCCTTGTATGGCTTTAGAAAAGGCCTCCTCCATCCATCTTGTTCGAAAATTTTCAAGATTCATGTCTTCAGACAGCCTGGAATGGGCATGACACAATGCAGCTCCAAACAGATGAAGCTCTCATTTTAAAATTGTGCTCTCTCTGTCCATTTCAACCCTGGAAGTATTTAATTTCTATATGTAAGTCAAACTGAGGAAATTCAAACTTTTTCTCATACTTGATTAGCCTTTGCATAGCATGTGGGCAGGCATGATGAGGCTGCTGTGCTCTGGCAGAAGAACAGAGGCCACACGGGGACTTAAGCAACGTTAAGTGCAAGAAGCTTGATCTTACTTGCACTGAAGTCAATGGAAAATGTCCATCATCTCCATTAGTCACACGCCTGAGCAAAGCTGAAGGAGCAAACTATCCATTAAAAACAGGCTGCAGCTCTACATATACAGCAAATTTTTCAGAAGTATCTAAGTAAATGTAGGATTTGAAGTGTTACTGAAATTTTGGGTTTGGAAATGAATTTTCACATTTTAGGAGACTTCCTTCTTTATAATAAGCAAAGGTGAGTCTGAAGTTCTTTGCATGCTCTTAACAGCAGAAAACTCTGTAAGACGAAACAAAACTGGCCTGCAAGAAAATCCTTTTTTAAAACTATTGTATTTTAATCATACACACAGAGTTAGGCTGGCAACTGACACAGAGCCTCTCTGTTCGTGCATATTCTCAGCTCATAAGGTACCTGTAGTAACGGAGAAAGCTTATTTTGTAACACCTGCAGATTTAAAAAAGGGTAACAGCCCCATAAGCAGCTACTACAGGGAGCAGGCACAGAGGCACCCCCTAATATCTCTAATACAACAATTCTGGATGCTGGTGAATTTTAAGGGGAAAGTGGCCAGGTGCATGTGCTCTCCCTAGACAGCATCACTTACTGACAGCTCAGCATCAGGGACCTGTAACAGAAAAGCCACTGCTCTGACACAGTGGGGTATTTCTTATCTTCTTAGGCAGTATCTGAAATCAATAGCTTTCAGCTAGCACAATATGCTTTTACAGCTGAAGAACCAGCTTATCTATATCTATCTGGAGTGTGTCTCTGAGGTTTGGCACCACACTGAGTAAGCAGGGAGGGATAAGCTGCAGCCCAGCAGTAGCCCTGGAAGAGGTATGTGAGTCACGATGTCTGAGTCACTCTTCCTCTGCATTTTTCTAATACAGAATCACAGCTAACAGGGCAGGAGAGGGGCCATCGAGTCTCAGTGTTCACCTGAGGGTGGAACTGACTCTACCTAAATTATTCTTGATGCATATTTATCTATTAAACACATCCAGCAATGGAAACTGCACACACTCTGTAAGCAATCTATGCTATTCTGCACTTCATTACTCTTATTGTTAGCAAGTATTTCCTCATGTCTAAGCTAAACCTCCCCTGGTGTGTTTTAAGCTTGTACAGAGCATAAAAACTAGTCTCATCCTCTGCAGCAAATTATATTGTCTTCTCTAGACTAAACAGCTCCCCTCCCACCAGTATTTCCTGGCTGACTGGAGGTCTAGAAGAGGTTTTTTTGCTGCGCTCTTCTGAAAACTTTCCAACTTCAACTGGCATTCTTTAGTACTGACCTTTGCCAGTAATAAATCACCATGCTGTTTATATGCCATTCCATGAACTGGCAGTGTAGATAAAAGTTTCTCACTTGCTTTGTCTGCTGCGTGAGCGAGCCAATATGTTGATTTATATGCAAACTAGAGTCTGAGCAGGCATTATTTAAAGTGTGCTGATCATCAAAAAGGTAACTATCTCCCCCCATTGCCTGCTACCCACACCACTTACCGGTGTAAACTGTAACCACTGTGTAAAAATGTAAAGAAAGAGATTACCTGCTGCAGCAGACACACTGATCTTCATTTGCATTTTCTTGTCCTGAGAGCTCAAGCTGGAAGGCATATTCTTCTTCAGTATGTTCTCACTAGCATGGATCCCTTGCTACAAAAGGAAGAGAGAAGAAAATAATAGACCTAAAAAACCTGCTAGCTGCTGTCACTCATTAAGCTCACCCTGGCAACATCTCTAAACCTGACCGAGGAAATGCAGCAAAAGCCAGACAAGGATGGTTGGGGATATCCTGTGGGGAAGAAGGCAAAAAGGAAGATAGCTGCTACAAATACAGGGTTACTTCACATGCAGGCAAGTTATCCCCATTCTTTTGGTGTAACAAAGTATTCAGTCAATCTGGTGCAGGATTCACATCCACGCGATATCACTTAGTACTCTACCTCCTCTTGATCCACTTTGGTCAAAGCTTTGTCTTCAGCTTTATGTTCTTTGGCAAGAGGGTGGTCCTGGAAACCCTTTTGTTTTAGTTTTGCCACGGAGACCCAAGCTGGTTCAGAGGAAGCAGTTTCCAAATGTGGAGAGGAGACTTTTTCTACAAAAGAAGCATTTTTGAAGTAAAGAAGGGATTTAGGTCAAGTCAGTCTGAAGCTGGTGTTTTGTGTTTTAAATCCTTCAGTCTGTAATACCCTTTGAACAGTGCAGAGATAAAATTACCTTCCCTGATGATTTTTTCTTGGCAACTGTTTTTCTGTTTATTCTGGAGTTTTTGACCTGACTGTGCTTCCGTTTAAGTCAATGGCAGAACTCCCACTGAGATCATTGTGAACCAGATTTTGCCTTTGAAACAACATCCTTACATTGCAGATTAAATGAGTATGATAACCGTTATTTTTTCACGTAGGCAGTAAAGTACAGGCTGCCTTTTCACTTTTAAATATTTTAAATGAAGTGATTGCAGAAAAAAGATAATCACACCTAATGCAACTCCTATTTAAGGTTTGAGCTGCTGCAGTCTGGAAAATTAACTACAAAACAGCAGCAAGTATTTAAAAGCTGAGTTAAAACTGCAACTCTATGCACAAGTAGGTCGTACCAGAAATGTTTCAGAGGCCCTTAAGCTATTAATCTGTTGTTATTCTTACTGGAACACACCCCTCATTAAGATAAGCCAAGAATTCTCTTGACTGGTGAAATCATCAAGCCAATTAAATTATGGTGCTGACGAACTCAAGACTGAATTTAATCCATGTCAAGAGGATTTTTATCTTTTGTTTGCACTCTGCTAAGGTTTTCTATATGACTACTGTTTTCTACAATGTTTGTATAAAAATATATCATAAATACCTGAAGGTTTATGACCATTTTGCTTCTTTGCCACTTCTTCTGATTTTGTCTTGGGAGGACTTTTGTCTTCTAGGAGATCTGTTTTTTTAACAAATGATTTTGTGCTGACAGGAAGGCCTGGAGGTTGCTTCCCTGTGCCCACTGATTTCTGATCCTCCTTAACTGAAGCAGAAGCAGCAGTGGGAACTGCTGAGGAGGTCAGCTTTGGATACTCAGCATGGCTTTCATTCTGGTATTTTAGTAAGGAAGATGTTCTCCTTAGTTTGACCCCAAACGGGTTTTCAACATTTTGTGCTTTGTGGTGAGCCCACTCCATAGAAGAATTCAAATGCAAATCACTGTCCTTACAATCTCGATCAAATCTCTCTGAGTTGGATTTTGCTGATTCCTGGATGACTGCATCAAAATGCGTGTGTTCTTTTGTCACTCCTTCAAACAACTCTGGTCTTATAGGGGATGTTGGGGAACTTCTGGTATAGGAATCTTCCTTTGAATTTGAACCCCCTGAGAGAGATCTTTGCCACGCTGGTGCAATGGTAAATCTGACAGGTTTAGCAGAAGCTGTCTTCAGGGGACTTTTTACATTTTCTTCTGAAGATCGACTGTCTTCCACTGTTTTTCTGTGAGAAGCTGTACTGCTTATCTGGTACTCCTTACTGTCTTCATCAGAAGAGATATTACTCTTCAAGCCAGCCAAACTTGAAGATGCAAGACATCCAATAGAAAGTTTTTCAGAAATGTAGGAGGGGTTGTCCTGTTGACTGCCTTTGTTACCCTTTGAAAGAGTTTCTGCTTTAGAACATACTTCCAGTTTGCTGGGGGGTAGCATGCAGCCTGCTTCCGAGACAGATGCAGCAGTGTCTATGGTTTTTTCTGCATTGCCTTTGGATGACTGAAATTCCGTTATTTCACAAGTTTCTTTGTCATTTCTTATTACTGAACTGTTTTCAGGCTTCAAAACAGCCACTGTCTTGATGTTAGAAGATGACTGTGAATCATCTACTGCAACCTGTGAAGTGCTTGGTGCAGTTTCTGAGACAGCGTGGTTAGAATGATTCTCAACAGTACCCAAGCAGGCTTCTTCTTTGACAATAAACAGTGGATCCCCCTTTCCCTGGTCTTTGATGTTTGGGTCCACAGAATCTACTGAAGACTTTTGTGCAACATCTTCCAATATATCTATGTCCTCTGTTTCCACACTATTGCTAGATAAACCAGCTGCTAGTATGTCTGGAAACACAACATCTTCTCCTTCAATTTGTTCCAATATTGGAAATGCAGATACTTCAGTATTGGTATTTTGCTGATGTAATTTCAATTCATCAGCAGACTCATCTGAACAGTACGACACTTTTGCACTGTGAGGTTCCTCCAGGTTCACCAGGGAAGGCTCAGGTCTCAGAAGGGGTGCAGCTCCTTTATAGTGACGGTCCATATCTGGAGGACATGCATCCTCTTGCAGCAAAGCACAAGAGTCTTCTGGCACAACTGTGGAATCACAGGAGTCACGGGCGGCATCAGTGTGACTTTTTACACCTGCCATCTCATTAGTACCACCTCCCTTTGCAGAGTGTCCCACCTGGGCTGGTAATCCTATATTAAACAGAGGAGAAGAGTGTGCACTTAAAGGTTACAATTCAAGCACGATCTGCATCAGTCGTTCATTCCAGTTGGTGCAGTCATTTAGCCCGAGTTCCCAATGTATGGGCACCATTTTCTGATAAATCAGGCTGTTAATAGTTTATTTAGAAATGGGCTGTCCAAGTGAAAAAACTAATCAAGTTTTAGTTTGAACACACATAATCCCAGGGATGACTGAAAGATTTTGTCTGCTTAAATGGTATCAAATCAGTCGCTGTTTAGTTCTTTTCTTGCATACCCCTCATAGGCCAGATTTCACCAGACATTTCTTCATGTGTACGCCTTTAAAGGCTACCTAGAATGATCTGGAAGATTTTGTGTACTTAAGCAGAACATTTCAGAATCAGGTAGCTCTGACTCCTGCAGCTCTAGTAGGACTGCTGAACAACTGGATAGCTTACATATGTCTGCATGCAGTAATTCTCATCTGTGACAGCATTGGGTCCTGAGCCCTGGCAACAAAGTGCCAACGTTCCCAGCACAATGTAGTGTTACCATAAAGTGCAGTTATAATGCAGTGCTAAAGAGAAAAGTCTTCCTTTGGAGACTTTGGAGAATTTAATTGGAGAATTTAATTTCTCCAAACGGAAAAAAATTTACAATTACAACTGTGTTATCACTGGCAACTAGTTATTATTCAAGTGATAACGGGGGAGGTGGCAAAGGAAGATCTAATAAACATAAGCCAATTAAAGTCATCGTAAGATGGCACGGCAGATATAACGCTGAGGTTAAGGTTTTTCTGAGTTTCAAGGAACTCGTATCCCCAGTCAATGAGATCTAGCCAAGGGTGTAGTACAGGTTCTTCTGACCACGGTACCTTCACCTCATGTATTTTTTAATGCTATCCTCAAAGTTTACCACTTCAGCTCCACTAAGTTGAGTGAAGCACGTGACCTTTTCTATTGTAACACTGTAGCACCCAGGATTAGTTTTATGATATTAAACCAAAAGTTGCCTAGTTTGAAAAGACTTAAAATTCAAATAGGTCCTGTCAGCTTATGTAGAAGAGTTCAAGCACCCAAAGTAGCAATATATAAGTCTTTCTTACCTTCCCAATCGCTTTTATGTTGGTCACTCTCAAGTATTTCTGTTGAATTTCCTTTCTTTTCTGGAGTTGCAGGAAGACTAGCTTCATTTTCCAGCTGTTCCACCTAACGAGATGCAGTAAGACTTCTTAATTAAAAAATAGTGCACAGAATTTGTATTTTATACCCACACATGTTTATGAATACTCAAAACATAGACCCAACCCCCCCATCCTGTAATTTACCAGCACTGTGGGTAATGTTCTATTCCAGTTAAGACCCTAGAAATAATTCATGTTCAAAATATCAAAGACAGCCCATTGATCTTTTTTGAATCTGAATCATATTAGGATTGACATATTCTGAGTGAGCAAGTATGTTTCTAAGACATCACCCAAGCTACCTGCTGGCATAAAACAGACCAAGCCAGAGATTTATCATCACTTCTAGTATCTCTGATTGACACTCCACAATTAGCTTTTCTCCTTGGGCACTGTAGTTGTACCAGCTGCAGCACAAAGAATATTCAGCAAAGATGCTATAGAGCCAAAGTTTCCAAGAAAACCTCATTTTGTATTACACCCATCCTGAATTTCTCCTCCCCAGCTTTCACTTCTAACTCCAGGATAAATTTTCATGCATGTTTAGCAGATAGAGAGAGGAAAAAGCAGTAGAGAAGCTTTATTCCTTATTTCTGACACACTTCAGCTCAACAAACTTTTCTATCTGCTGAACTTTATCTTCACAACGTGTTGCAAAGAAGTCAGGATGAGAAGCATCTCATGCAGAGCCACATTCCTTCCCAAAGTCCCTTAGTCTTTCCTTTGACATAGCTAATATGTCAAAGTTATAGATAATCTGAATTTGTAGTAACAGACTTTGACTTCTTTAAAATTGAAAACTAGCTTTTCAAACTACAAGAATGCTTTTATAAGTGAAGTGTAACCCGCACATATTTTGGCTAAATAAAGAAAAACAAAAGCTGCACTTTTTTTCAGCTTCCATGATATTGAAGATTTCTGAGTCTTTTTTCATTAGTGCGTTGTTTGAAAATAGGCAGTTTTCCTTCTTCCAGTGGAAGAACAAAAAAGGAAAGGGAATGTGGACAGGAAAGAAAATGTAAAGAAAAAAACCCTAAAAATTCACATCCATTTCTTTCTATGCAGTGATTCTTTTCCAGCAAACACTTACCTGGGGAGGCTGCTGATTCTTGTTGGTAAAGCCTTTCTGTTTCCGGGGATTTATGGCAATTCTGTGCCTGGCTGCTGAGGTGTCCAGGCAGCCGAGGGGACTGGCAGGGATGGTGAAGTCAACGGGAAGGAAGCTGTTGCCTCGTGAGCCAGGGGCCCCTGGGGTGACAGAGGATGAAGGACTGATGGGCCTGGAAGAAGCTCCTGAAGGTATCTGTAAAACACAAACATGTCACTATATACATTTTGCTTGGCTTCAACATCTCTGAAACAATTATTTTGCTATCTCACTCCATTTCAGATGCCTGAAATGGCTGTATTTTTGGACATCAATCCTCACTGGATGCCTAACATCATCTCTGCAGAGAGATTCCTCACCTCTCTGTGTTCAGTTGTATGTTCCACAAAAGTGAGAAATACTTGTCTCTCCTTCTCACATAGTTAAGAGCCTCAGCCTGTCCCCTTCCCAGTTCTTATCTAAAAAACCATTTGCAATATATGCATGCACCAGCAGGAGACACTGGTGCAGTTTTTATAGTTGCCTTTTCATCCCAATAATGTGATACATTGCCGGATTATGTTATTAAAAAGCCACAAAAGTAGCATGGATGCTTTCTCCTCATTATCTCTATTTCTAAGAAAGTTGCCATAGCCACTTTGCTCTTTTAATATCAAACATTTCTATCCAAAAAGTATCACAGGAGCATCTTCCAGACAGTGATGTGGATCTCACTCTTGCAGCAATCTGCTCTTGGGAATTAAACACCAGTGACCTTATATTATGCTATCAAAATAAAGAGTTTACAGAAGTGTTTGTAGAGAAACCCCTAAACATGCAGCTTGACTGGTTTTGCTACTGTTTTGAAACATAGACCAGATTTTCTGGAACACTTGCAAAATTTCACAGCCATGTCAAACAACCTTCATTCAGTATAACATACCTGCTATTTTGGCTTTGGTCATAAGGTTAGGTGAAACACAGCCACTTGACTGTGCTTGGCATCCAGATTTTAATTTTTTTTAAGCTTAGGACATAACAGCATTTAAAACATGTATGCTGATGAAGTTTTAAAGGTCATGAAAGTATCTTCCCATCTGACCTGTAAAAATTGTCTGTGTACAGTGCTTTGCATTAAAGGTAACTAAAACTAATTTCCTTATTCTCCCTTGGATTTTTTTAGTTCCTAGATCTGAAATAAACCACAACAGAATGTATTATGACAGATACAGACTCTTCTCATGAAAAATTTACACATTGTGAAAGAGAGAAAGAACACAGTTAATAAATATATTAAATTATAATTATAATTAATATAAAAACACCTAAAGCTAGTGCTGTAAATAAATGGTAAATACCCTACTCCATTGAGGATTCAGGGTATTTTTTTTTCCCTGAGCACTGACAGTTGGTTTCTTCTCTCAAAGACAGTAGAGCAGACACAAGATTTCCACATCAGTTTTTAAGTGTAAGATAAATTTAGTGCTTGTTGGTTATTGGGCAATTGCAGGAGCCTGCACAAGGAGAATGCTGCAGCCAGGAGGCCCATTTCCTAAAGAGTGTTTGTGTCAAAACACTGTCCTCAGCCCCACAAGCTAAGACTGTTTTGCTTTTAATCAGTCCAGGTAGAAGATGCCAACAAGGAAGTTAGATTTCCCTAAGGGTTATGTGGCAAAGGCAGAGCAATGCTGGTTAATGTCTCTGTGAAGTCACTCACTGCTCACTTTGAGTGACAGCCTCACATTTAGTTTTAGATTAGTCAGAAAGTGGGTATTTATAAATGTGGAAGGCACTGAGAAGTTACAAGGTGGTGACACATCAGGGTTTCACACAGAGGTGACAGTAGCATGAAACTCTTGGAAAAGCCAGTGAAGCAGTGCAAGGAAAGAAATGAAGTAACTGTTTCCTGCAGCAAGATCAATATAATAGTAAAATGTAAACACTAGACTGCGTGTAACTTCAGATTGCTTAGGATCAAATGCTCTTTTTCCTTTACTAAATATACAACATTGTTAAATGGAACTGGTGTGGATTTCTTGGCACTTTTCACAATTTTCTTCATCTTTGAGATGAGGTTATTCAGTTTTTACAACTTGTGTTCTGCTAGTTCAAAACCTGGTATTGCAGAGTTTCAAAAACTACTGAAAAAAATATGGTTATTTAGGAAAAGGGGTTTTATCTTAGCTAAACATATTGGCAAGGTTTCTGCTGATCCAAAGTGCTCACTAAGCAAAATATTTGGGTAAAGGGACATACTGGTTGTAAAGAAGCCAATGAGATTCCTAGTGAGTTGGGGAAAAATATGAAAAGCCTTTAAGTGGGGAATTCTGTGCAATATAGAAGAGAGAGAAAAAAATAATTCCCCAGTATCTGTCTTGTCTCTGCAAGATTGAAAGAGCTCATAAACCTCAAAACTGTATAGAAAATGACTTTTTTGCATTGAAAGGAAAAAATAGTATGCAGGTTTACAAAATGGAGCGTTTTAGTCTTTCGACCCCTAAAGCAAAAGATACAGGAACAACTGAGCAGGAGTGTCTCATCTCCACAGTCAGGGAAGTTGAACTGGTCTTGCCCAAAGGTTGCTCTCTCCCTTCTCAAAGGCTGGTGAACGGGAGAGTGAAAGGGAAAGGTTCCTTAGCAGTGAGGTGGGCACTAACTGACCCTCAAGATGCTGCTCTGGCTGCTTAAGGCCCTTTTCATTGGGAAGGAATCTTCTAGGTACTGTGCTACCTCCCCTTTACTTGTGGGCTATTCTCAGTTTCAAGGGTTAAATAGCGTTCTCTCTGGTGAGCTTCTCAAACAGGGATTCTGCATGGAGAACTGCAAAGCTTGAGCCAAACTGGCCCATAGCTATTCTGGACCCATAAATAATTCCCCTTCTCAGTCAGATGGCAGATTACATTGGTTATACAATGCAAGTGCTATCCCATGAATCAAATCAGCTCTGATGGAGTGGTGGTTGCCTTTCTCACTGGAATTTGAAGACCTCATTGACATAACTGTGGTCTGACTGGTCTTTCAGACATTATATCAACACTGGAGAAAGGCAATACAAGCAAACCTTGCAAGCCTGCCTTGAAAGTCTGAGATAGGCAGGAACTCAACTCAGCTTTAAGCAGCAGGGACAGTCAAGGTGAAGGTTCCCATGGCTCTTCTCCAAAAATATGACCTCTGTAAATTTGCCCAAGGTGATCAAGGAATAGACTATGTTGATCTGAGAGCAGAACTTGCTGCTTGTGGTAGTCCCTTATCATCCAAAAAAACCTGCAAATTAACACACAGACCTTTTCCTGTGGAATACCTGGTGTGAGAAAGGGCTGATTCTGCAATAATTTACCATGTTAGGAAAGATGCAGTGGATTGCTCACAAGCAACTGCTGACGAGCAGGTATTATTAAGCTATTACTGCTCTTGGGCACTTGGGCCTGGGACATGGAAGAGGAATTGAAGTTCTTTGCCTTGTCCAGTTTTCTGTTGCATAACTTTACAAATTCATACTGTATCATGAATGTATGAGAGCTGACTGATATTCACAGAAACCACTTACCAGTAGATTTCTATCGTCTTTATTTGGTTCTTATTCAAAACTCTGTGAGAGGTACATTTCCAGTATCATTTGCATCACTCTGGACTGTTTATTATTTATTGATTGCTAGGATACACTGTACCCAAAATAGATTTAAAAAAAAAATCTATATATTATTGTACTAACTCCATACAGACACCACCCATGCTGCCTGTGGAAAGCTTATTAGCAGGAAAAGTAGCTATTTACCTGTTCATCTTCACTGTCTGTCCCGCCTAAACTCAAAGAGCTATGACGCTGAACAGAGTTGGAAGACTGTGGGATAAAATAAGGAAGAGGGTAAGTCAAGGGAAGTATCACATTGAATTATCTAGGACTGGATATCCAGTGCTAGTTATAAGAAAATACAAGAGGAAAGACAAAGGAAAGGTCACAAATTAGGTTTCATTTGTTAATTGGGGATCAAACATAAAGTAGGGGAGCTTTATCCTGCTATGAGATATGCGATGAAGGTTGACCACAAGGGAACACAAAGTTATTTTGGCTTATTTTTTTAAGATCTTCAAATTTACAAGTGTTCACATGCTCACTCAAGTCCAAAATCATGCATCTGCTGTGAGAAGGCAATTCTTAAGAAAGAAGGTAACTTAAACCTCCCCTGAGTCCCATCAGGACATATTTTCCTCAGATTCATAGGATTGTCACTTTTTCTGTAAATTCAACTAATATTGCCATTATTTTGATCTATTTAATTCCAAAAACAGTAAAATGTGAAGATTCTCTTGCAGTACCCATTATTTTTATTTTCCTCTCTAGCTTTAAAACACCTAAAAACTCTTCCCCTTTCACAGAGGAAGGAAACTGCCAATCTCTGCAGCTCTTTGAAGCAAGAAGACATGGGAAGTTTGGTTATGCAGTGTGAGTACCTCAGCTTGGTTTTGGACTGGAAATGGAACACTCACCCGTGAATAATCAACTTTTTATGCTTTCTGTCAGACAGACCTGCCAGGAGAGACTGCCTTGTCCAAAGGCACTGAGAGTTGTCATATCAACTGAATTTATCTCCTCTTTCCTTAATGATAGGGGTCACAACTGCTTCAGCACTGGTACTCACAAAAGTATAGAAAATTGTACACAGAAGGGATATTCAAAAGGCCACTTCCTAGGTATCCCTCACAGTGACAAGTCCACAATCCACCTAGGCAATTTGTTCTAGTTCTGACTGATCTGTACCATCAGTTTTTATCACAAGTAAGCAAAAAGGTCTTTCCCTTCTCTAAACAGATTTTATCTTTTCTGTACAGGTGGTCACTAAAGTGACATAATGATTATACCTTGCTTGGTGAATCTGTCAGAACTTCACGAAGGGTTGAAATTTCAGGAGGGCTTCTAGGTAAACCATCATCTTCAGAAATAGCACCTGTATCTTCCAGCTTCTTTCCAGTTATAACAAGAGGGGGTGATCCAAGTCTGATGCTCTGCTGCAACTGAAGCTACGGTTGAGAAAAAATTCAGAATTTAGACTTTCAATGGCATTATTTATAGGGGACATTTTGGACATATCTTCCCCGGTAAGCATGTAGAACGTCTTAGTTAACAGAAATACTAAAGAAACAGACCATTTACAGAAAATAGCCATTAATAAAATTTTACTTAGTTACATTCATCAAAGACTCATCATTAGAACTGGCTTTGGTACAAAATTAAAATATAAATCAGTTTTATTCAGTAAGTTGCTGAAGACAGAAATTTCACCATTCCATTAAATTTACAGCAGTTTAATTAAATTTAAATTTAAATTTTTTAAAAAATTCTAATTTAATTATTCTGTAAATAATTCCATGTATCCAGGTGTCCCAAGTAGTTACACAACCAGCAGAACAAGTCAGCAGTTCCCAACCCCGAGTTTATGTGTCAGCTTTCCTTCACAAAACCTTTCCAAATATTGAGAGCTTGTCACAACTCCCTCCTGCACAAGTGGCTAAGTCCTACTTTTTATACAATCATAGAATTACAGAATGGTTAGAGTTGGAAGGGACATTAAAAACCATCTAATTCCAACCCCCCTGTCATGGGAAGGGACATTTTCCACAAGACCAGGTTGCTCGAAGCCCCATCCAACCTAGTCTTGAAGAATATAAATAATAATACAAAGACAATTTAATTAAATTTCTGGTCCACCCTAATGAGTTGCATGTTAATTTTCCTCAGTATCACATCCTGGTCCTCTCTACAGCAAGAATGGTAACGGCAGCCAGGAACAACTTTGTTTGTAAAGGAGTACAGGGATTCTTTTCCAGCATTGCACAAAAGAATGCTCTGGCAGGCCCTGACTCTAGAAAAATAAAACAAAGTCTGCAACCTCACAAGCAGCCAGATGTTCCCTCAAAGTAAAAAAGTTCAGTTGTCAGGAAACACCATTACTAAAATTCTTGGCTTAAGTGTGTCAGCTATGTCAAACCAGAATAGAAACAAGGTCTGAACAGAAACTTTGTCCTTCAAATAAAAACATCTCAACTGAATATTCCCAAGATAAATATGCAGACCTGTTTTTTCTGTTTCTGTGCTTATTAAACCAGATTGGGAAATTCTATGCTAATTCTGTGCTCTTCTGCAAGCTATGCATTCATGTATATTTCTGTAAAATAGGTCTAAATGCTGCCATTCTTATGCAGGAAGATTCACTTGTAATGTAATTCCTATAGATGTAACAGCCACACTGGGTAGCACAATGTCACTCTTTAATCCACCAGTGCCCCAGCTCAAACAGCCTTCTTGTCCTTTTACCCACAACAGACAAAGAAATATCACCAATATGATCTGCAAAAGCAGGACTGATGACAAACTGCACAAAGATTGCAATGTACAGGCAAAACAAGGCATACAACATACTTGTGCACTTCATGGGAAGGGAAATACAGAAAGTCAATTTTTATTTTCTCTCTTCACAACACCCCATCTTTGATTTTATTAAATTTATTACATGCAGACAGCAAAGTGTTATGGGGGAAACTCTGAATTTACAGTCTGTCTTCTACTGGTAGAAGTTAATTTACATTGCTAAGAAAATAACAGCTTTTATTAGTGCTTGGCTTTTATTCTGACAAGAGTCAAGCTCACAGAAAAAGGCTGTCTTTCATGACTATAAAAATAGTGCTGGTAGTATTAGTTACCATGCAGGATGATGGATGGATGAAGAGAGAGCACAGTGGACTGGAGATAGCATGAGAAGAGCTTTTTTCCCCAACAAAACTCTGTCATATATAAACATGATTTCTCCGGCTACTCTTATTGTTATGGAAAAAATACCCTGAATTGAAGCTTAGCGTATTTTGCAGCCTTATGGAGGAACAAGTCCCTCTGTGCATCTTCTATTACTTAACATGTGATGCAATTGTGTTTTGCAACATTAAGCTCAGACTGAGCAAAGGAAGAATTTCAATGGCCTTTGGCTGCCTTATCAATGGTTTGTTTTCAGTCTTTGGAAAAACCTTAAACTTTTATCTCAATGCCCTGAGCTGTGCAGTTATTTAAATGCAATTAATATAACGAACAGTTGATAAGGGAGCTGTCAAGGAGGGTTCAGTATGTGCCCTGGAAGAAGGAAATGACCCAACCGCATCCCTTGTTGGCAGAGATGGGAAGAATAATGACATAAATAAAGCTGTCACTAAAAGTGCCCTGACATATCCATCATCCCACATGCTTACATAGCTGTTGGTGCTAGTATGCACAGTGAAAACATCATAGCCATAATTGTCAGAAAGAATAACATATATATAACATAATATGTAAAGAATAGCAGTATAAGGGACACACTACAGTATAAATAAATGGCCTTAAGCCAAAAGCAGTGGCTATGAAGTAAAGAATGGAAATCCCATTGGATGCTCATTAAGGAAATTTTCCAAAGTCCATGAACTGGATTCATGTCACTCACATACTATGAGGCCTGGGCAAGGCTGAAAGAACCAGGACTGCTCAAGGATGCAGCTTTCAAGAGGAAGAAAAGACCCAAAAGTAGTGGCTTTGATCACTTCAGTCAACAAAACCTTAAGGCACATAGAAGAATCAAGCAGCTAAGTTTCCTTGGAGTCAGCTAATACAAAGCAGCACCAAGAATGAGAAGAAGATGTTCTCACCTGCAAAGTTTTCACTCTTCCAGGTATGTTTTCCTGAGACAACCTGCCAAGACCTGCCACACTTCCTGGTGCAGACTCAAAAATGAAGACGCTGTCATGCGACAAGGCTTTGTTTCCCATGCTTCCTTTGGGCCTGGGAAGGAAGGAAGAATAGTCAATGCATGTGGTATAGCCCTCCAACACCTCCCTGTGCTACTTCACCAGGGCAGAGGGATCATAAAGAGGCCAGGGTGGGATACACCTCACTTAACTTCATCTTCCTGCATGTTAGCTGTCTAAAATGTTCACTTCTAGCTCCTTTGATACAGAAGGAAGAAACACTTCTTAGTATGCTGATCAAATACAGGTGTCTCTTTTCAGTTGCATCATCTGCATTGAACACACAGGCAAGTTTCTGTGGACTAGAGAGGGAGTCCAGGGTGACTAGGTCAGATGAGGAGATTTAGTTGGATGCATGCCACCCTGAGGGATGTCTACAATGCAGAGCAGGGGGCAACAAGAATACCCTGCTGTCCTTTGGTGGGAACATGCTTAGCATGAGACATTCAGGATACAACCTTTGCAGCCTGGTGTGTGTCATACCTGCCAAGGATTATGGATTATTT
The DNA here is from genome assembly GCA_004320125.1 of Scolopax mira. Classification (NCBI taxonomy): domain Eukaryota; kingdom Metazoa; phylum Chordata; class Aves; order Charadriiformes; family Scolopacidae; genus Scolopax; species Scolopax mira. Next base: position 104,304 of record BJBW01000766.1, on the reverse strand, counting down.
TTCCTCTTCTTGTAAATGCAGTCAGAAAATATAATTTCCTTTACTTGAAATTCTTCAGCATTGACAAATCTGATTCAAATCCTCTCAGGTCCAGCAATAAAAACAATTCTGTTCAGCTGTACCATGAGCACTGCCAGATCCCAAGCGTATTGAAAAACGTAGATGGGACGAGTGTCCATGGCCACAGTTACACACCTATCTATGGCCAAGTTAAAGTACCCAGGAAAGATATTCCTGCTCTGCTTCTGTGCTCACTGGGTGTTCAGCCCAGGAATGCTGATGAGTTCCCACAACACCTGTTAACTGAACTGTCATCAACTGAGACTGATTGGGGTTGGGCTATTAGCTTGTGCAGGGCACATTTTGCAATTGGGTGGCACAACAAGGAAAGCTCCAAATCTTTTATTCACCACGTTCCACCAGCATAGGCAGGCACTGTCTCTACATTACTTTGTCCAAAAGACCACAAGGAAAGCTCCTACCAGGATTTCATCCTAGCACTTAACTGGAAAATAACAGAGAATACTCTTGTTGTTGGATGCCAGCCTCATAACCCACAAGTTACAAGGATTCCTTGGCTGAGCTGCCGTACAGGCAATGCTGACTGCCTCTGAAAGTTTGACACTGGGTAACAGGGGATGATTAGGAACAGAACTCTGACAAGGAAAATCCAGTTAGTCTAACTGTTCTGCAAGGAAATCAAATAGAAAAGGTCTCTGCTGCTTGTCTAACCCCCAGATTTTCTCTTTTTTTAGAAAGCCCTGAAAGACTGTAAACTTTCAAAAACTAAATACACCATCTAAAAAACCCCAAACAAATGACTCTTTTTCCTCATGCATCTCCCTTCTTTACATCTCCAGAGACAATATCTCCTTTGTCTGCTTGACTAACCATCCTGCTGTCTCAAAGGTGTAGTCAGTTGGTATCCAGTTATGCCAAGTTTCACAGTAGGGCAAAATAATTTTGTTCTATGCTTATGTTGTGCTGAAGACAATCTGAGTTCTTTCTCCCACAGCACAGAGTTCATAATTCCTCCTATTATATATAATAGGTAATGTCTGTGTTAGTTGATAAGACAGCAGTACTGGACACAAGTAAGGCACTTGCTTTATTTCATCATTAGAGTGAATGAAGCCATCCCATCTTTTTGTGTGTTTGATTTTAGAGCCCTTTTCAGTATGAAAGACACTCTATATGGGCAAGACACGATTTTACTGCACTTAGAAAGACAGTGTCACACAACTTTTATTTACTGTAATGTATATTCATTGTTTGTTGGCATATCTTATTTACTGCAAAGAATGTATTTGCATTAAGATGTATCGACCTTTTTATTTGGGGATTTCCTGCTTCCTTTACTTGAAATTCTTCAGCAGAAAAAGCTGAGGTTTCCTTGCTCTTGAGACTGTCAGTATAAGATCTGTTTCTTTCTTTCTCTGCATATGTATTTGCAAGAAAACTACTGTATTTGCTGCTGACAGTCACAAAAAAAAAGCAGTGGATTAAATATAGAATTAACTGTAGCTTTAGTACAGATGAGTGTCTTATGTGCAAATATACATTCATGTGCAATTCTAGGCAGTGTATTTGTGTTTGTGCTGAAAGATGCACTGTCAGTTAAATGCCCAGATGCTTTAGCCACTCTATCTCCACACTGATTTCCCTATACAAATGCAAAATTCATTCTTGTATAGTAACATGTGAGCTGCCATGACTGAGGAAATGATGGGATTCCACAGCCAGCAATAAAGCTGCTCCTAAACTCCTAAACTGTGCTATCTTATTATTGCTACAGCTCCTTTTATTAGTGTTTGAGGTGGGAGGCAACACAATTCCTTCAGGCAGCCATTCTCTCAAAAACAACTGCAGCCTGCCCAATGAGTGAGTGTTCATTACAAAGACAAGCCAGTTTTACATACTGTCCCAGGAGTTTTTCCTGCTCAAAGCTTTTTAACTGGAATAAGACTATTTGGGACCCAATTTTCCTCTATTTAAGGTCTTTTATCCTTTTGATGATACAGAAGTTGTCTGTGGCACATGCTTTAACTTTGACATCAAGGCTATATCATTTCCATTCAAGATAAAGGGGCAGTGGAATATAATACTCCCTTCCCCTTCACAGATGGCAAATCCCATTGATTTCCTACGGCACCTTGACATCTGGGCACATCCCCTTGGCTGTTACAAGACGCACTGGCACATCTGGGGTTTTCGTCTCTGGTTAGTATTAAGAAAAGTTAAATTTTAAAAGCATTATGTGGTTTTAAAAAAAAAAAAGGAAAAAAAGAAAACCAGTGCTTCTGCCTCAAGAACAAACAAACAGCAGCATTGTTCTAGGATTGGTTTTGACATTCTGCATGCCAGAAATCGCAAAGCTCAGGATCCTGCTATAAGCCCTTCACAAGTTGTATTTCCACGGGCTTTCAGAATCAGGTTTTCCAAAGGATTGTGTTGTTCATTCTCTCTAGGTACTTACAAAGTGTGCTTATATGATGCAGGGTCTGGACATGATATGGTTTTCAAGTAGTACAAACATATCCTCTAATTTTATTTTTTTTTTTGGATAATCCATCTAATCCTATCTCTAAGAGAAAAAACAGAAGGGGTTTATTCACTTCCTGATCTCTGATCTTGCAAAACAGTTCATTATCACTGGAAGATAGTGCTGAGGTAAACAGCAATTTTGCTTGAAGTACTTGGTTAAGGGCAAGAGAAAGAGTTCACATCCACACTGCCTCTGGAGCAGACAGCTAATTTTAAGCCAGATCCCTCCTATGGGCTGATGGGGTAAATTTAGCCGTTCTTAAACCTTTTGGATTGGGCTAGCTGAGTCTCTCTAATTCTCCTTACCCCAGGGGACTGGTTGTGTCATCACTTACTCTGTTGCTGTTATGCTAATAAACAAACTAAAGAGATTGTTGTTTCATTCCCAGATCATTTCCACAACGAAGTGGCACAAACACAACAGAGAGAGTGGGGAAAGGTGAGGCAAGGAGGAAAAAACACCCATGAGAAAGTATCATCTATACTGTCCCACCAGAAGAAACTTTGTGTCCAGCTCCACCAAATGCCTTATCTGATGATACAAAGCATTTGGCAGCAATGATGATTTCAGCATGTCCCCTTCTATCCATTCCCTCTGCCAGTCTCGTGCCCCTCCAAGGTCTCCTCCAACACTGCAAAGCGTTAGGAGTTTTGTCACACTTTGTTAGTCTGCAGCTCCCAGACCTAGGGTATTCCAAAGAGACATCTGGCTGAGGAGCTACCAGGGGAATATGAGGAGGTCAAGAAGCTGGAGAACAGCCAAATTATAGGTTGCCAGTCACCAATCCATGACACCCCTGGCAAGAGCATAACTATGTTCAGAGGGTTGTCCCCACCCAGAGTCAGTCAGAGACGTGCAATCGAAGTGTTGTGTACCTTGATGGTTTAAGGTTATCAGTGAAGCACTGTTAGCAGTGCAAGCTAATAGATGTACTACACTACCTGAAAAAAATGAGAAGTTATTGATCATTCACGGATCTGAGAAGTGCTCTGGACACGCCTTAAGGACTTGCAAACCTCACTCACAGGGAAAGCCCCTCAGGGGTAGCTAACACAAAACTAGAGGCCTTCAGTTGTTATCTATACCTAAATAGCTACATAAGGAAGTTAAAACCGACATTTCATACTGATAAATACTTCTTTACCTACGCCATGATGGAGAGCACTATTTATACTAAAAAACAGCAACTCAACTTCACACATGTTCTCTGTACTAGTGCTACTCAAATCATCGTCCTTATGTAAAGTTTCTGCTGATCAGACCTTCCTGGACAGGTTTCAAACACTAAAACCAATCAAAACAATCTGGGCTATCTGTAGTTTTAGACTAAAAGGTCAGATCACCCCTGCCCCTGGCTGCCCTCCCCCTCCTCTCCAGGCTGGCTTTTGAAGCACTAGCAAAGAAAGAGGAAATTCTTGGAATTCCTTCACCAGCATTAGGGCTTGTTTTGCACAAACTTGGACAGAGGTTGCTCCTAAGAGGCCAGCTCATGCTTTCATCCTACTGCTGTGAGAGGTTTGCTTTTATTTATTTATTTTTCTTCCCCACCAGCTTACCCAGCCTCCTTCGGTGAATGAAGTGCAGTAGTGTTAAGCGCAGAGATGCTGACATCGCTGCTGGACTGGCTAGGTTTTAAATTACTCTCCCCCCTGGGAGGTGGAGGCTCTTTCCTTTTCTTCTTGGCAAAGAAGTTCTTGAAAGTCTGAAATTTGGATTTTTTCTTTCCTGCAACATGAGAAAAATGAAAATTTATGGAAGTTGGAGGTGTTGTTTAGCTTGGAGAATGTTACCTCTTAAATTCTGAAGGAAAATTCAAAGCTAGAGCAGCCCATTCAGTTTTAGTCAGCTCCTTTGTAAATAATTCAGTGTTGGAGTCCAGTGAAAGGTGAAGCTGCAGTTCTTATATTTGCTGCCTATAAAGCAATGCTGGCATTAAACTGACAATAATGGTGCCTACTTAGTTCCAGTTGATGAAAAATACACCTTATATAGAGAATGTATCTACCTACAACTGAACAGTGATCATGCCTATCATGCATCAATAAAAAAATGTATGACAATGTCTTTAACTGTTGTTCTTTACTTAGCTTGGTTTAGTTCTGCTTTTTCTTTTCTCAGTGCTGTAAGGAGACAACACCTGAAGGATATTCAACTTTTGGCAAAAATATGGAAACTGGCGAAAGAATTAAATTCTAAGACCAAAGTATCTATTTCCACATTAAACCACTGCCCCAAAATAGTGGGCATTCAACAACTCCTACAAGGACAATGGAGAAAACTTAAACTAAGACACTGCCCTGCAGGACATGAAACCTCCAAACATAGCAGCCCTAAGAACACAATCAGAAAACTGTTAATCTGATTTCAGATTTTCCATTGTCCAAATGAAAAGAAATACAAAAAGAACAAAACAAACCATACAAAACTGATACAAACACTGACTTCTTTCATTTTTAATAACCTAAGATACTTTAACATTCTTATTTGTATTTGCTTTTGACACACAAGTGCTGCATTTTGTCACTGACCCTTACATTGAGGGGTCAGTTTGGAGTGGTTTGGGCCAAACTATTGTATTAAGACCCCTGTGATTGACTTAAATACATACGCAGAGCAATAACATCACTGCATATCTGAGCCAAATTCATTGTTTAATTAATACTTTACAGCAGTTGGCATAATAAATGCTCACAGCTGGAGGATTCCTTCACAAGCAAGGCATTATTTCAACACAGTTATTGTCTTCTCCCAGCAATGATTTAGTCGTCGATGCTCTGTCTCAACGTGTGCCCTGTACGTGTAGGGATCTCTGCCAATGGGCCTTATCTGGGCTGAAACTGTGCCACCTCACAGCTGCATCAGACAGTAGCCACTTTGAGAAATAAACAATGATACTGAGATCCACTCACCCTGTCTCCTCCCTGCTCTCAAGACCAGTGCCAGCACCATGCATCAGGACATACAAGGATGCTGCTACACTGTCCAGCACGGACTAAGAAACAGCCACCTCTCTGCAGAGCAGAAGCATCCAGGAAAGGTCTGTATTTTGCTTTTCAAGTGATTTGGGCTGCCACTGAGATCAAATTATCTTTCAAACTATGTAGAGCCAAATTATCAATGGATTCCTACTCATATGAATAATAATAGGTTGTGGCACTTCTATGGAGGGTTTATCAGTGAAAGACCTTTTTATCTTATCGGGCAGTAAGTGAATGAGATAGTCACAGAAAACATACAGGTTATATTGCCTGTCCCAGACTACAGAGCTGACCCTAAGGGTTTTGAATTTGTTAAGGCTCTCATGGGCTTCAAAGCAAGAACTGGTAAGAGAAGACAGGTCACAAAGCAACGAGAAAGCCATAGCACCTCTCAAAACAAGTGTGTTGAGTGTCATTTAGAGAGTCTTCAGAAATGCCTCCCACCGCTACTGCCATTCATCAGCAATTAGACAATGTATGTGGTATCCTCCCAGGAATCTTGTCAAAGTTGAGTCGGTTTATTTTACATCAGCAAAACAAAAGATTGAAAAGTTTCATGAAAGCAGTGCCCCAAAATTATCAATTCAGCAATGTCTACTAACACAGTCCAATGACTCAAAGGAAAAAATAGCAGACTTTGCTATCTGCAGAGAGGTCTAAAAGCAGTCTAAATGAAAAGCAAAGACATTGTCATGTACACTGGTCAGCTGACAGTGGTATGGGCAGAAAGCAAGTTTGATTCTAGTGCAAGTATTACAGATGAGCTTAATTATATGCTGTTATTTCAAGAGAACCAGGGGAATGTTTAAAAAAACCAAAACCACACAACACAATAACAACAAAAAAAGAAGTGATTCTAAGGACATTAAAGAGAAACAGACATCAGTCCTACCACAAAGGATAACATTTCCAGGGTACTACTCCAAATACTTGTTTAGATCAGACGTGGTGCTAACTTTAGAATCAAGCCCTTGGAAAGGACTTGCAAACACTGCCAATGAGTAGACCTCAGCTGTCACAGGACAACACTTGGGTATCAGTGTGCAACAGAGTCCTCTTATGCAGACACAGCAGTCACTTCAGTGCATTCTCTAGCCTCTAATTTTTCACTGATGTGCAGGGCACACCTGCTCCAGTGATAATTCCTCTTCAGCCGTGCTCTGCTCAGCAGCATGCTTTCAGTTGTTTCAGATGAATGGGAAACGGTAAGTCTCCCTGCAGTTCCAGAAGATGGGCACGTGCCATATTGTTACACACAAAAAGATAAAATCAGTACTAGACACTTAGTACCACGTGCAGATGAAAACTGTAGGACCGTGCTGTGTGAGAGCATTTGGCAATAAAGACATGGTCCAGAAGGACGCTGTTGATATTTGTTTCCTGCTGCAAACAGTTGTGCACTAATTTTGTGCACCATTAAAAGGATGCCTCATTTAATTTAAGGGCAACTACATTTCAGTGCACTGTTAAATATCCCAACACATCACTAAATTATTTGAGTGCTCTACAATACTTGAACTAATAATATACAAGAAGATCTTATTACTTAAAATGGAAAAAAATTCATTGCATAAAAAAATGCAGTCAAAGCAAGGAGAGAACACCCAAGCTCAAACAACTATGCTGTTCTTCCTTTACCCGCTGATGAATATTTACTCACAATTTTTGAATCCTTAATGTTACCAATCTTCAATTTTATTGCACTAAAACTGAAAGAATAAAGGCTACTACCCTAAAAAGCAAAAGCCTTCCCAAAAATTAGTTGCTTATGCTAACTATGGTTTAACCCACTATAACAGAAAAAGAGCAGAAGTAAGTATTTTGATTTTCCTTTAAAGTTTGCTTATTCTGTATTTTTTATTGTTTGGGTACTGTCTATTTCATTGTTTCTCCTGTGCACAGAGAGAATTAATGTATGTCATTCTGTTTTTTGCATGGTTCCTCCCAATAACATGATAGAGGAGAAAAAGGTGCTTTTTCCAGTCCCAAATTGAGACTCTAAAAAGCATAGGGAACATAATTTTTAAATTAAACAGTTAATTTTGGGATTTTCTGTACTCTCTGACTTCCTAAGGTGCATACAGGACACATTTTCCATTTTTTGCTCAAATACAAGGACTAGATACTTTCACCAATAAAAACACATGCTAAAAAACAAAAACAAAACCAACCAAACAAACAAACCCAACCAGATCTGCAGAAAATACCATAATTCTAGTTTAAAATGCCAGAAAGTCAATTAAATCATGGAATTCATTAAGGCTGACAGGTGCTGACAGCTTTTGGACAGTGACATGCTTATTGCCGTCAGGAAGGAGCTGGATGAACTGAAAGCCCTCTACTATAGTCAGACAATAAGATAAACCTCAAGACATCTAACAGACTAGATTGTGAGGGCTGGGAATTTTAGCCTCCTGGAGCCTTTACATGATAAGCCAATTAAAGCTATGAAGAGGTGAAGAAATCCTCTGTTACATGGAAAGTAATCAAAAGATCCTGAAAATGGCTTTATCCAGGTCCAGTCAAATGTCTCTTAAATACTTCAGCTACAGCCCTGTAGCCCTCAACTTTTTAAAATTTTGGTTCAGTTAGAGACAGAAATATTCCTTGGTGGTTTTAGAGCCAATGCTTCAGACAGCAAGCCATCTCCTGCCTTCCCTCTCACCCTGGTCAAAAGTTGATTCATTTTCTGAATCTTCTAGTACAAATACAAAATTTGCATGCATGGGTTTCACACAAGTTCACCAGTGTGCCATGGATAGCACTGGACTATGCAATAAACTATACTATAAATTCAAGAAACTGGCTGCTGCTGAGCATCCATTGCACTTTCTTCACCCCTATCTATCTGCCATGCAGAGTCCAACCAACAGTCGCTTTGCCATTCGCTTCTCTCTTCTACCAATGTTCTGATGGTGGTAAATGTATTTCTAAAGGATGAAGAAAGATGACATTTGAAACGCTAAGATTTAAGATGATTGCGAGACATTAGCCAAAGAAAAGAAAAAAAATCAAGTGATTGTCAAGTCATATGACAATGACTTCTCCTGAAATGCCTCAGCCATGATGCTATTCTTCACATTCACCTACCTCCTCAAGAATAGTCTGAACACTGGGAAAGGGGATTTCCTTTAATCAAGACAAGCCTTTAGTACAAGTAAGATATTTTCCTTTCTTGCATATTATTCCATTCCCTCATGGTTGTTTGCATCAGCCCATGTCACTAGATTAAAGAATAAGTAACAAATAGTTGTCTGTGGCCAGAAGCAGAGAATGAGGCTGCCATGCGGGTACTGATACAGCTCACACAGACAGAGGATGGCTGTCAGGCTCAGCTCCCACATCTGTAGCATCCACCAAAGCAAGCACAGCAATCAACCGTTCAAGCTCTAATGTCTGTTTTTGGAAATCCAAGCTAGAATAGGAAAAGAATATCTTCCATCAGGTTACAGTCCTCCAGTATTGCACATTAGAAGATCCTTTCCATAATATTGCCAGCTGATAAAGCCACACAACATTTTTTTTATGCTACAAAAAACACCACAACATCACAAAACACATCATTACACACTCCCTGACCTGAAGAAAAAAAAATCTTGACTTCCAAATTGGCTATAGATTCAAAGAACAACTGCTTACCGGTGCACTCTTCAATTGTGTCTCCTGTTTCAGGTGACTGTGTTACCACTGTTGGCCCTGTCGCCATGATATAGTCACTGAAATAAAAATGAAAGCATGTTAAATTTAGTCCACCTTCACAGCAGAATATGGTCCCACCCAGCATGAAGAAACAGCCTGGCTGGATCCCTTCAGAAACTGCGTGCTCAAATGCTTATCACAAATATGGCTTACACACTTTTTCACATTTCAGCACAGAGCTTTCCCTCATTTTTTCAGTAACGCTTATTTCTTCAGGCAAAATAAACCAGTTGAATATCTTGCCAGTACCTTTTTAGGAAACTAGGATCAAAGTTTGCATTAATGAAAGATGTCATTAAACTTGCTCAACAAAGGCTGTAATGCTTCCCAGTCTCAGAATAATGAGCCTTTATGATCACTCTTTGCTAGAGTGACAGCTCCATGCTAATGTAAAAAACATCTTAAGTGCTCTGCTGCAGAGAGTTCATGTATTACAGTGTCCTCACAGCATGCACCAGGCTAGTCTGTCAGCATTATTAAAATTAGTTAAGCATCAGCACTGAAGCATCATCCTGGGCTATGCTACATTTGTGGAAACCAATAGATCAAATTTATTTTGGATCCAGTGCAATCAGCTTTTAGCCACAAGCTTTGAAACCTTATCGCAAGCAGGGCTATTGATCAACCAAATTAGCTGATGGCATCATCTTCCTCCCTGATGAAAACAAAAGTTCAGCCTAGTTTTAAGATCATTCAATGTTACCTGGCTCCACCTTGTATTTTCCAAGACTCCTAAATGGGTGTCTGTCAGAGACAAAGGAAATAAGCAGCAGACCACAAGAGTTACAGTACAAATGTCAAACAACAATGTAAATGTGACAGTTTAGCAGGGCAGCTCATAAATATTGCCCTTTGTTATGGAAGATATCTAGGTGATACATTTACATAGTTAGCAATTACAATATGCTGTGTCAGGACTTAAAGAGTAAGAAATCTTTACAAATGAAAATACCTAGAAACAAATCCTGCTCCCTTTTCTGCAGAGACCTCAAAGTGGTATAACAACACTGCCATGTAAAGTACCACAAGAGCAAGCAAGATTATTATTCTATACTAATTTTACTAATTTGGCTAATCAGTAAACTATCATATTTCTTTTGTATTGTATTTTGTATTGTATATATAATTTTATATATATATGTATATATATATAATATATTATATATTATATAATCTGTCATGCCCAAAAGCACTGGGACTTTCCTATGAGCCCACATCCTTAGATAACCTTAAAAGATAAGGTGCTCAAAATCAGAGGCAGAAGCGATGGGACTGAGGAAAAAAAAGGGGGGGGGTTGTAAATGAGGCAGGGCTCCTGCAAAAAGCAGACCATGTAGTAAGCTTTCCCTGTGCTAGCCACACAGATATGCAAACTACCACAGTGATGAACTGTAGGTAGAAATGGAGGAGATAGACTGCAGTTTTCTTCTATTTTATAGTAGATCACCAGTGAGCACAGGAGTGCATTAACACACTGTAGTTCCAAACAATCTCATCTCAACTTGCTAAAATCAATGAAAAAACCATTGGAGCAACCAGGACTGATTATACCTTTTCTAAATAAGATGCACTGAAAATGTTTCTGAAACAATTGCTAGCTAATAATGAGAAGCAACAAAAAAATTCAACTTTTAAGATTTTCCCTTTTGGATAATCATAATTATTGAACTCTTCTCCATTTATCCCCATGTCTCATCAATATTCCATGAAAATGTCTACATTTCCTGCATATTTTGATTAAAGAGTCATCAGCAGACTTTATCATAGCCACTTTGTATTAAAAAGAAATTTGGTTCCAATTTCCCCATCAACTTTATACACCATGCATGTTGTTACATTTGATTTTTCTTAAGGGAAAGTGAAACACATTTGAAATAAATCAAGAAAGCTCAACAAATTTACAAAGACAAACTGGCAAGTCCCCAGACTTGAACTTTTTGTGAAGAACTTTTTTTGAAGGAATGTGAGTGTGCTTGATATTTGGCTCATTTAGACCCCTAACTTCTGCTTTAGCCACCTTCAGTAAAATCAAGGGAAGAGAAAATGTTGCTTCCAGATCCAGCTTTGTTTTCACTGCCTCTACATTGATTTAAATTACTCCATCATCTCAGCTGCTCGCTTAGAATCCTTCCAACCTTTGGAGATATTTTGCTATGTTTATTATAACTGCAAGCATTTATTTCCAATTGGTATATATTTTATACAAGCAGAACTGTAATTGCAATGCAGTCCAGCTCCAAGGCAGAGGCTTCATACTCAAATCGGCTCCAGCATTAACTTGATTTTATAGCTGAGTTCTCTGGGGCATGTGGAGGTCAAGTGTCAATTGCAGGGTGAACCAGTTGTTGGCAAATGTGTCCCAAACTAATGGTTTGGTGTCTATTTATACATCATCACAGTATAACCTTTTGCAGTGAAGAGAACAGTGACTTGAGGTGAGGGAAACCATCACAGATTTCTCCAAGCTTTAAGTTAGCAAGCATTTAAATGACAAGAAAAAAAAATTATCTATTTACAGCAAAGTGTAGGTTCCATCATGAAAAGTTTGATGACATACCTGAAGGAAAGTTAGCAATTAGATTACACTTAGACTTCAAATTTTGGTGGCAATTTGTTGTACTTTACAGAGAGCAGTTAGCAAATGTTCTGAGCAACAAACCCTAGCCTGGAGATCAATGTAATAGAGAAAACGAGGACAAAAACCCATCAATACAAATACATGTGAGTGCATTGGCATTAACTGATCGAACCTTCAGACATTCACCATCTCCAGGCCTTAATGAGAGCTGACAGATGCAGTGACAGGATGTATTAATCCCATGTATGTTCAGTTCAATCAGCTGTACTAACCATGTGCACTCTCTGAGCTTTCCCAGAGCAGTACACCATTACAGACAAAGTTTTAAACCAATACTCTATGCATATTGACTTTTAGTGATAGAAGTATGAGGTTAAATAAATGGCCTTTTAACGCAGTATTTCTGATATTCAGGTGAGGAGATGCTAGGGGAGAGCTGGGGGAAGGAGTTTGTGAAGGGATGATGGAGACTGTCTCCTCAGTGGGCAAGCAGTCAAGGCAGAGCAGTCTTGTCAAGACTGATAGCTATAGCTGGCCAAGGTAGTGGAGCTATCAAACCCCAGCGACTGCTTGCTTTCCAGGAGTACAACAGTGGGCACATTTCCCCAGTCTGTAACTTTCCAATCATGCTCTGAATTCTCCCTCAAACAGTATCTGCAGTGCCTGCATGTGCACAGGCCTCCTGCTTGCAGAGCAAGGAGCAAGATTCGGAGTCTGTGCCACACACCTTAGAAGCCAGGCCTGGCCCTGCCTGGTGTGGCCACTGCATTGATTCCTGCGTAAGGTCATGGACAGACCGAAAGCCTACTGAGAGCAGCAAAGACTGACTTCACAGTGTTCACCTCTCCTTGTACAGGGTGATGGGCTGGATTATTACACCTAATTAAAGAATTACTTGCAAACAGTAAAGTGGCTTCCGATACAGATGCAATCACAGCAATAAAGCTGAAATTACTAGCCCCTATTTGCATTGCCAGGGTGTATTTTAAAGCAATAGAACTCCTAAAAAGTTGCAGGGCTTGCTTCACTTTCAAAGCAGGCAACTAGCCCTAGTAGCAACCATCACTACCCGGATCTGGTTTGATGGTTTAGAACTAGGGTCCCTGCTATCCCATACAAAACTTTCCTTAATAACCCTACTGTGTTGCATTCACTTGGAGTTCTTCAACTCATTAAAAGAGTTAATGAGTCTCAAGAGAAAAAAGAAATCTTCAGGAAAAGGAGAAAGATCGTTGTCTCCCTTTTATAAACTGGGGCAACAGTTTATAGACAGATATTTGGAGTGCTCTATGGGAGGGCAGTGATAGGACAAAAGAAGTAAACCCCCAGGCATGGTTTCTGACCATTCCCTTTTCCCAGCTGAGTACATTACTGTATGTTACTGAATACGTACCTCATGGGGATGGGGGAGAAGGAATACTAAAAGAAGAAAAGATAATTCCTTTTCACTGTCTGGTTTGTGTACTTAAGGACTCCTGGGAAGTTAACATTGTACAGGACTCAATTTCCTGCATTTCACAATAGCCCAAGACAAATAGAAATTCTGCTCAGCCTCAGAAAAGGGACATAGCCTCCTTGCTGTTTCTCCAGTGGAGCAGAAGACCCGGAGACTGCACAGCAAGCAAGCTCCTACCCCACCTTCAGTGTTTCTTCAGTTTCAGTCCCATGCTTCTGTATAAGTATTCCGGAAGGCCTTATGACAGAGAGATCAAGGGAGATACTGAACCCTGAACAGCCTCTTTCCTATGAAATAACTGCTTGAGGAAATAAAGACTCAGTATTACGAGGCACTGCATGTAGTTAGCATCTTCGTAGACTATAGAAGACAAACAGTGGCAAGCAGCCAAGAGAAAGAGGTGGATTTTTTGCCTGGAGCTTTTAAAGACCAATTTCCTTCATGCTACAAAAATTATTTGAGATCAAGCTTGTGTTCCAGATTTCAGGACACACTTTGCACAGCAAGATGGATCAGCATAGGGAAATTCACGCCCCTCACCTGGTTCTGTAGGTCACCACCCTGCAGCCAGTCTCCCCCCAGAACACTTTTCAAGCTACTGTAGGACCTCAGAGAAAGCCTCTCTATTTCTCCTGAGCACCAAGTTTTGAAAAAACCCAACCATAGAAAGCAGGATGGTTTAATGTATTCAGTCAAAAGGTGACTGACAGGTTAAATTTTTACTCTCTCTTATTAAAGTACATTAGAGGACTTTGTTCTGACAAATCTTCGTGATTACCTTGCTCTCTGGGAACCCCAAAAGCTAACTATCAATGAACTTGTTAACCCAACAACAGTAAGAGAAATAAAGCCCTCTCTACAGCCCCAAAATTTCAGAGTCAATCATAAAGCAATAGCAGAGACAACAAGATTTCTATTCAATTTTCACATCCCTCGAGTGTATCAAACTCAATAAACAAAGCCACCTTTTCTCTCCATGCAGTGAGCTGCACCTCAAGATCCATGTGCTGAATAGTGTGGGATCCCACAAGCAACTTTGCTCAAACAGGGTATGACCCAACATGATTCCAGGAACCGGGATCTGACCTTGCACAGCTGATCCCATTGTACTCTTCTAGAGTGCAGAGTTTCTAGGATGAAATTCCCAGGTTTATTTGACAGCCCCCAGCTGGTATGTCTTTTGCCAGAATGGGATTCGTTTATATTTGTATGCACAAAGAGCAGTTTACATCAGGACTCTTGCCACTGCCTCCACTGATAACAGTGAGGGGAGGAGTTTATGAAGTTAATGAATATTGCTCTTGTAATTTTCATGACAGGAGAGAGAGTTTAAGAAAGTTTAAGGTCCTTTTCCAAGGATCACAAATAATACAGCAATAACAGCCATCAGGAAGTCTGGATAAGCAGCTAGATAATATTTCATATCAATAAAATACTCTCCCATGATCAAGTAGGGAATAATAATTCTCCATAGCAACAGACAACATTCTGCTCCTACCCTCAACTAGAAATCCAAAGCAAACAATCATTCACATAAAGAGATCTATTCACAGTTTCACACTTTGAATTCAGACAACACCCCCTCACCGCCCTCTGTCCCCACACCTTGGCTTCTCCAAGAAGGCTTGTCAGAAGACAGATCCCCAGTGCTGAACTCTTTTCACCTACAATCTGCTTTGAGAAGCCTCTGTCTGACAGTGATTCTGAGGGATTTCTGCTCTTCAGCAGTGCCTGAAGCATTATGTACTGCTCTCCTAGTGAGTGTGTGTAACACTAATGGAAAGCAGCTGGTGGGATGAAGCTGACTTAAAAAAAAAATAACAGGAGGAAATGCCTTTCATACAGTCACACAGGCTCAGTCTGTAATTGTGTGAGAAGCCAAAAGGATAAGAAGGGGGAAGGGCAAACGAGACTAAAACATTCATAAGCTACTACAGAAACCAGTGTACCCTGTTACCAGTCCAGGAACTGAGAGAGTGCGTCCTGCCCTGTCTCCCCAGACTCACTCCCTCTCAGCAATCATGCCATTTGCCAAATCACTGCAGACTGCTCTCCTTGCACATGGGGACATGACTGCAGTGTACACACACAGACCTGCGTTAACTTAAACCTGAGACAGGTAGCAGTAGCAGAGCAGCTCTTCGTTTGTACTCGGCTCTAGAGGCCAAACTGAAGTCCAAGCTACGACAGCTCTGCAACACTTGGCATCCATGCCAGACAAATTAACCTGGTTTGGACATGCCACTTCAAGCTGCCCTAATATCCCTAATTACTCTGCAGGGCTATTAGCATGACCTTGTGTAGTTGCTGTCAGGGTGAGAATCTCCACTGCAAGTTTGTATCTGCTCAGACAATAGAGCAAGTATCTACTTGTTTGCCAAAAGCTAAGTAAAATGTTTCTGAATAGCCAATCCCTGATAATAATTTATCACATAGTTTTTCCAATGCATTTTCTGGTCTGCACCAATCAGGAGAAATGTGACAAAACTTTGCTCAAATCAAGGCTGGCACTAACACAGTCATGACCTAAGCATATGCAAGAGCTCAGACAATATTTTGGGCTCAGACTGCCACCACTTTAAAGGAATATACATTAAATGACCCAGTTGCATTCTGCTGTTTGGCATTAACGTAGGAATAAGTCAGTGCTTTCCCATGTAGTAATTCTTTTCCTTCAGACTAGCACATTGGGGAAATTTCAGGAAACAGCTGGAATGAGGATCTTCTTCCACGCTTCCTAAAAAGAAGTATAAGAACCAGCAGTCATCCAGCAACCGTACTAAGGAGCTAGTACATTGCCAACAGTAGGAGACACTCTCAGATCTACTTGACATGGATACATTTGGAGTAGTTGGGAAGGAGGGAGAACATGCCTTTAAAAATCAACAAGGATACAAGCAAAGGCTGTCTTTTCCAGTTAGGGAGCTACCTCCCATAAGCATTACTGCCTTTGGAAGCAGTTTCAAGAGCAAGGCAACAGGAAATGTCAAGCTGCTATCATGAAACAGCAGACATGCCTCATGCTAGCAGAGTCAAGATGTTGGAGAGTCAAGTATGGGAATAAAAGTAAAGTTTACAGTCTCTGCCTCTTCATGTGGCAAATTTAACAAATATGCATAATTTTCCATCCCAGACCTGGGTGATGGGCAGATTTAACCACTGTTTTCTAGCTTGTGTGTGTGCTTTATACCCCCTCTCCAAACTTCTAATTAATTTTGTTATACCTGTGGCTTCCCAGCATAAAGTTAGATGACTGGTACCTGATCCATAGTGTGCAGAGCCCTGCGAGTCCACGGGCTGCTTTGTGGGGATCAGCACAAAGTAGCTAAGGAAAAGGGTTTACCATCAGCTGGCTTCAACATGCTCTACAGGGGCTTGAAAAACTGCATGTCTGAGAAAACTCCATGGAAATTGCCAATATCTACAAACTGTGAAGGTGACAATTATTAGTTTAGACAGTAATATCTTTCAGACAGAGCTCATCTTTTAAACATATCCTAGCAGATGGAGACTACTGGGCTGGGACTTGGGAGAATTGGCTGATTTTCCTGGCTCTGTCACTGGATAATGGGGCAAATTACTGGATTGCTGAGAGTAGCTGAGTTATTTATCACTCAGCCTTGAGCTTCTTTACCTGTGGAATCAAGGTGGTAACACTGAACGCTTGGAAAGCCTAATGAGCCTTACAGAGGATCTAAGCACCACCTCCATATGGGAGACCAGCATGCTGGAATTGTACCAATTGACACTGCTATCAAGTGCTACCACTGCACTAAAGGTAAGTAATAAATCCCGTAAAATTTCACAAGACTAGCCTGCACATCTGCCATGCCCCTGTATTTGAGTCTCATATTGACTTCCGAGATCTTATTCTCACAAAATGTGAAGAATCATTACATTCTGGCCCTGAAAGAAAGAGTCTGGAGACGTTTTTACCAAATGAAGCTGTCTGAATATTGCAGGGGAAATGAGGCTGAAACAATAGCGAACTAAACACCAGAAATGAAACATGGGACTTTAGGCTATGTCTAAAGCTTTCTTTTTTTAAAGTTTTTTCCAAAACAGTCATTTATCCCTCAATTTGTGGGTTAAAGAACAACTTAAGGATGGGGGGGAAAAAAAAAGATTCTTCAGATAGATCAAACTTCCCAGGACACATTCTTCCAAGAGGAGTTAATATAGATATTTAATCCCCAGGAATTCAAAGAGCACTGAAAAAAAAAAAAAAAAAAAAGAAGCTAACAGAAATTTCCAGGGCTGTGTTAAAAATTTTCACTCTGAAGATCAAACTATCATAAAAACCATCTTTTGGCTATAAGAGAGAAAATCAAATGCAGGCTTTGTGGTCTCAGAAACTGCCTGAGCTTTGGCAGAAAGCTCAGGAAATCTCTCTTCATGTGAAGTCCCAAAACCGAGTTGAGGCAACATCTATTGCCTGTACACACACACAAAAAAACCCCAAGGCAGCTCCCTCCTGTGTTGCACCATACTGTGTTTGGCTGGCTAAATCCCCTGAGCTGCCACTGCCCATGGGTATTTCTGGAATTCAGACTGCTGCCATTTTGGCTGCCAATCAAGGAAGGCGTTGGGTGGAAAGACCTTGCAGAATGAGCTCGCTGAAAGAGCTCTTCTGGAGCTGGGTGTGTGGGGGGTGAGCCTCTAAAGGAAATCTCCTGCTGTCCCTGCTCTTCCTCCTGGCTGCTCTCTCTGGAACCTCAAGTAAAGCTGCTTGTGAAGAACACTTGGTCTGGAAGCACATGGAGAACTGTTAGAGCTAAGGAAGATCATGTATGTGCTTACAGCAGCTCCTGAGCCACTTCTGTCCCAAGGGCATTTACTGACTTTTCTCTTTAGTGTGAGCAACCACCAAAAAGGGATCTTACTTCTCTGTGACTCCAGACACAAATACCTCTCTAAAATAGGATCATCTACAATAAGATTATCTGAGCTAATGCTGTTTTGCACCTACAGAGCATCAAACTGTATTCAACTGTGTTTGGAAGAAGGCAGTATGATAGGACCAGGGAGTAGAGAGGGTACATGACAGCAGAAAAACCCAGAAGGGTGACACCAAAGACAAGGTCTGCAAGACTGGATACTGACAAGTAGGCAATGGCCAGGGGGAGGGAGGAGATGAGATGGGGACAGACATTCTGTAAGGTCTCCACAGATCAAGACTGCAAGAAAGGAAGCAATAAAACCATTTGCATTTTTTGAAAGAAAGCAATTAAATTCCAACTTCTGGAACACTCTTTTCACTAAACTGAGATGATGGAAGGCAGTCTGACTGTAGAATGAACCAGCAAACAATTCCTCTGCACCTGTCAGATCTCTATTTTCCCGTGTACACAGATAGCTTGATGATTAACATGATGTCTGCATCATAATTCTGAGCTAGATTATTCAAATACATCCCATTTGCATCCGAACTACCATGTGGATCAGAACTGTGTTGTTAGATGAGTGATACTTACAAGCCTTGGCAAAAGTGCACAGTTACATATTTCTGAGAACAAATAAGCATAAATGAATTCATCGAGAATGAACATTTAGTTCACTAATTAGCACCAGATCCTTGAAACTCGGAGGCCAAAAGAAACAACTACCACAAAAATTTGAAGCTGGAATGCCGCCTTAGCTCTGCCTGGATGGTTGAAAAGCAAAATCAGGCAGCTTTGAACAGCCAAGTTACCTTGCTCTGACTGAGGGTGTTACAACCCCCTCTAACAGTCACAGAGATACCAAAGTGCTCTAGCACGGTGGCAGGACATGGCAGATTACACAATACCTTGGTACCTGTGCCATATAAATGCAGCAGCAAACAAAAATGTGTGTGGCCCAGGTCTCAGCTTTTTCATGTTGGAAATGTTGAGCTATTATGACAATCCTGTCTGTTAGCACAGTGATGAACACTGACAACTCAGTATTTGCAAGCAAAATCACAGGATATTAACATCTTGATACAAATAATATAAAAACAAAGATACTCCCCCCCCCCAAAAAAAAAATCAGAAAGTTTGCATTTAGTATTTGCTGTATTCAAAATATTGCTTAAAACTTCTTGATCCATAATACTTGAAACTACAAGTGATTTAATACAGAACCATAAGCTTGGATCATGCTAGAGTAGAGCACCTTGTGGTCAACTGTTTTCTTACATCAGAAACCCTTAGAAGAAATTTGTGGAAAAAAAACAGACGTTGGAATTACATTGGAGTTTTTTTCAGTTTCCCCACAGACAGACTTATCTTGGATTTTCCTGAGTTTGGCTAGTAATTAGCTCTAGCTGCCTGGCACCAGCTCAGGTAGGTTATCTATTGGAAGTACAAGTTGGACATACTTAATTTTTGTCTCATATATTTATAGCCAGATTTCAGCTTCTAAAGGCAATTCTAGGCCTTCACATCACAGGTACTAAACTTTCTAGACCTCTGTACAAGGAGGAAATGACAAATTAATCTCTGCAGTTGGCGGTAAAGGTAAAAACCCAGATACTTTAAGCAGCAGAAGTTTCTGAATAAGAGGAGAGTACAAGGCAAAATTATGACAAGAAGTTTTCATGACTCAGTCTGGTAAAATAATGTAAACAAAAAACCTGACAGTCAAATGGTGCAGAAAAGTGAGAATCACATTCAGCAGATTTTCCCAAACCAAGAAGCTTCTGCTCCAGTGCAACAGAAGTAGGACAGGCAGCACCAGAGGTGCACATCTGCCAAATATTTGGCACCTTGGTGACAGGGAAAGGGCTGTTCTGCTGAAACCAAACAAACGGGCATGCCTGCTTGGAATTCCTCTGCCTACAGCCAGCAAATGGACTGCATCACTGTGGCTGCTAAAACAAACACCATCCAGAGAGAAGCATGATCAGAATGAAGAGGTCTGGGAGACGTGGAGTGACTCACTGGTGTATTAAGCCAGAACTGAACTTCTTGCACAGAGATGAGTCAAATTGGAATGAATCAACAAAGAGTAGTTATCTTTTTGTTAATAATACAGCACTATTGTACTAACTGTGCTCAACTGCCTTCAGTGCCATGGCTCAGCTACTGCTTTTGTTCACCCTCTCTGCTATTCTTGAGTAAGAAAACAGGACTTAAACCTGCACATATTTAATACCAGGCATAGCACCGATTGATCCCTGTGGGGTGAAGAAAAAATGTTCACAAATGTTCAAATATTCTGTATGATTGCCATGTACAGGAACATGCTCATAGGTTGTGTATTGAAGGATTCCCCTGAGACACTCGAGATGCCTGGGGAGTCCTTTACCTCAGCTCACCCTCTCTGACTTGGCCCCAGCTGGGAGAGTTCTCCACTTTGCACCAAAGCACAACCCTTCTCTTGCTCAGTGCTTTGCCTTTTGCACCCTTCGTAAACTGTTTCTTGAAACCTGGTAGCGTCACCCCTGTGTGGATCCAGGGATTGTCTTTGCACTGGTGAACTTGCTTTGCTGGGCAGGAACCACCTTTCATCCTCAGATGCTCTCAGCTCAAAAAAAAACCCACTTAAAAATGTTTAATGAGTGATTCTTGCGCTTGTTGGGAAATACTGTGTTAAAGTGGTGTACAATATAGACAGGGAAAAAAATGTATTTCAGGATACCAAAGTGTCATGAGAAGCATTTCACCTCACCAGAATTCAACAGACCACCCAGATCATCACAGAACTGCTCTGCCACAGCTCCTGCTGACTCCAAAGCCACACAGCCTCCTGACAGCTACCAGCCCTACTGAGGCTACAGACTGCTGCTGAGCCCAGCCCAGGTATGCCAGGGGATGCCACAGGCAGGGATGGCCAAGGAACATAGTGTCTCACTTTAAACAGCCTGTGAGTCTGCTCCTTGAATAAAAAAGGAGGAAAGCATCATGTACTGTGGACAGTCAGTAAACACAGCTACTTAGACCCTGCAGTGATTATGTGCCTCCAAAAAGTGAGAGAGGCCACAGGAGGAGAATGAGCTGCTGACAGAGAAGAGCCAACAGTTTTAAACTGTCCCATTCCCCCAGTGCCAAGTTGCTACTTCAGTAGCAGTTGGTGGAGCTTTAAACCACTTCCAATTTACTTGCTAGTGTCCAAGCTAATACAGCAGCTGCTTGCTGTGGATGGGGAACCAAAGACTTTAGGCCCCCACAGATACAAGAGCTGTAAAATGTGTATTATGGACCAAAGATGAAGGGTCTTCTGGCACTCCTTCCACTGTGCCTTGTAGCCTCTCCAAAAGAGGGCTTGGGGCAAAGGTGCAGGAGGCAGTGAACAGACATCTCAGCTTAGAATCACAGAATCATAGAACTGTCTAGGTTGGAAGGGACCTTAAAGATCATCTAGTACAACCATCAACCTAACTCTGACAAAAAAAATAAATAAGAAATAAATAAGAAATAAAAGTCACTAAACCATATTCCTGAGGGAATCTCCAGGAATGGTGCCACAACCACTTCCCTGGGCAACCTATTCCAATGCTTGATAACCCTTTCAGTGAAGAAATGTTTCCTAATATCCAATCTAAACCTCCCCTGGTGCAACTTGAGGCCATTTTCCCACGACTTCGGAGATGAGACTGACCCCCGCCTCTCTACACCCCTCCTTCAGGTAGTTGTAGAGTACAATAAGGTCTCCCCTCAGCCTCTTCTTCTCCAGACTGAACAATCCCAGCTCCCTCAGCCTTTCCTCATAAGACTT
The DNA here is from genome assembly GCA_004320125.1 of Scolopax mira. Classification (NCBI taxonomy): domain Eukaryota; kingdom Metazoa; phylum Chordata; class Aves; order Charadriiformes; family Scolopacidae; genus Scolopax; species Scolopax mira. Next base: position 82,369 of record BJBW01000766.1, on the reverse strand, counting down.
ACTCTCCAGACTCCTCACCAGCTTTGTTGCCCTTCTCTGGACTCACTCCAGCATCTCAATGTCTTTTTTGTGGTAGGGGGCCCAAAACTGGACACAGTACTCAAGGTGAGGCCTCACCAGCGTGCAGTACAGGAGGATGATGACCTCTTGTCCTACTCACCAGACTGTTCCTGATACAGGCCAGGATACTGTTGGCCTTGTTGGCCACGTGGGCACACTGCTGGCTTATGTTCAGCCTGCTGTCAACCAACACCCTCAGGTCGTTTTCTGCCAGGCAGCTCTCCAGCCATTCCTCCCCAAGCCTGTAGCACTACATGGGGTAGTTGTGACCCAAGTGCAGGACATGGCACTTGGTCTTATTGAAACTCATCCTGGTGGTCTCAGCCCATCCATCCAGCCTGTCCAGATCCCCCTGAAAAGCCTCTCTACCCTCCAGCAGGTTGACACTGCCCCAGCTTGGTGTCATCTGCAAACTTAGTGAGGGTGCACTCAATCCCCTTGTCCAGATCATTGATAAAGATGTTAAAGAGAACATATCTTAGTTGGTTATCCATCAGGTGGACAGCACTATGTGATCTTTGCAATAATCCTAGTAAACAGAAAAATCTCTTCCTGACACTTATCTGAACAGGCGACAATGCAAGCTGAAGCTACAGACCAACATCACCTAAAACAGAAAACACATTTTACTTGATTCCACGGTCATAACATCATTTTACATTTTACATTTGCAATTTGCATTTGCGTTTACATTCATCTCAAAGAATCAAACAATCTAAAAATGAATTGAAAAATATACTGGTGCATCCCTTAATCAACTTGTTTTACCCAAATGCTGAACTTCTTTGCAGGATAAGAATGCACATCAGCATTTTTTTTAAAATTTTGGACTATAAGAAAACAATATCCCACTGGAAGTGCAGAGCTTGGCATAGCAGGAGACCTTCAAACTGAAATATGTCCATGATTCTGGGATTGCTTGTGAAAGGCACCATGAAATCTTGAGTGACCACATTAAGTACACACCAGTTAAATACATTTCCTTATATCCTGTTATAGAAACCAGTTCTGAGCTGGCATGCAAAGCCTTCAGACAAGTATTTTATATAGCTTCTAACATACTATATTTGTCTTTGGAAATTGGCAGTTTGCATTGACCATCAGTAAAACTTACTATTAAGCAACCACATTTTCAGGTCATAACTATGTATTTGGCTGGTACCAAAAACTGAGAGACATATGAAAAGATTTCTCCACTGGCTTTAGAAAACTTTATCATATCTGTCCACACTTAATATCTTTTTCTGACACCAGGACCAAGCACAACAGAACTCTGCAACAAGGATGATAAACTTACTGGAAGAACAATTTAAGATTATTCAGGTTGCAGATGATGGTTAAAGAGAAATATAAAAGCAATCTACAACTTTTATTTCAGTGGAATAGCACCCAAGATTGAGGCTATGATGAAGAATTACCTGGATTAGGCTTTGGGCTTTCTTTTTAATGTGACATCTCGTAAAGGAACGTTAACAAAGCACAGTGACAGGACTCTCTGCACAAAGATCAGATTCAGCCATACATTATTGCAATGTACCAAGGCAGAGCCTTTGCTTCCCCTTGCAAGATGTGGAGGAGTGAAGATAAATGTGACAGCAGCACAGGGAAGTGCTACCCAAAGCAGCTCTTAAAAAAGCTCAGGTGCTTTAGCTGGACCCAGCAGCCAAAAGCCCTGGATGGATCCCTTTCCCAGTGGCAGGTTCTATGGCCTGCACTGAGCTCTATGCCACTTTGGTGGTCCTACTGGTACCCAAGCCAATTGTTTAAAACTTAAAAGTAATTTCATTCCAAAATAGCTTTCATTCAGAAAGCAAACTAACACATGAGGATTTGAGGAAGACATTCCAATGACCCATTTGTTCAGAAAGACAAATACTTCATGTCAAACTCTAAACAAATTTTATCTAAAATTAATCTGAGGCTAAGCACACCACTGTTACTGACACTGGTATCTTAGACTCATTTTAACTGCCAATAATCACAGACAAAGGAGGATATAAAATTCACAAAGACTGCAAAGTACTAATAGTTGCACTAATCCACTTGGGAACACATCACAGGACTGAAATAACAGATCAAGGAATATAATCTGTGTATATACCGAGTGTAGAGATCTAACTGAAGAGTAACAAGAGAGAAGAATTTTGTTGAAGACAAAAAAACCCTGTTCCTTGTAAATCAGGACATCTACCAGGAAAGAAGAGATCTTATGCCACATGAAAGAAGCTTCATCTGCCCAGCCCTTATAGCCTCTTTCAGACTTCCAAGTTTGTTTTAACTGCATTAGATGCTGAAGGATTTGGGGGAAAAACAATTTAGCATAAATCAAACAATGTACACTGATTTTTTTAGTCACCTGCAGTGCCAATCCTCTTGCCTTATCAGGACACACTCTTAGCCCTTTTGGTAGTTCTGATTGCATCCTCTCCCTTTTATATAAAGCAGCCTTACTTTCCAAATATTGATTCCCTCCCATAGACACTGTCACAAATTTCAGAGGAAAAGAGACAATATGGGATAGAAATGCTAACTGAAATCCAATAGGAACTCTGTGCCTTTGAAAATGCACATTTCCACCAGAGTAATGCGAGACAAACTATTGGTATGAGGGATATAACATTTAGAGGAGGGAAAAGGAGAAAGAGTGAATTTCCAGCTTCCCTTTTCAACTTTTTTTTTCTCTCTGCTAACCAGGGCTTACCTATACATTTAACTATCAGCATTCACATCTTAAGCCTCAAGATATAACTTTCCTTGCTTTTCACTGTGCATTTTCACTTTCTGTAATCCCATACTGTATGCAAGAATAGAGCCCTCTACAGTCTGTTGATGCAAAACTTTACCAAAAACCACTGCTCAGTTTTTGCAGTAGAAAATTTTGTTCCATTCCTTAGCGGGGAATGTCAAAGGAAAAGAAGAATGTATCTTCATGGTGGTTTAAAGCCAAATACTAACACACATTTCCCCATTCTCTTCTCCCTTTGTAGCCTGCTCCAACAGAGTATGTCAGTGAAGCAAAAAAAAACAAACCAAAAAACTATTTTAAATACAACCAAATCTCACAACGGGGAGTGATTATAGAAGCAAATGTCAGGTTGCTTATACAAAAGCTGAGCACACTAAGTTCTAAAGAGCATTTACTGCCAGATTTCTAGCTGAACATTTTTTAAAAGTCAATATGCATTTCTGATTTTTAAGTGTTAATATATAAACAATAGAGCTAATCAAGAGGATATTTTTCCTCTTGCTATAATTAGGAAGGAAAAGGTACTTAATTCCTTTCTCAATATTTCGTGTTTATACCTCAGAAGGAAAAAACAATATGACCAATTTTCACTGATTTGGTATTTCAGTGAGGATTGATTTTTTGCACTTTTGTACTCAGAATGGTACTGCAGTTTCAAGGCATAAACATTTTCTTCAGTGCTGCTGCTGAAATACAACAAAGACAGATTTTCAAAGCACCCACTAGACTCAGCTCACTTGGAAAGGTGGAGGGGAGAACTCAGCATGGCACTTACTTACTTTTTACTTTTCAGGCAACCGTAGAATCCAGCCATGGTCCTTCCCAGGAGGCGTGTGTGCACTTAATTCATCCTTGTGTGTGGATGCCAGCACAAAGATTCTTCAGCTCTGTATCCTGCTCACCAAATGCCCACACACACACACAAGAAAGCCAGCATGCCGATGCAATTACTGGCCAGATAAAGTTCCTGATCTGAGGCCCTCAGACTCTGCTGAACTGGGTCCAGGGAGGGCTGTGCCTGTTCCATAAATGGTTATGAATTGTTAACTCCCCCTTTTCCTGCCTCCTTCCAGCTCTCAGTAAGCACCGCATCCTAAGTGTAAAATAACATATGGCATTTGATTCTGTCTCCCTGTGGGACTAATGAGAGGCTTGGTTGTAATTAGGATGTGAAGAAACCCTGAGGAGATTAATTGTTATTGTTATTTTTTAGACAGAGAAAGGCTACAGAAAATACTTGCAACATCTTTGAAATAACCACTAAAAACTGTAGTCATTCTCCAGCACATAAGGGGTGCATGGGACCTTCCAGAACAGGCATTATCTCCCCTCACTGTAAATCCCTATCTATTCTAACAAGCTGTTCTACAAATTAACAGAAAAAAATACATCCCTGCAATATTGCAAGGTCAGGTAAAAAGCTATGCAGTTTAAAGTAACCAGCACACCCATATGAGAAAAATACTGCCTGGTGATGCCCTCTGACGATCCACTAACTGTTGTTACTCACTACCACAACTAAGGAGGCCCTCACTGGATGTGGAAGGGGGAAAATGGCTATGGTTAAATCCCAAGCAGCTCCATTCACAGGGTAACCCAAGCCCTGGGGACAACAGAGCTGCACACATTTCTGACATTACATTACATTCATATGGTAAAAGCAGAGAGATGTGGCAAGACATCACTTGTGTTGCCTGCACACAACTAGAGAGTACCGGCAGCCAGTAACAACGTGCTAGTCTCTTCCTGGAGTTGCAAATCCTGGTAAGAATCTCAGCTCTTGATTAAAAAACCACATATATGCATATTTAAATGTAGTGAGTTCATAGCTCTGTTAATTGCAAAGGAAAGATTTACACTCATTCCTAAAAGATCAGAAGAAAACCACATTTATGCGTATTTCTCAGCTACTACATAATATTTGAATACTTGGGTCTGGCAAGCCAGTAAGAGGGAGAATTATATGAGTATTTCTATATGAGTTGCCCTTAAAAGGCATCGAGTAGCAAGACCAGATTTAAGGTGGAGCAGTTCTTCTGGAAAACTTAGGAAAAAAGTATTTTATTTTAACACCATTACTGTAAGACAGACATGAAGTTTGAGAAATGCACCTCTGGTGAGGATGTCCATAACTGACTCAGCTACAGCAGTTTCATAATAGCACAGAACTTTGCAATCTATGAACGGACAACCCAATTTCTCTATTTTCTACACAGCCCACTACACAAAGGAAAGCCATGACACAAATAATAAATGACAGCAAGTGCAAGGGCCATCACAAACAGGAACCTAATCACATTCTAGTCTAGTCTAGTTTTCCACTTAGCAGGAAAGAGCAAGCCTCTACAAGCAGTCAACTTCAATGCCATCTATAGAAGAACTGCAAATCAAACCTGACATCAAGCAGGTACACTTGCTCTCTCTTGGAAGAGGACAAAGAAGCAAAAATACAGTAACACTAGTTGAAGTTTTACCCAAGTGAGTTTTGCTGTTGTCCTGAATTACTGCATTTGTTACGATGACTTCATGCTGAACTCCTAATCCTAACAGAAAGAAACTAGCTACAGAGCATTAGTCTCCACCCATCACAGAAAGTTCAGAAAGAAAAAAAAAAAAATCAAGTCTCTGATTATTGGGTAAAAAAACATCAAAAAGGAATTCCTGGAGATTACTGGAGAAACTTTCTGACTGGCTTAATGTACAAAACCTTGGACGAGGATTGTATCTGAAATCTACCTGGCATTTAGTTCAGAAAATGCTACCAAGAGAAACATTTATAGTAAGAAATGAAGGGCACCTCATAAGAAATCCACATTTGTATTTAAAAGCAAGAAAAAAAAATGCCCTTCAAGTGGGAAGCTCCAATCCCTAAAGCCTGTGGAAGGGTGTCATCCTGATGGTTTTGGAAGAATTTCGTCACTTTAATTGTTGTAGAATATGGTCCACAAGCTTCAAAAGATCAGATTTTTTTGCTAACATGAAGCAGATTCCCTGTCTCCTAACCTCCTCGGATAGTTTGCCTTCAGAATATGTTTCCTTTCATTATTCTTTCTTCTTTCATGTATTTTTGTCTTGAAGTTACTTACTTGAACATGCAAATCTTCATCTGTTGGGTTCCATTTAGTTCAAACTGTCCTGTTCCCAGAAACTGGCAGTTTAGCAACACACATTGCACCATCTAGAAACCCCCTTGCTTTCCAAGAAGTGCAGACTAGTAAATAGTCATTAAAAATAATTATCCCACCTCAGGATTTAATCCATTTTGATTCTCTATCTTCATATCAGTCTTCAAGCCACTTCATGGTAACATTTATTATTCACTGCGCTGCCTCTTTAATGTTAGTGCAGCTCCAAATGGATACACAATGAGCTTTTTGGGTACAGATCTGAAATCTTAGATGTTGATAAACATCATGGCTCTATATCCACGGGTAGATCAGTGCAAGTAAGCAGTTATGTACTGCTCCCCAGGTCTGACAGCCAAACAGTCACTGCATTGACGTTAGTTAAAGCAAATGGGCTACTCTGCTGCCAGTTAATTAATTAAAGCTGCTGTTTTCAGCTAGGAAATCAGATGAACACCAAATAACCACAGAATACAGACTTTGGCAAGTATAAATGTTTTTTTAAAGATAAGGAAGACAGCAAGTTCACACACCTAGAAGTTGAATCAGATCTGGATTTCCTCCAAAGTTTGTGGCTTGGCTTGATTGAAATAGCCCAGTTGAGGCCCACTTTAATTGGAAAATTATGGCCTTCCCCATTGACTTCTTCAAACTCACTGTCACTGCATTCCCTCAACAACCCAACATTTGTACTACCCCCTGTGATCACTACACATCCAAATGCACCTTGAGTCTTCTGAGTCTGCAGGCAGGACAAGCAGCCCAGGTGGCAAGCTGCCCTCCCGCAGTCATACCAGCAGCAAGGAAGAGGTAGCAGCAGAGCTCCCAGCACTGGTAAGCTTCCCAAGAAGTTTCTTAATTTCTCCAAAAGGAATGAGGGAGGCAAGTCTGAGCAAGGCCCAGCAACCCAGTGACTGAGAAATGTTTGCACCAAAATATATCTCCTAAAATCAGTGAGTTATTTGTTTCATATCGTTGCAAAAAAAAAAAAAGGCCTCTTCAATGTAAGTAACCAACAGCAACAAGCAATCCAATGGGGGAAACTCAAAGTGAGATAAAAAACACTGGCATGTTTCCCCAGTCACTTCCTACACGTATACACGTATACAGGGTACATGCCAGCAGCCTGACAGCAGAGGTGTCAGGAGCTACACACACAACCAGCAATCCAAAATATGTTTTGTGTCCAACAGATCTACTGCTGTTCTTACAGCCTCTTGCAAATAGATCTCTAAGGGCTAACCATGTCCTTGCCTCCCCAGCTCTCAGAGGGTGAACACTTCACAAAATGTCCATTCAAAGTTGGCTTGCATGCAGTCAGGACACATACACAGTGCAAAGCAGCAGGGATGGACCACATGGCACATAGTTAGGAAATCCTATGATTCACATGTGTTTAAATATGGACATTTGCTTATTTGTTTATTTATTTATTTTCAGAAAGGGACAAAAGTTTAATGTGAATTTTTCACCAAACAAAGCTAGGGGTAGGAGCAGAAATCCTACAGCCAACTGACAGACAGTAGTATTTCAAGTTTCCTGTATATTTTGGTGTCTCTGAACTGACTTCTTGCTAGCAAGGCAAGACTTTGTTCTCTCATTTTCAGCCTTTAGCCCCTACCAAAGTCCAGCATACTTCCCTCTCTCCTAGTCACTGTAACAAAATGACATTTTGACTGTGGTAAGTTTTGCTGTTGTGAAAAACAGTGTCCATCTGGTGAGAATTCACTGAAGGACATTTGCAGGCTGAGCTGTCATATGCTGATCTGTATCTCAAACCATCCTATGATTCTATATGCACTTGGATTTGATATAATGAAGATTCTGTGTATTTCTTAGGTGCATGTTGCATCCCTCACAATATTTTTCACTTTTCAGTTATTTTGCCTCTCCTCACCTTTCCCAGCCACTGTCAGCCTGAACACCACCTGCACTCCTGCATCCCCCAATGCAGTTGAAGCCACGAATCTACACCCTCCCCACCTTTCAGGGCAGGGCTACAAACCATTGACATTTTCTATTTATTTGTTTAACGCTGAAAAAGTAAACCTGTCAGTGTCTGGACATCAAATGAGGTATCTGGGGCAAATCCACCAGAATCCAAGTCTAGTTTCTAGTTCTTGCATCTTTACCAGTGAGCAACGGAAGCTGAGGTTAATTGAGAACTTTCAGACTAGATTTTATGCTGCACCTGATCTTGCCCGAGTGTTTATGAAAATGTGGCATTCCAGATGAATCTTTACAATGTATGTAAAGAACTTCTACCCATTATAACCTGGAATAAACCCTGCGCAGAAATCTAACCATAACATTGCAAGTCACTCTTCCCATACCATAGTCCTCTCTGCATTTGGCATATGGATTGTTTACCTGTGTGCTACCATAAATGGGACTCTCAGGAAACATTTTCCTAAAGCAGAAACAGATTCAGCTTTCTTGCAAGTGAGATTCCCAGGCTGGCAAATGGACCTGGCTTGGGATTTTTCAGTGAAAACACTTCAATACTAAAGAAACAACTAAACATGCATCACTGTTTAAAGCTGCACTAACAGAGCTTTAAACAAGCAGGGTTGGAATCAAACACAGTACTCTGCAGAAAACAAAGAAGTGGACATAAGAGGATTTCTGCTTTGCAGAGTTTATACATCCATCTGTGATTAATATTAGGAGGAAAATGAGGGTCAAAGTCTATCTCTGAAACTGAAAATAGAGAATGTAGTCAGGGGCCTCTAACTATGCACAGTTTTTTATTCATGTGTATAAGCCTGAAGAATTTGCCATGATACTTGCTCTGGAGTCTAATTACTGTATGTTGCTCTAATTATGTCTATTTTTACACTTTGTGTACAATGTGTGGGATTTGGAGGATTTTCGTTGTTGTTGTTCCCTGTTAGAGGACTTCCTGCAAGCTCCTTCAATAAAAAGAATATTTGAAAGAAAGCAGTGATACATGTAATCTCTTTGATTCCAGTGTCTGGTAATTCTGAGTCTGAATCATTTCTTGCAATTTACCACAAACACATTGTCTTTACCTCTGAGGAAGAAGTTAAGATAAACTTTGGTACAGGGTATCCATGCATTACTGACTTCTAAAATATCGCCATAATATACTGATATGCTAAATCTGTTCTCTGTCTCCTCACAGTAAAATGTGAACTCTTCCTAAATTATCTGGAGATGGAGGTCCGGCCATGTGTCATTCAAATGGTGATTTCCCCTAGATTTGCAACAGGATCACAGATGTAATCTCAGACTTCAGTATCAGAAAATACCAATTGCCAAACAAATAATGCAGATAAAGAGATAGAAGTATTTGTTAGACATTTTACAAATGTACAAGCACTGATTTGCATATAACTATGTAATTTAGTTATAGAGAAAGTAACAGCATCCCTATATACACAGACAATATAGCCAGGATGTGCTGCCTCTCACGTATCTGCTTTCTTTCATCCAAGACCATAAAGTTAAAATCTAAGATTTTAATGAGCCTGAATGAAAAGCAGATTATTTTTGACACAGTGTAAGAGATTGGTATTTCCTGTGAAAATACTAGCATGGTCAATATTTTATATTCTGGGAAACTGTGGTTCTTTTGTCTAAGAAGGGGTAGCGCAGAAGCTGAACAAAGGAGCTCTATTTCTACACATTCTAACTTAAGAAAATACCATGTTAAAAAATATTAAGTTCCAAAACCACAACTTTTCCTTCTCAGTGTCCAGGCAGGCACCAATATGCAAGACCATCTGGAAAGAAATGTGACAACACAGTATGTAGCTGTAGGCACGTGGACCAGTGCCTAGTCTAGATGTCGAACATCAGAGGTAACAGTTACTGAGTCTGAACAAATATCCTGAGACGATGTGAATAATGAATTGAGTTTTCTACACCCCATTCTTCCCAAATTCCCCTCTAGGGATAGATCCAGTCAATGTTCTTGCCAAGATCCCTTGGAGATGGATCAGACTGACATTGCCACTAATTCTTGTGCTGTGAATAGCAATCAAGTTTAATGACTTCCCATGTATATTAGTTTTGCACTAATGTAGGCCCAGCTCTTCAACAGAATTACTCCTGATTTGTTTGTACAGGTTTAAGAAAGAAGAGAACCAGGGACTCGCACATCTGGAATAATATTCCTAAAACTATCAACATCCTGAATTTCAATTGTGACTGAAATAAAAATGCAAAAGTGAAGGTCATATCTGATACCATCTCACTGGCTGTTGGCTGAAGTAATAATACGGGAAATCACGGAAGCGCAGCTCTGGGGAAAAGGGTGTCTGACTCCAGTGCCTGCAAACACAAGGCCAAAGATAAAGTGACCATTAACCTTCAGAGAAAGGCAGTGAGGTCCCAGAATGTCCTGCCTGCAGGCTTTATTGCTCCAAGAGGAAATGAATAGAAAAATAAAAGTCAAAACTGCATACTCTTGACATTTAACTCAAATTAGTAGGCAATGGTAACATCCCGCTTTCTTTGTTAGCTTTCTTCTGCATAAAGGCATGAATACAGTACCTGGTTCATTCCACAAACTGCAAAATAATAAGAAAGTATTGAGCAATAATAAATTTACTCCTTTCACTTGATATCTGCAAGATTAATCACAAGCACCAGACCTGTGGTCCCCTGCACAGAATATAGTATTACTCCCTATTGCAGATACAGCAGGGAGAACTGAGGAAGGGTAATTCAGTCACTATTCCGGAATCCATAAACTGCAACTAACACCAAATTCCTGGTTCCTGGAAGTGTGTTTTAGAGTCTTTTCCCATCCTCCCCCATCCTTTCCCCATCCTCCCCATCAGTAAGGACAGTCAGAAAGAGCCTGCAAGAATAGGCACCCTATAAATATCCAAGATAACTTTAAGTTCAGTAGCCAACCTTCAACTGTGGGAACTCCTACAGGATCACTGGCATCAAAACACTGAGTTAAATTCGAAATCAATGACTGTACCACATGATTTTGCTCGGCCTGTTCAGAGTTTTAAAATCATCACATAATAAAAAATTCCTCATTCTGGGGCAATTTCACCAGAACAGACCCATAGCACAGCAGAGTCCTTACACAGCAGTCCAACACATTACTCTGATTCAAGTTCTGGGAATCTTTAAATATCCCAGTGCATTCCCAGTTGTCTCTTAAATATGCTGGAGCTGTTCCCACCATAATGGGAAGGGAAAATATCTAATAAATATCCAGAGGCAGGAAATAAGCTAATTGCAGAAGAATTTTACCTTAAACTGTTGAATAAACCACAGTTCTGTGTCACTAAGTCACAAAATCACATGCTTAAACTGGATCTCTGCTTAGTCCTTCCCATTTCAAACAGTACAACCACAAAGCTGGGTATATACTTAAGTAATGCACTGAGCTGATGGGTCGATCTGTCATCCCAGGATCAGCAGTATCTGAAAAAGCTACAGTTAAGAGTCATGACAAACTTACATCTGTTGCTTTAGTATCCTTCTGCTTTACCACATAGATTAGGGGATTCCTACAGCTTTCTTAGGATAAATGCCACTCACAGTCTCACCACTTTGGCCCCCTGTTGCTATCCTTTAAACACAATATACTTGAGATCCACTGGTATTGGCTTCAGGTATTGAATCCATGCTACTAAGCAATTACTTCCAACTGGGTAGTTTCCATACAGTGAAATACCAGCCAGTGCTAGTACAACTGGTCCAAACAGGAACAGTTGTCACCATGTACCATAAAATCATAGAATTGTTCATGTAGCTAATGTTACCTACCTTCTATAGGTTTTATCAGCACCTGCCCAAGAACACACACTCACATCCTCTCATAAAACGGCTCCTTTGGATATAACATAGAAACTAATGTAACTGATACTGTGTGGCATGGTACTGACTGAGCCCTCAAGGATCTCAATGCCTGAAGATAAGCTAGTGTGAAGTCTAAAGATTAGCTATGCTTGTTCTGCACCCAGAGAGCTCCCTTTGTTCATGAAAATAGTAAGCAAGCCCTCCATCTACTGAAAACTATTTATAAGTAATGTGTATAAGACTACTTAGTATTTTAAAGCAACTAAAGTTTGATGAGCTAACTTACAAGATGGATTTGCACTGCTTTCTTGATTACACAATACCTGTATTGTAATATTTTCTCACTGCAGAAGAGATCTAATATTTCACAAAGGCAACTGCAACCAAGTACAAAGGCTAAACATTAATAAGATTTCTGAATTTCTTTCCTAGACTGTGCAAAGTTTTCTCACCATGAATTCATATGTAATTGATAAATATAATGGGATATTAGTAAAAAAAAAAAAAAAAAAAAGGAAATATCATTGAATGTTGCAGAATAACCACTGGTCATCAGTAAAAATCATATTAGTTATGATATGACCAAGTTTTAATTTGGTCAGTCAGAATCAGTCACAAAAACAGCAAATACTTTATTTCTGAAGAGTCCCATATACACTACAAATGTAACACCCTTTCCATCAAAATGAAAACTTGTTAAAAATCTGACATATTTTCCTGTTGGAGGAAAAAGGTCACATGATCATGCTGATGCTTGTAATGTGTAGTAAAATAAAATCTAAGTCGCTCCCTATGACTGTTTTTATCCCCCTTATAGCTGCAGAGTGACAATTAGTGGCAATGGCCATAGTTTGAAGGCCAGTAGAGCAGAAGAAATGTAATCACCAGAATCAGAGCATGTAAATAGCTATATTCCTTTTTTTCCTCTAATCCAATCAACAAAAGTTGCGGTGGTATTGTTACTAACATAGTTTCTTCAGACTAATGACAATAATAATGGCTGGGATGCTCCTTTTTTTCCTCTTTCCTCTATTTAACATAATTTTATACTGCTTCACATTAAAAGGATGCTATAAAACCATTTGCATAGCCTAGTAGCTTGACAAATCAACTAAAGCAAGAACTTCTGAGATAAATTATAGTCTTTCCTTGATGCAGATTTCTTGCTTTAAGCTGATTTATTGTAAGAACCTTAATATTTTAGTGTATTTTCTTGTACAATAAGAATAATCATTTTTAATTATTGCAGAACCCATAGCTTTAAGAGTTTAACTCTCATTAAATCCACTCTTAAGTCAGCACAGTAGCAAAAAAAGTGAAAATGCACGAAAGATCTAAAAAAAGAAAATAAACATTAAAAAACAAATGCTTGGAGAACTTTATGCTGTAGTTAACAGCATGTAGTTAACATGTAGTTAATGTAGTTAACAACAAGTATATAAACAGTCTAATGTTCTTCTGTTCACTGTACTGATCTTTAAGTGCACACAAATATATTGCATTGTGATTTTGAAATTTATTCTGACATGGAATAGCTGCATGATATCTCTTTGAAAGGACCAAAATCTTTAAAAATCTAAAGCTTTATGTATCTATAAATAAGGTCTGTCTTAATAAATCTGCAAAGAGAAAAACGAAGGATTTTGGAAAGAATTTTCCAAATTTTAGTGTCGTACACAAGGCAATTCTGAAATGGCATCTCCAGTTGCATTAACTCTCCTAATGCACAGGAGGTTTTCTATGCCCCATTCTCTGTAACATTGTGTTCACATCTCCCTTTTTTTTAACCAAGATTTAGAGAGTCAATTATATAAATACACAAACTCCCTATGAGGTGTTAAATCATTTGCTGGCAGACATTAACATAATGTATAAATTAAAAAAGCAACAAAATCAAGCAAGCAGTGTTCATACACACTCACCACTTGTAGTGTGTTCCTGGGCAATTTATGCTACGGGTCTATAGCTTAAATTTACAGAGAAACTCTTGGACCATTTCTCAAATGTCAAGTAAACCATACATTCCCTGCTTTCTTTCACTCACCCTTTCACTTCCCCCTCCTGAGATAATGAAATGTATCATATAAAAAAAACAGAGAGTAATTTCAGAAGAACTCAGAAATCCTGACACTGTTTTGAAAGAAAATAGGATGAGAGAATGCATCTTCTCTAAACCTGCCCCCTCCTGTCATTACCAGTGCTTCGGAATATACAAATAGTATATATTGAATCCTAGGGATAAAATTTATGTTCCAAGGACATTCCTTAGACCCCTGTTATCTGGCTACAGTCATGTGCAGCAAGTTAGCAACAGGCCTGGGAAAAGATGTTAGTTTGGCAGATACTGTGATCCAGGGTGAGAGAAATGTCCCCAGATCCCATGGTAAGGGCTGCAGCTCCAACTCTTCTAAGCTAGGAATCCTAAAAAAAAAAAGTCTCAGTACTCAAAGGAGCCAAGACTGTCAAAGAATCAGCCAAACTACAGCATTAACCCCTCATGCACTGGCAGGTATCCTTCCCATATAATCTAGTGGAATACAAAAATGATATTGTAAACTGCAGACTGAGATACAGGGAAGGACATGCTTGACTGCAAGCTACTGTAACATTTTGTGTCAAATTACAGCAATAATAATTAACAGACTATAAGAATGATGGCAGCCTCTTCTTACCAGTAAATATCAATTAAATTTAAGAAATGCATGTTCAGCAGAAAGAAGAAAGGGCTCAAACAGCTGATGAAAAGCCAAAGAATGGCCCTGAAAGCAGGAGGTTGTATAACTCCTTGACATACCATTTTGCTGAGGTTAGCTCTACAGAGGGCATCAAAGTTGTAAGCAAAATAAGTATGTGCACTAACCTCCGTTTTCCCCCACAGGCTTTTAAGCAGCAATTTAAAAAGAAGCTGTGAAATAAGATCCTCATTACTTCCTACAGTTTTAAGAGCATAGAGTACTGAGCCACCCCCAATTCAGCATTCCTGAGTCAGCAAAACTATGTAATGGCTTATGTGATGAGTATATTGGAAATAACATTTGGTCCTCTCTTCATTTTCAGTTTCTGAATCATTAAAGTTTTTGCTTTCAAGGTTGGTGGCTGAATACGTATTTTGGCAGTTTTGCCTGGTTTGAGCTGGTCAGAAGAACATCGTGTGATCATTTGGCTGTATGAGCTATGACCTGATGACATCTCTTGGATTTATGGAGGGAACTGCAATAGTGAGCAGGATTGAGGGAGGAACAGTAGTTAAAACGATCCTTGTTAATAACATCAGCTGCAAATCTCAGTGCTGCTCGCCAAAGAGGTGGTTTCAAGTTCTAACCTGTAGTACTGCTTCCATTGCACATGTAAACTGTCTACCAAAGGTATAGAGAGAAACCTCACCAGATGGAGAGAAATGTGTTTAGTTTTATGCTTAAACTACACAATAGATTGACTTTAAACTGACAGAAGAATTGTCAGAGAAATTCATCTGAGGCAATGCTGAAGGAACAGGACTACATTTCCACTAAAAACAATGCCAAGTAGCAAAATTTCATGCAATGTGTTTGAATTAGTTTAGAAGAAACAGATTAAATTCAAATGGCATCTATGCTTGTGGCATTGGCATTGCTTTTGAAAGCTATTTTAAACTTTAAGAGGATGTATATGTATCTGTGTACACATGACTCAACATGATGCTGGTGGCATTCCAATAAAGTCAAGCCACTGATTCTTGAGTTTGGGTCGTATCCAGAGCTCATTACAATCAATGACACTCTTTCCACTGTGTTCAACTCTTCCTATCATAGCCTGGGCTTGCAGTCTGGTGTACAAGGACTACAGTCATACTGCTTTGTCCCCTGTGTGACTTACTGCACAGCCTGATGTTCACGTTACATAACTAAAGACATTGAGACCAACCACACCACGTACATTGTCCACAGCTCAAACATAAGGATTACTGAAAATCCTCAGGGAAAAAAAAATTAAAATAAATCGGCTCCCCAGTTTTCTAAACCAATGTATACTTTACTTTCATTTATAGAGACTTCATATAAACAAATATGAATGAATCCCTAACACACTTCAACAGTATCAGACACAATAAGCATTGTGGTTAAAGCTGTAGTGGATTTTAGCAGAGATTAAGCAGTAATGACTAAAGATGTGTTTGTTGGTATTAAATGCATTAGACTGTCTCCTGAATACACAAAGTATTGTTAACTGAGTGCCCACTTTCACAGGTGTTCAAAACTGAGTAACATCTTAGCCTTTCTCTTAATGCTTATGCACGACCCCAGTATTTGCACTTGCAGCTAGTGCTTTCTTGTGAAATATCCTAATCAACCATTGGTCTCTAAATGAATCTATTTAGAATCTAAAAATTGGGCCCGTATTCAGCAGGTCTTTGGATCAAGTACAATTTCTCATTTTTTCTTTGACTGTCATACATCTTTTGGTAGGAGAAAATATAGCTGTGTGTTTGTCTGCAGCAAATTCTCTGACTGGTAAATTAAGACATATTTCAAGTGGGGACAAACACTAACTTTGAAGCAGAAGCCAATGTCAGTAAAACTTCTTAAGTTGTAAAACTTAGCTTTTGCTGGTTAAGTTTGCACTTACTGGCTCCCAAGAAGATTAAAAAGAAGTCTAAAAGGGGATCTACTTCCCAAATGTCTGAATACAGCCAAAAACCTGTAATGTAAGTTCCAAAGGACAAAGAGTTTTGAGTCATCAAATCTGTACCAGGCATATCTCCATCTTTGTGGTCACAGGAATCTAAGACATTGCATTGTCAGAAAACTTGTGGATACACAAACAAACAGCTTAAGTGGAAATGTCTTCCAACTCACAATGATGTAAAAAAACAGAGTTTACTTTTGGCTCATGTAACATCCAAGTAAGTTGGGTTTGCATAGTAGAAAAAGCATTTATAAATATACATAATTGTATAAATCTATCTCTATACTAAACTCAAGTCAGTCATAAAGTCCAAGGTAAGAACCAGCACTTTGCACTTTCTTATACTACAGTGAGTAAGAACCAAGCTAACTTTGAATTTTGCAGATATAAGCCCAAATTCTCTGTTGGACTGGACAGTTCTGGAATCCTTGCAAACCTTACACCCCACCTATGCCACAGCACTGCATTTTTTTATACCTATGTAGGAGCTTATTCTGGAGAAGTGTAACTGTGTTGACCTTGTGATAAGTCAGACCCTGATATTCTTTAGAAACAGATAAGCAATTTCACTAAGTCAGTGTAACTTTTCGGGTGCAACATTCTTCAGGAATTGTCCTGAAGCTCTAGCAATGTACTGGTCTGTATATATAACTATATATATCTTATATAGCTAGAGGTCCAAACTATAAACAACTGATCAACCAAAAAGTGCAAATAGTGACTCTGTGCCCATGAAACCACTGGATTAATTTTTCATTGTATTTGTTTTATAACAGAAAGACAAATATATATTTGCATTTTGCATCTTATAATATATCTGCAAAGCTACTGAACTCCTACTTATAATTTATTACATTGTATGAGAGAAAAACTAATAGAAAACTCACGTTCATGAAGATGTTAATAAAAGATAATGTCACCAAAGTCACTCTTCTGTTGTAAAGGTCACTTCAAGTTACCTTCAACCTCCTTCAGTTTCCACCAAGTAATAGAAGGACAACACAGTGTAAAAGATCTACAGTAAGTGTAATCTCAAGCAGTTCAGAATATGTGTACTAGGCTACCTCCTTCCAGTTCTCCAATCTGCTACACGAGGTCTGAAATTAATAAAACCCCATCCAAAGCTGTGTCAGACAAGCTCTGATGATTGCATGGGTCAAGGCAGATGAATCTACTCAGACAGAGTGTCCTTGCACATGTGGTGCAAGGACATGGCACAAGGGCTGGAAGGGCAAAGGGATGTTTTGAATGACATTTCCAAGAAAGTAGTTGGGCTAGACTATGGAAAAGATGGAAGGTGGTTTGCTGGGGTTCTTTGATACTCCGTGCTCATGCCCTATCTGCAGGTTATTACCTTGAAGAAAGCACTTGCCCTGACATGGGCCACTCCTACTTCCACAAGGTTAGTTATCATAGGAAATTAATCAAAGTCCTGACGTGATTGAGGCTTTACTCCTGTGTACAGCTGTTTGTAAGATCAAGCTCTTAAACTATGGAGTGTATGAGCAAAATAATCATGAAGGAAATTATACTGTCTTTTCATTCTACTACAGGTTATGGATCTGATCTGCT
This sequence comes from Scolopax mira, assembly GCA_004320125.1. Taxonomy (NCBI): domain Eukaryota; kingdom Metazoa; phylum Chordata; class Aves; order Charadriiformes; family Scolopacidae; genus Scolopax; species Scolopax mira. The sequence goes on along the minus strand of BJBW01000766.1, from coordinate 64,411 downwards.
CTCTTGACAAGACTCTACTAGTTCTCTCACGTCACTGCTGCATACCGGCTCTGAAATCACATGGATTCTCCCAGTCCCCAACACCAGTATTAAGACTTCACGTCTGGGAAGCAGCCAGCAATTCCACTAATGATGCAAGAGACAACATGAAGTTCCAGCTCATATTAATAGCCGTGACTACTTCGCCTGGCTAACATAGCTTAAAAAACTGGTTTAGGGTACGACACAGAGAGATCTGACACTAAAAGCCTGTAAGTTAACAATGAAGATGCCAGTTTAGCCCGAGAGACCCCACATTAGCAGGAGGAGTAAGGAAACCTTAGCCAGCAGTCGGTGAATAAAGCATTTGAACAAAGAGTGCAGCACGGAAAGCTCACGCCGCTCGCGTACGCCCCCGAACACCCGCTCGTTAGCGTTATACCGAGAACGGAGGGTTCCGCCAGTGCAAAGCCCGACCCGAGGAGGTCTCACCGGCACGGCCCCGAGGGGCAGGGAGGCCGGGAGCAGGAGTCCTCTCCCTCCAGGGGCAGCGGGTACGGAGCCGCCTGGGCTTGGGCTTGTGCTGTAAACTCACGGTTACCCCCTGCCCTCCCCGTTCCCCGCCGCCGCCGCCGCCACTCACCGGCCGCCGCCCGAGCGCCCCGCTCCGCTCCGCTCCGCGCCCGCCGCCGCCGCCCAGCGGCTCCCAGCGCTATCGCCGAGGCGGCCGGGCAGAGGCTCGCCCTGCACCTGGGAGTGTGTCGGATGGAACGAGACACCTAGATGATTTGGGGGTTGGAATAAACAGGTGATGGGCTTCCCACCTGCCTGCCGCCTGCTGCTGCGCTCCTCTGTGCTCTCTGGGTTTGACCACAACGGACGCAGACCAGCGAAAAGCAGGGAAAGTGCTTCCTAAATCAACTCGGGGTGTTAGAAGCAGCTTGCAGCTCAATAAGCTCAAACTGAGATGAGAATCTCTGCCTATCTTGCTGCATTTCTGCAACTTCAATGCCACAAAGTTACAGCTAGAAACCTCTACCACTCTAGTTCATCGATACCTCCCTTCTTCTGACCTTCCCATCTATTGCTGCTGAAGCTGGTTCTCAATTCCCATTCAGACTGAGGTGCTCTGTGGAACTAACACTCCGTCACAGCAACTCAGAAAGAACAGGCCGTGCTTCAGGGATAAAGTGACACGAGTGAAGATGGCTCATGCGTTCCAGAATGCAAAGTGAGTGTCTCCAGTGTGAGTGAAAATTGAAGAACACCTTTACGTGCAATGGATACCATTTCCTTATCCGGCACAAACAGCAGAGATAACATTTCCTACTCTCTGACAGTGCTACTGATTTGGCTCAATCTGTAAACGTAACACGTTTCCTTCATGTCGTCTGGTAATTTTTGACACATAAAACCTTCCTGGCTCATTAGACCTGTAAGTGAATCCAAGGAGTTATTGTCAGGAAATCGAGGATTTTATTTACCATTTCAGTGTCAATCAGTGTGCTTTCTAGAGATACTGAGACTGTTACATTGCAATTATTACAAGCAGATTTACATTTTCTTTTTTCCTTGCCTCTTCCAGAAGTATCTACAGCTTGTCCAGATTGTTTTTGACATCTGCTGCCTTTCAGAAAAGGAGCCCATGCTGAGAATTCACATCCAGATCTTCATCTATAATTAAAAGACAAGACATCTGCAAACTTTTCAGCGTAGCTGCTGTACATATTGACCAAGCTTTCTTGTCACGGTGACTGTCAGTCCTGTTCAGCATGGCTGAATTGAAAACCTTAACTGTCCTGGCAGCCTGAAAGACAAGCAAGCAGGGGGAAAGTCGAGGCTGGAGGACAGCAGGGAGATTTTAGTCACAATCTCACATCAGTATGTTTGTGAGGAAAGCAATTCTCCAGGATGAGCAGTCTCTGGCTTTCCAGCCCCCCTCTCTGACACATTTTCCAAAACTTGGTAAAAATTCCCATCTGGAACTGCTTTATGGTACACACGTTTACACATACATCTCCAGGAATGACAGGATCTTGATAGCCTTCAGCATAGTGTCATCTTCACATTGCAAAGTTCTTTCTTCTAGCACTTAGCTGGATGAAGAACACAGCTACAAAGTGAAGATGCAACTGAAAAAATAAACAGAAATGTGTCAGAGATGAAAATAAAAACTATTTAAAAAGGAAGTCTAGCATAAAGATGGTCTATGCTTTTGATCTGAGGACTAGACATAATCCAGGGCATTCCTAGGTCAGGTGCCTGCTTTGCACCTGGAACAGACCCGCTCTAACAACAGCTCAATTTAAACGCCTGCTGCCAGCATTAGGAGTACATCTGACCTTCTGGACCTCTGCAGTTTTGTTTTCTTGGCATAGAAGGCAAGGCACTAGACAGTAAAAGTTCATGATCATTAATTTATTTTTCCTTTTTACCTTGTTAAATTGTTAACAAGGGGAAAAAAAAAAAGAGAGAGAGAAAATACCAGTATTACACCAGCTGTGAGAACCAGGCAGATGTGATGGAGCTTGACTATGAAAATTTGTTGGATGGTCTCACACAATATGCTGTCTCTATCTAGAAGGCTTGAATTCCTTGTGTCCCTGTAAGGCACATTAATCTTGCTTTCTAGTTACTTTACTTAGTTACCTGAAAAGTCTACAGATTGCAAGAAGCCATTGGACCACAAGGCAAAAACTTCTCTATGGCTGCTACTCGATGTTCCAAACTGTTAGTAATGCAATCCTCTGGTACTTTACTGAAATCTCTCAAATTCTCAGGTGAGAGTCCCAAATCAGACTGTAGGCTGGACAGTAAAGATCTAACTTGCCAGTGGTTTCATTCATCACCAGTTTGCAGTAAGTTCAGAGACTACTCATCCCTACATCCCTGCAGAACCTCTGGATCCTTGCAGGTTGAATGAAAGCCAGCAATAGTTTCAGGTGACCAGCAGCCCTGGGAATCTGCTCAGAAAGGCATCAGTATCTTTGCAAACTTCTGAAAATTTTCTTGCAGTCATAGTTTGAGTTGTCATTTGGGTAAGCTAGAGAAAATAATTCCTGTGGATGGCTTCCAAAGGAGCAATAAGAAAATGTGAGGAACAAAAGCAGCTTGGTAACAATGGTCCCCCATGTACTCAGCTGAGGGAGTGTATCATGGGGAACCTTGGCTAAGCATACTTTGTTTAGAAGCATTAAATATGCTCTGAAAGATTCACTATATCTACCAGACAAGTTCCAAAGTGGAAATAGAGCAATAAGAAGAATGCTGGGGTGTGGCAGAACTAATTTTGCTTCATCACTTACAGGTTTATGCTGGTTATCAAATAAACCCAACTAGGAATATTTTAAAACTGCTTAAACTACTCTGATTTGCAAGGATATGAAAGCTATCTGAGTTACAAGCTTTTCCTCAGTTAATAAAAGAGCATTACATTAGAAGTGCTTTACCATACCAACTCATGGATGTTGTTGACAGAATAGTTTCAAGAAGGAAACTCGTTGTCTATAGAATGGAGAGGAAAACCTGTGTGGGAGTATAGCTAAAGCCTGTGGTATTTAATGGAAACTGGGGCCAACTCTGTTCTGTCTAGAACCTCAGTTCCATTTAAAGGAATTGCCAAGTAAGCTTGCTAGTCAGAACAAAAGGTTTGTGAGTTTACATAATTCTGACTGATGTATCATAATTTTATTTATGCCCATTTATTTCTCAATATCTGGTTGGTTTTTCTCTTAAATAAGATGCATTCTGAAGCATATAGATATTCTTTTTATATGCTGAAAAGTAAAAAAAAAAGAGCTTGACATTGGGCAACTGTAACTCGCAGTACCAGTGCTCATATATCAGATAACTTGAGATTCTCTCAGTCTTGGCAATATTTCTTGGATCTTTTTTATCTAAGAATGACATTCTTGGATGGTTTTCCAGGATACTAGGCATAAACAGAGCTTCCTTTCCCCTCCCTTCAGCATCTGGTTCACGGTCAAATTCAGGGTCGGGGTTGTTTTGGAGTCTGGGTTTTTTCCTCTCTCTTGAACAAAATGTACTGTAAAAAAATGAAGAAAAAATCAACCTCCAAATTTCTGTGTTTTCTACATCTATTCCTCTAGCATGTAATATCAACACAATGAAGGGTAACAGTGTCATGTCTGTAGTGAGCACAAATTGACTGGTGTCATCTAGGTAATACAGTTCCTAGTCTGAATAATTCTAAAGTTTCAGAGATTTATCTAATGTCCTAAACAGGGTCAAAACCCAGAACTACTTTATTACCAAATACAAATCTCATCCATTAGATCAATGAAACAACGATTTTTTCAAGTTGCAGGGCAGATGGAAGCAAAAGTGAGTGTATACTATGAAAGGAGAGATCAAGGTCCAAGTACCGATCAATAAAACAAGGAGCTTCCCAAATCAGACAGTAGGTGGAACCAAACACCCTACCTTGCAAGAGCCAACATGTTTAGACACCTTAGTACCGGGAAGTGTATCCCAAAAGGCGAAACTCTGCATCAGTAGCCCCAGGGGCTCACAGAGTTAAAATCTTCCTAACACTGAGAATTAGAAAGTAAATGAAATGTGCTGCTTTTGGTGATACTTAACTAAATGTCCCAATGATAAGTTCATAAAAGCTGCCTTCATCCACTGAAGCAGTGATATGAACCACCTGCCAAGCTACAATGCAAGACCAAGACTGGAACGCTTCTCCACGTGTACCCCACGTTACTACTCACTTGTGTGGAGGGAACAATGATATTCTGACTGGGCTTGTGTTCTTTTAAAAGGATGGTAAGGATACAATTTGCAAAGGCAATTACTCAGACCCAAAATGTCACTTCGGCTTTCTCACACGGATACCAAGGCATAGCTGACACCAGTCAGGGCTTAGACATAGTCAGGGCTCCAGTTGCTCCATGTGAACACCAGATCAAGTAGGTAACATCAAATTAGTACTGCCTTCATCTTGAGTTTTACTTCACCAAAATGTCCATTGAAAAGAAGCTTGAATGAAGTACCTTCTGGTTGCTGCTTCTGTGGTTTGTTGGGGCTGGGGGCTATTACCTGAAGGGGAAAAACCTGTAAGCTTTTAGTTTCCTCCCATTTCTCCTACTTTGAGTTTGGCGCCATCACTAGTAAGCACTCTGAAAAGATGTTGCCCTGACAGGAAAGCGAAGCTGTGCCCTAGCACACAAGGACGGAGAGCAGGGATGGAACTGCCTGGCTCCCACACGCCCGCACAGCAGCTTTGACGGGTCTAACGCAACTCCGAGGCTATTTTGGCCCAAATTTCTGTGAAATTGTGTGTCACGGAGACGCCGCTGAGGCCTGAACTGACCCGCTGCCGCCTACGGCCGCCGGCGCCCTCCGCGGAGCCGCCCTCCCCTCAGCTGCGCGGAGCCCCTCGCCGGGCCGCGGGCTCCCCTCGCCATCCCCGGGCTCCCCTCGCCATCCCCGGGCTCACACCACCACCTACTGTCGAAGCCGGGCTAGGAGCCGGCTGGCACCAACCCCCTCAGCCTGAGGGAGGCGGCCGCGCCCGCGCCTCAGCTTCCTCCCGCCCTCGGCTCCTCCCTTCCTCCCCCGCACGGCCGGGCCGCCCACCGGGCCGGCGGCTCCTCCTTCTCCTCCCTGCCTCCGCTGGACCGCGTTTCAGAGCTCGTCGTGCCGGAGCGCAGCCCCAGCCCAGCCCGATGGCTCGCGAGGAGGTGGTGGTGGCCGGCGAGGAGGCGGCGGCCGAGGGGGACGGTGGCGGCGGCGGCCTGTTGCTGGAGATCGTGGGCTCCCCGCTCAACCTCAGCCTGCTGGGCCTCTGCCTCTTCCTCCTCTACCAGATCCTGCGGGGCGAGCGGCCGGCGGTGCCAGCGGGCGAGGGGGACCCGCCGCCGCTGCCCAAAATGAAGCGCCGCGACTTCACGCTTGCGCAGCTGCGGCCCTACGACGGGCTGCGCGACCCCCGCATCCTCATGGCCGTCAACGGCAAAGTCTTCGACGTGACCCGCGGCAGGAAGTTCTACGGGCCCGGTGAGGGCCGGGGTGGGCTCAGCCCCCGGCTCTTTGGCCGGAGGGATCACGGGGATCTCGGTTTGGCCCGGGGAGGGTCGGTGCTGGCGGGGGGGGCGGTGTGTGTCCCTGCGTGGGCGTCGGTGTGCTCCGCGTTAACGGCTGACTCGCCTGCGGGGTTAGCGGGCCGGGAGCCTGCTCGGCCAAGCTGCCCGCGCCTTCTCGGCCCTGCTCCCGGGCCGGAGGTTTTGGAAAGGACCGGGCTCTCCCAGGGCCGGAACGGGTGTGCGCAGCGCGGCCGGTGGGAGGTCTGTAGCCCTGGGTTACTGCCACTGCCTGGGCTCCGGAGTCGAGCCTCGGTGTTGTGAAAACTCCGGCGTTGCCTCATTTATTCTCTGTATTTTCCCAGGGCGGGCGGCACGCACCGCTGGCACCGCCGGGGGTTGTGCCGCTCCCGGGCCGGGCGGCGGCGTTGGCTTGGGATGCCTTCGCCCGGTGCCGGGCAGCAGAAGCGAAGTGTTCCCTTGGTGTTTGCATTCCATTCCCTCCCGGCTTTTAGCGGACATCACTCAAACGGGAGCAGTCGGAACGTGTAGAGATTGGAGGGGCTTCTAGACTGGCTCGCCTTGAGGGGGGTGGGAGTGTGTGCACCCAGGGGTAAGAGTTTAATCACCTCCGCTAGGCCTCACTGAGGCTTGCTAATTTGTACAGGATCTGTCTGGCATAACCCCTCTTGAGCTGACCGGCCAGCTGGTAGCTGCAGTAGTGAGCTGCTAGTGCTACTCGGAGGTGAGGAGAACACTACAGGAAGCTATTTGGAAGCATGATGAGATTATTACTTTTGGTCCAAATGTAGACTGGAGGCTGTCACTGAATGATGCTCGGCTGTAACTTTGCATTCTGCAGCAGTCAAGGTGATGCCTGCAGCTGAGTTAGATGTGTGGTTTTGTATGTGTGCAACTGAAAATCACTTGAGTTAAGGACTGTGCTTTGGGTGGTACCTTCCTTGACAATAGTAAAAGCTGCCCATTAGATCTAATTTGGTAATTGCTGAATGGTTCCATCACGATGTCTGGCTACTCTGGTTTTCATTTTAATAGAAAAGTAAGATTCTTTTGATTTAGGAAAAAGCTTATGCAGGGAGGTGTGGAAGACGGCATGCTGTCTACAGTAACCAGAGTTCACATCTGATTTCTTTAAACTCTTAAGAACTTTCAGTGTCTAGTTGCAACATGTGATACCTCCATTTCAGCTTGTCATGCAAGCAAGTTAATCATTAGTTAAGTTTAGCAAGAGTCTGTCTTGATAAGATATCTCTGATCTACCGTGAGTTGCATGTTTTGATCATTTGAGTTCATCTTGCAGTTTGGAAGTTTTAATAGGGATTTCTTCCAAGTTGGTAGTTTCTAGTATCTCCACCACATTTTCTGTCAAGTCATCATTTCAGCTCTTTAAATGAGGAGCATCTCTCAACAAACTTACACTTCACCTCAGACTTATAAATCCTTCTGTTTCTGAGGATGTGCTTCCCAGTTTGTACACCTATCCTTAGCTTGTTGGTATGTTCCGTGCACCTTTGTGTGGGCCATTGTCCTAATGTTTCAGCAAACTCAGTATCTCTTCCCATGGTTTTGCTTCTTGTCCCCTTCCTCTGTTTTCCTCTATTGCCAAGTAGAATAGAACATTAAAAATTTGAGAAGTTTGAGGCACCTCTGACCCACAGGTCAGGGTAGTGACTCGTCATCTGTTTCAGTCTGGGGACCCTGATCGATGAAGGTCACACAGCATCCATTAGCTCTGAAATAATGCTAATGTTGCTTATGTTTTTATTTTAAAGAGGGTCCATATGGGATTTTTGCTGGAAGAGATGCATCCCGAGGTCTTGCCACTTTCTGCCTGGATAAGGAGGCTCTGAGGGATGACTATGATGACCTCTCTGATCTCAATGCTACACAGCAAGAAACCTTGCGGGACTGGGAGTCACAATTCACTTGTAAGTAATTTTAAACCTATTTACAAAGAAGTAGTTAACTACTGTGTCTAATAAGGGAAGCAATGGTTAAAATGATGGTTAAACAGATCAAAGCGTCAGTCTGGAAACTTACTTTGAGTTAATGCCTCAGTTTACTAAGTATTACTAGAATTATTCTTACTCAAAAGAATTAAGAGAAATGTCAGGTTTTCTTTCTGAATTTTCCTTCCTGCTGCACCTTAGAAAACCAAAGGAGAGATGTCATGAGATAAGATCTATAAGACCAGCCAAAAAGTTAACAGGAACTGGAAATTAAGAGTGTTTTTGATGTAGCAAAGACTCTGTCTATAGAGATGATTATATTTTAATGCTCTGAAAAATAGAACTTATGTCCTGTTCAGCTTCTCAGAAATTGAAGTAACGTTTGAATTAGTGCTTCATGTGTTTTTTGAGTTTGGCCTTGAACTTGGCTTTTTCCCCTTGGAGCTCTTGGTACAACTGTTTTTTACTCTAAATAAAGTTATTCTGCATGGCCTTGCTGGTGGCTTTATCAGATTCATGGACAACTATCCAGCTCACTTTTTCCTCCTGAAGGTGATAATGAATAGACAAATTACAGGTCTGTGCTTGTAAGCAGCCCAGCCATTACCATGCCAGTGAGGGCCAGAGTGGCAGACTTGGGATGTTTGTGCTAAAATTAACAGAAGGAAGTAACTTTCATAGTTGCCTTGTTTTTCTATGCTTAGTATTAAAAGTATTAAAAGTATAAAAAGACAACTCCAACTGTTTTGTGTCATGTGCCTCAATTTGCTGCTCAAAAACTTCAAACTACAGTTTTATGGAAATTGCTGTGTTGACCTTGCACTGGGGCATGTCCACTGGTATATTTTTTTTCCTCCTATTGTGTATCTTGTTGATGAAGACTTCCTCCATATCTCATGATGCCTTTTAAGCAATTGAACACCAAAGGGATTATTTCTACTCGAATAAAACAAAAAAAAAAAAAGTATCGGTTGTTTGTCATAATAAATTTTTACACACACACACACATATATATATAAAAGATGGAAATTGCATATACAAAAGAAGTAGTATAGTGGAAATCAAATGTTTTTTGTGTTTTTTGTTTTTAAATCTAGTGGTTGGTATTAAAGAGTTAGTGTCACTAGCTACAATGGAGTGTTCCTCCACGTATCATCATTAGGATGTCTCAGTCCTGACCTCATGTGCCCCTACTGTATTGGTGCTCTTCCTATCTTAATCAAGACTATTAATCATGCCACACTCAGTGACTGTTTTATGATGCTAACAAGTATGTCCAAAAAATCAGAGCTATGCTACCAAAACCTAGTGTTTATATCTCCCTTTTCAAGAGACAGGCATCAAGACTGATGATGAACTGCACTCTTTTTATTACTGTTTCTAGTAAATCTGACAATTAGTTGCTTCAAATTCTTATTAATTATAACAATGCAAGTCCAAAATACCTGTAGACAGAAGCATCTTTTGCTTTAAAGTTGAAAGATGGGCAACATAGCATAGCTCTTAGTTCTTACATGTATATGATCTTGGCGTTTTTACGTGTTCAAAAAGAGATACAAAATAAGGCAGAGGTTTAACTGCGTAATAGGATAACAGAGAAAGGATCTCTATTCTGTCCTATTGGATATTTTCAACATATATTACAAAAAATAAGAACCCTTGAAAGTTGTGTGCATGTATGTATGTGCATGCCTGTGTAATACATAACATAAATATTCTAAGAATCCATTGGTTGAAAAACCAGCTTTGACATTGGTAAGAGAAATAATCTAATCCACGATTCTGTTTCTTTGGCTGGATGAGTCCCTCAGTTAACATGTCTTTACATTCATTCATCTTTTGGCTTAGGGAATAGAAGGAGAACTATAGTTACATTTACTTTGCATGTTTCTTACAGTTACTACAACTTTAATAGTTGTTCAGGTAGTTGATTTCAGCTTTTCTCCTTCCCCTCAGTATTTGGAACAAGTTGCTGAGAGCGAGAACTGTTTTATTATAACATAGGCATCCTGTTAATTCAGGAAACAGACATAGGAGTTTAAACAGATACATCTTCAGGGCAGAATAATTACTTGGATTCTTTTCTTTTTTCCCAGTTAAATATCACCATGTTGGTAAACTGCTGAAGGAAGGGGAGGAACCCACTGTATACTCTGATGAAGAAGAAAAAGATGCGCAGGATGCAAAGAAAGACTAGAGAATGCAGTGAGGAACAATCTATTTTTGAATCGTAATGGGTCCTTTGTAACATTCCACTTCTGTTTTACAAGTTGCAACAGCAGCAATGCTTACAAAAGGTCCAGAGTTAGAGTGAATTCTTTATTTTCAAAGGTTTCCTTTTACCACAACACAGTGGTAAACTACTAAAGGTGAAAGATCTGTCTTCCTTTAAACCTGCATAATCTGAAGTATGCACAAAAAATGTCTGTGCTAAAGTAAACTGCAGTTTTGGCAATAAAGGACTATTACTGTTTTTCTTCGATCACCGTTTAGTGCAGAGTAGGTTGAAATACAGTTTTTCATTAACAACCTAGCACTGTGGACACAAGCACAAGAGTAACTTCACATATGCAACATAAATTCCACTAAATCTTGTTTTGTGTCAGCTGCTGCATGATCTGGGTCTTGGGTTGTAATTCCTTTAGAAAAGGGACTATATTTTATTTGTCCATGAAACATTACACTCATTTGTAGTGCAATGTAATCCAATAAGATAATTTGGCTTTTACGGAGTTTCATAGAGGCTTACAGATGAAACACTAACTGCTTTAAGAAAAGATAAGAATTTTTGAAGGGTTAAATCACTTTTAGATACTTAGAAAATTAATAAGGACTGATGAATACTTGGTGTATTCAGTCATGCATAATTATGCATGGATTAATATTCTTTGTTTACTTTTAAAGCACATCTGAAGTATTACAAAGGTTTAGATATTGAGAGTAAGTAGGCATCCCTGAAAACCAGGTACACCATAAAGTGTGGTTCCACTGGACTACTATTCATTCACTTTTCCTCTTAGTAAAACTCTTTTGTGCATTTTAATGGAATTATATTAAATGAGGAAGATCATCTGCTATTAATTCCTAGGCCTAAAGAAGACATTGCTGGTATGGCATGATTAACAAATGCTCTTGTACACGCAGCTTTAACCAGCAGAAAAAATGTTTCTATTCAATATAACTTCTACAAGTTTCCTGTACAAAATAAAATAATGTGGTGTAAGCTGTTTCTGTGTTGAGGCCTTTGTTGCTTTGGAATGTTGCCATTAAAATAAGCGGCACGATCTCATGCATAACCAGCAATGTGATGCCTGGGGCACCTGGCCTTTGAATTGTTTTTTATTTACTTGCTCTCTTAGCTCACATCTATGCTTAATTACTAGATTTGTTCTAACTATGTAACCTAGTCTTCTACCAGAATGGGCTGGGTAAATGGATTTGGTCAAGAAAAAATGTAAATGTGCCCTTTCGTTGTTCAAAATACTTCTGAAAAACGTTCTCAGAAATTCCAAGGAGGTAACTAATGATTTGCTTGTCACTCGTAAACATGTTTCTTTTCCAGGTGATTCTGCTTGGGTGTCTGTCTGGTGTAGTTCCCTGTACTTTGTTTCTCTAGTTCAGCCAAGTTTCAATTTGGCAACACGACCAAAATGATGAACCAAGTCCTGAGTGGGAAGGTGTCAATGGGGCAAAACTGATTGGAAGTGAGAGTGCATTGCACAACAGCAACTTTCCTAAACAAGTTGACATAACACCTTAAAGTGCCTGAGACCATCTGCGGTGGAGAACAAATGACATTCCCTCAGTCCTAACGCTGTCGTGGTGGTTTCTTTTGCTTACAGTAGGCCCTCAAATGAAGAGTGTGGTTGTTTGAGGCAGATAGCTCATCAAGTGGTACTGTATGAACTACCTAATGAAGGTCCAGAGACACATGTTAATCTTGTCATGACCTTTGTGTTGCTATTTTATTTTTAGAAACGTTTATACTCTTTGCAAACTACTACTAATGGTTTACCTCAAATCAGAAATGTGCTTTTTTATTTGTTTAAGGCAGAAAATAAAATACTCTTGCATAACAGTGATGTTTGTTTTCATTTAATGCAATTAAATGCGATACTTAATCCTCCCCCAGTGTTTCCAGTTTTATATTGTGTTTCTGCAATGCCTTACATTATCCAACACCACATAGAGTATAATATGTTCTAGCTGAACTCCTGTAAGCACCATATAACAGTATATTAAATATAGAATATGTTCACGTTGTATAATATGCTTTGCCGTTGTAAAAACAGAGTTAGGCATAAAAAGGCACAAGTAATTGTGAAAACTGAGCAAGAGCTGGAGCTTGGGAAGGCTGTCGTGTAGTGGAACTAGGCTGGGCTATAACCTATCCTTCAGTGGACCCAACCATCTGAGTCTTTAAGTTAATTCATAATGTATCCTGAGGAATTAACACTATGTTAAATATCAATCTATATGTTACATGATGCATCATAAACAATAATAAATAAAAATTACCCAGAAAACTGGCAGTAACACAAGGCAAAGCTTAATATTAAGCATCTGTGTCTCTTGGGAAGAACAGTACTACATTTCAGTAAGACTGCTTTCTCAGAGAAAACAAAGAGAATTTATTCTGAAAAGAGAAAAGTGAGCCACAAAAGCAGCAGGCATGGATTTTAATTTAATCTAAAGCACTGGAGAAAATGGATGAGCTTTGGCTTCTTTTTTTACTCTATTCAATGCAATTTGATCCCTTCCATCAAGAGTGACTGACCGCAATGACTAAGCAGAAAGAACCGTGCCAGGTTCCTTAACAGATTGTACATTAACCAAGTAGGATGTGATGACCAACCAAGAGCAGAGACTGTCAGTGATCTCCTTCAGCTGAAGTGTCCCAACACCCATTGCTTGTGCGTGTCACCGAGGTGTGTGTGAGGAGCTCTAGGGCAAACCAAAACAATTGAGTAGCATCTCATTTCCAACCAGTTCTGGCATGCTCTCAGCTGCTCTGTGCAATTCAGGTATTCTTTTGTCCAGACTCTACCTGCTCTTAATCATCTTTATTAGCTCTTTCTTCATGCTGTTTCAGTGGGAAAAAAAAATAAAGTTCAGTAATGAATGCTTATGTCAAGAGTTATGCAAGGGGCTTTACAAAAGGCAAGGCATTTCTATGCATTGCCTGGAATCTCTGGATTAAGAAGAAAGGGCTTTATATCATAATTGCTGTATTCTTGTATTTCAAGCAGATGGACTGATATAATACTGGGCATTGTGTATTCCTGATTTAAAAACAGCCTGTAGGATTTCAACTTCAGCATTCTTCACAGGGTATAACCAAGTGGCCACACACTTCAAATAAGCTTAGTTCAGCCAGCATCCCTGAGAAGACTTTCTGTTCTCACTAGCTCTGTTGCCAGGCATTTTCATTAGTTTTGCACTAAATTCAGATTTGATTGTAAGATCTGCAGTCTCAGGGCCCTACTTCATACATGTCAGAGTAAACAGAGTTTCCATAAAAAAAACCCCAACCTCTTGAAACACCAGCCGAGCGCAACATGACACACCAGGCTCAGACTAAAAGGTGTGAAGTCATTCCAGCCAAGTTACACATTTCCATTGCTGAACTATCAAAAATGCTGCTTTTAATGCATCTTTTTCACCTACTTAATGTTTTGATTATCTAAACATTCTGGAACTTTCATACTTGAGATATAACAGTTATTCCTGTAACTATTGAGATTTAATCTACAAAGGTATTTGAAAAGTTCTAAAACAAACTGTTACATGTATCTTTAAAGATTAACCTTCAGGATAATAAACAAAATTATACTAAACAGTCCAGTGTGCAAAAGGATGGGGCTCAAATTAAGTGTTGATTGTAAAAGGAAGGAATTAATATTAAAATAGCTCAAACCAGGTTCTAAATAATGCCACCTGTGAACAATAGGAAACACAAAAGCTCTGTTTCAGTATTAAGATTATAATGGTGTCTCACATTTTAAAGCACATGCATATTTTATTTACTAACAATCTTTTAGATGGAATAAGGACTTAGAGGGTTTCCTTTCTCAGTTTCAATCAATATAGGTAAATGCAAGAAGCAATTACAGAACTGCTGTATTTATTTGTTACTGACTATTGTGACAAGACATTTACACTCGAAGGAAAGTTCCTGCTCCCCCAGATTAACAAAAATACTTCCTCACCTGTAATTGAAAGGCCTGTCTCATGGGAAATAGGTAATTATGGACAAGAACTGTCTGTAGATTGACAGAGGAAGAAGTTTTGCCATTTTTAATCCACAAATATTGCGTAGAGAAAAAACACCCTTGGTATGTTGTATCAATGCAACTGAAACATTTTACATGGTCAACAGATACAATAGCTGATCTTCATTATAACTATAGAATTCTAAAAAGGAGACTCATGAGGGGCATAAGGTTCTCCAAAATAGTCAGAAAATATTTATGTCAGGAAAAATAATACTTTTATCTAAAAGTAATGTATCAACAGTACTTCGAGTAGCAACCATTTATCATTCATGACCCTGAAAAGGCACTCAACATCTGAATGTGTGAACAGATAAGGTCAATAAAACCTGGCTTAGTAGCCTGTAAGAATTGCCAGTATTGAACACTGGGGGGAAACCTATCTACCATCAACAATCACAATTATTATATTTTTTTTTCTTTACTATTTATTAGAGCAGAAGTTACAAACATCAGTAAGATTCTATGTAATGAAGGCAACATCATCATATAAACTTAGAATACTGACATGTAATAAACAAAGCATACTAAAACGAAAGCTGGAATAATCAGAGTATTGAACTTAGAACTGGTCTCTGTATCTTGCTAAGGGACTTTGTCCAAAAGCAATTGTTGCTGTCTTCTAAATATAGGCAGCTGAATAAATATGGATATAATTCAAGCTTCTAGGCTGCGTTTTCACATTTTTACCTACATGCAGCACAAATCTGACAACATTTGACAGTTCCTCTGGAAATTGTTTGTAAGGAAGCCCACACTAAGTAGCTATCTCACTGCTCGTGCCTTCAAAAGGGCACATTTTGAAATCGTGTGATCCGATTTTCAGCCTGCATATATACATATGTATATGGGGACTGTCAATATGCTGACAAGCACTGCCCTTTCACCACCTAACAGTCAGAGCTCTGCTCAGACAATCATTCAAGTTTCTGGAAGTGCTACATCCAGCACAAGTTCAGTGAAATCCATCCTCCCAAAGACCAGCAAGTTTTCAGAAACACCTCTACCATTTTAAATAGAAAACAAACATTTTTACAGTGTGGGTTTTACAGGAGATGGGATTTTTTTTCCATATTTGGAAACCTATTCACACAATTGAGTATAAATATCCCCCACACCTTCCAGTCCCATCATTTTAACAATCTGATTGAGGAGGCACTTCATATGCTTGCTCTAGGATTTACATAGCTAATTTTTTTTTTCCAATGACTCATTATTACTAAATACTGTAACTTTGATTATTTGCATGGTTCCCTACATTAAATCACAATATAACACTTTGAGATCTCAATCTGTACCTTTCCAGTTCTCAGCAACTGGTCCGTGAAAGTTTGTCTAGCCCTGGAGAAAGTTTTGATCCTCTGTAATCCAAAAGGCAAACACAGATTCTGGTTTTCTGGCTCACTACACCAGTTAGATATTCTAGCCCAAGGAAGTACCTAAGCAAAAGAAAACCCCAGTATCTCATAGCCCTTTGGCCATTGAAAGGTATTTCTTCTCCTACTTCTATATAAAAACTTAAGAGCCATTACATAGCAGCTGTTCAGCATCCTCTTCTGGGTTCTGCTCCACAGAAAGTATCTGAGCAGGGGTTTGTCTGAATTATCTCAAGAGGAAATAGAGAGCATCCTCTGACATCTGCATCCATTTCTCTTCTCGAGATTAATTTCCTCTCATCTCCTGTAGACAAGCACATGAAAAAGTTACTTGAAAGGAGTTTATTGGGGAAGTAGGCAGGGAAAGGGTATGGGAAGGTAGCTGTAAGGTACCCACCAACAAACTGAAAGCATGTGACATAGCAATCCTGTTTGGACATCAGACAACTACCTATTCACTAACTTCAGACAGTACTTCCCACCCAGATGTACCACATACTGAGTTGCCTTACAACATCGTAGTTGTCTAAAGCATGTTGAGTTGTTAGCATGCATGTTGTTACTGACAGAATAACCACCTATCTGCTAATGCCCATGACAGATGCTTTGCTATACAATGAAGCAGACAAATACTACTCTTGAACTGCAGCTGTGTATAGTCATTTTGAGCTAAACTGAACAAACCTTCCACTGCGTAGAAGTCATGCTCTTTTTTTATGCCATGTTTATACCTTTTACAAACACTTAACATTCATCACTGTAAGCACCGTGGCAACTAACCTCACCTTACTTCTGGTGTCCCTCTTCCTCACCTGTCCTCTGGAGGGTCTCCTGAAGTGGCATGCCACCATGAAGGATAACATCTGGTGCTGCCACGGTGGTGTGAAGTGTCTTTAATTTCACTTTGTTGTGGAGCATTTTCTTACATTTTCTTTGTATCTTTCTGAGTGACTCCAGCTGCACACAAGTATCCATCTCTGAAAAGCCACATTCATCAGATAAAAGATTAGAAGAAAGCTTTTTTCGCTTTTTCTTCATTTTGTGAGCATTTCTCTCCTCTTCTCTGGGTTGTCTGTCATTTTTCTGTCCTTCAAATCTTAATTTACTACTAGACCTCTTGCACAACCTTTTAAGCTTATGTTCACACTGTCTTCCAAAGTGCTCATAGACAGAATTCAAACAGAAGCTACATTTGCTGCTTTCCTTCTCTTGACCTTCCAGAGTCACATTTTCAAGATAAACCAGTAATTCTCTTTCCCTGGCTCTGGCAGGCAAGTACCCTTTATTATAATTGGTGTAAATTTCTTCACACCTTCTTTCTGTTCTCTTCATTAAGCTGCTATGTGCCTCTCTAAAGTACTCAGAATCACTGATGTCTTCCAACAAATCCTTTAATCTGCAAGCAGATCTACATGCCTTGTGTGGTACGGTACCTTCATCACTACCATCTTCTTGTTTGAATTCCTTATCATGACTAACAGCAGTGCAATCCAATGAATGATTCAGTCCAGCAAGTGGTAATTTATTAACAATCAGTGAATGATTCCTCTGCACTTGAAACTTTTTTGCAAATCTACCCCCGTGGATTGGGTTTTCTAACAGTGTATCTGTTGACTCGAGTTCCCCAACAGTGACCACCAATGTACAGCTATCATCGTGATTACAATTTCTCTTGTTGAGGTTTTGTACACCACTCACTCCTCTGAAGTGCTGTACAAGTTTGCCACTCAAGCTGATGTCAAAATCACTATCCTCATCAGACACCACTCTCTTCCACCAGCATGTGTTTGCAGTGGATTTTGGCTCTGGGCAAACACGTGCATAGCCTGGTGTCTGATAGTAGTTTAGTAAATAATGGATGAATTCATCAGTCTCATAAACCTTTGGCTTTTTGCAACATTCTTCATCAGACACTGTCTGTGTGTGAGCTACATCCAGCGCTGGGTTGCCCCTTCTGTCGAGGGAGTTGATGACCCTGCCATCCCGTGTAACAGTGATCAGTAAAGGTCCACAGCCAAAGGGGTTGTTGGTGTCTCTGCCAGGCAGCGTGTCAGAGCTCAGGGCTGGAGAGGGATCATTCACAATTGTCCTGACTATATGGCAAGTAGATGCATGGAAGTTACTCACATCTCCTTCCTCACCATGTATCCTGTCACCTTTTTGGGTTTGCAGGCACTTAAACTCCTCCTTACGTTCCACCTCTTTATGTGTATGAAAATAGGAGTTAACTAACTCCTGATGTAAGTCTTTTAACGCTGTTTCAGAAAAGGAATCATCCTTCCTTACGCCCAACGAAGGATCCACTTTTTGACTTGCCAACTGTGCAAAATCCTTCAAATAAAAAAAAAAAAAAATCAGGAAAATGATTACACACATTTATTGAGTGTTATACAGTGCTAAACTGCAAACTCATAAGCGAGCAGTCCCACAGTCAGAAAAGTTATACAGGCAAGGGATGTTTGGCTTAGTTCAGAGCTCAACTGTACAAAAATCTCACTATTCCCAAGTTAGTACTACAGGTTCTTTGTCATCTCAGAAAGTTGTATTCTCAATTAAATAAGAAAGTGGACCTTTCAAATAATCCATATGACTGCAACTGCATAATAAAATATTTATTCTTTATTTGATCACAGCATCACAAAACTAGTTTGTGTGCAATGGTAAAATTACTACACTTTTATAGACTGAATATTTTATTTAGAATAAATTGCTTCATTATACAATGTTTTAAATGAGTCCAAATCTAAAGCTTTCCAAGTGGTGAAACCAAGAAAATAGAAGTTTATTAAATATATCACCTTCATAACTAAGAAGGCAATGTCAAATGTCATGGGGCAGATGCCATGCAGAACGGCAAAGGTCTAACTTCAACTCTTAAGGAATTATAGGCCTTTGGAAATCTTAATTAAGGATTGGGGAAAACATACACGTGTTAAAAGCTGCAAGCAGATTTTCATGTAGAAAATACTGAAGACAAAGCCATGTTGGCAGTCCTGAGAAATGAAACCCCCCGTCTTCATTTAAAACTTTTTTTTTAGCCAAAGCACTAAAATAAACCTCCAAACACTGACCTGTGTGCAAAACACTCAATTTTTTATTACTCTTCTGCTGACTTTCAAAACACTTTAGCTGAATCAAACTGAAATAAAACTGATAGTTTAGTATTGGCCACAAAAAAGGAGGCTACTAGAAACACAATGTGCCAATTCAATTGTCTCCTGCAGACCTGAGGCCAAAAGAAGCAGAGATAGCATCATTTGTATCCCCACCCTGAAACTCCTCATTTGCAGTGCTGGACCAAACTTAACAGAGCCAATACAGCCCTTCTAGTCCTATTTCTACTCAGTAACGACAAGGCCTCAAACAAGCATCAAAGGCAAAGTTTCTGGGTGGAAATGTGCTACCTTTGCTCCCAGGGCAAGATGAGAGCCCACTGTCACAAGACTTAGGCCTCAGGCCTCCTCAGTATTGCGTCAACGCCAAGGCAGTCTTCTAATAGCATCAAGACATCAAGTGTCCAGTGAATTATTCAGGCTCGAATAAATACCCTTCAAAATTTAAAATACGTTTTAAAATAGTCTTACTTTCACACGGTTTAACAGGACTGTAAGCAGTCTGACAGACTCCACTCTTCTCTGAGCTAGCAGGGATTTCCTTTCTTCCCATTCAGGCATATTCTCTGGCCACTGCTGCTCTTCAGCTGGTACCTTCCGCTGCTTTGGGGGATGTTTCTCATCTCCATCTATCTGCCTCTCTTCTCTTCTCTCCTCTCCAGCTTAGCTTTCTTTTTTCTCTCTTGAACTTCTTTCCATCACCACGTCTTTTTCTAGGTAATTATCAATATGGGACAATTTAGATGACACTTGTTTGACATTTTGAGTCCTGGGGAATTGGATGCAACTCTTTGAAATGCTAATAAGAAGCAACCAGTCACCAAGAATCTGCATGTGGCTAACATGAAATCTTGTTTGTTAGAATAACGTTTAAAAGAAAAAACATGGCACAGAGATGAAGTGCATCCAAGTGACACACACATTTAGAAGTTCTCTCTTCCAGTGCTTTGTATTCCAGGGTTTTCAAAGAGCCACATCATCATTTGTCGCCAAAGACACAATTAGAGACTGATTATTTGGATCTAATTCTTAAATTACAAATCTCCCTAAAGATTAGTATGAGGGTCCCACTTAAGAGATACTACATGACTATTTCCACTGTTCTAAAAAACTGAAGCTGAAGCTGCATGCTGGTTTTGCTGGGTTAGAATTCATTTTCTTCACAGTAGCTAGTCTGGGACTATGGATTGGATTTGTGCTGAAACAGTGTTAATGATACAGGGATGTTTTCATTACTGCTGAGCAGTGCTCACACATGGTCAAAGCCTTTTCTGCTCCTCACACCACCCCACCAGTGAGGGCTGGGAACACACAAGGAGTTGGGAGAGGACACAGCTGGGACAACTGACCCCAACAGACCAAAGGGATATTCCATGCCATATGACATCATGCTCAGCAATAAAAGCTGGGGACCTTCAGAATGATGGCATTTGTCTTCCCAAGTCACTGTTATGTGTGGTGTAGCCCTGCTTTCCTGGGGACAGCCTGCCCATGAGAAGCGGTGAATGAATTCCTTGGTTTGCTTTGCTTGCACATGTGGTTTTTGCTTTACCTATTAAGTAAGTATTTTTACTTTAAAGCGTTTAAATTTGGGATTTTTTATTTTTTTAAGTATTTGAATAAGAAGGTATTGACAATGGAAACAAAGCAGTGTTTTGAGAAACCTAGTGTTAGAGTCGCTATGCTTCACATGCTAAATGTTGGATTGTTTGGTGTTTTTTAAGATATTAAGGTATGTAACGTAATTACTAGTGACAGTTTAGGACACTATCTACAGAATTAAAACTTCAATATACTACTATTACTCATATACAAAATTTAAGATATTGCTCTAAGGATATTTAATAATAATATTTTAATAATATTTAAGATATTGCCCCAAAGATAACAGCAATGAAAAAATAACATGTAAAAAGGAATAGTGGGAAAGGTGGAAAAGTGTTCATCTTTAGCTTTGGACTTTCCATTCTAGTGGGAGGCACCTAGAAATGTATGTCACATTAATTTTACTTCAGGGCATAAAGACATTAATTTTTGATGTTGCAGCATAGAGCACTACAAAATGCCCACATGCAAAATCTTAAGCAATCAAGCCTCAGAGCAATTTGAGAGCAACAGCTCTCCATTTTCACACAATCAGAACATAATCCAGCCTGAAAGAGACCTCAGCATGTCTCAAGTCCAACCTTTCTTATTACCCACACCCTTCCACCTGATGCCTTACACACAGAATTATCATGATGCTTTTCCTTCTGACAGTAACACATAAATTACGCACTGCTTCAAGTTCTCCGACTTCTGTTTCTTCAAAGCCTGTATTTTTACATTAGCTACTCTTCCTGGATTTTACGTGGTATGAGGTAGAATAACAAACTCAATAAAATGGGACATCTTCTAAAAATACACTCTCACCTTTCAACCCCCTCTCTTTTCCCTCCCCTTTTTCGAACGTGCTCCTGTTCTTGCAGCTTTGGTCCTTCCAGGCTTCTCTTTCCTATGGCTCCTTCACTAAAATGACCGGTTGTATCAAAAGTCACCTGTCATGGAAGAAGCAGAATCAGACTTAGCAGCCCAGTTGCCCTGTATTTATACAAACACAGACAACCTGCTCAGCAAACACAAGACCCCAGATGCCTACCACATATTCCTACACTCGTGAGAATGTCTCTCTCTACCCCGGCATCCTAGAATATCTCTTCTGAAGGTCCCACTGGGCTGTCAGTCAAGCTCAAACATCCCACTCCCAAACATCTCCTCCTGCTGTGACATCAGGGACTCACAATCTGACATTGTACCTTTGGCCAAACTCGTTCCTGGCATGGTCTTCTGGGGACTCAAAGTTCAGTATGTTCAGCAGAGCATTCCTAACTGCAATATTTGTGCAGTTCTGCCAAAACTAGAGTTGACTGACTCTCAGAGCAACCTCTTTTGGATCAAATGCTTGCTTGCTTAAAAAATGATGAATTCTGTTGATGTGTGCTGCCTTTAAACAGCTTCAAACACCCGGATGTGAGTACATTAAAAGAAAACACTCAAGCAAATTGCATCCAGGTCTACCTACACTGCAAAAAATAAAGTGTTATTTCCAGCAAAGATGTGTATTTTACAGTCACAGTTTAGAAATTACCTGCTGGAAGAAATATCAAAACAAGGTACGTCCTAATAATTACTTACATAGCTGAATTTAAGCTTAGAGATTGCAAGTGTTCTTTTATGCTGCCACACTAAGCATGGCACTTAAATGGACTCATCCCTCAATATACTTAAGCAAGAATGTACAGAAGAAAAGGGTACCCTTCACTAGCCAAGAACCACCTAAATTAGGATGGCTGCTGCACCTACATGCTTAGGAGTAAGAAAAGAAACCAAGTATCTTTCAAAGACTCTCACCAGCTCCTGAGATTGCCTCCCACCTCCAGTGCCAACCACACCAAAAATATTTACAACTTTTACCTTACCAACACCAATGTTTCAGGAAATCAAAACAGTAAAAAGACAGGTTTTCGTTAAAGGGCTTCAGTTCAGATACCTGAAATTCAAATTATCAGTATCTCTATACCCAATACAAACAGGACAACCAAAAGGTTTTTTTTCCCCCCCTCACATGCTTAAGCATTCAAAAAGTTTACAGAGAAGTTTCTACTGGTTAGCAAGGAAATCTCAGGGCTACCCTCAAAGAAAAAAGAGCAGAGGTTGGCAAACCACCATCTGTGCCAGTTTCTTCCACAAAATCCCAGCAGCTAGTAACAAATAAAGATTAATATATTTTAATGCTGTCCATATGCTATATTTTTCTTTCTTTTTTTGCCACCTATGTTTTTTGCTATGCTAACATAAAAATAGACTAAACCAGAGGGTGGGGGGAAGAAGAGAACTGCAGTTGTGCCACATAAAAGCTTCCACTGAAGCAACATCAAAAAAAGTATCTAAGATGGTAGTCATGGGTTAAAATCTATTTTGCCATTACTTGAGGAATGCCTGTTTGCCTTCAGTCTATAGGGGAAGACAAGTGCAGTGCAAGAAGCTGTCTGGTGAAGAGGGTGACTATTCAGAAAGGTGAATTAAAGAAATACAGATGTACTGAAGGAAAAGCTGGTGTAATTTAAAAAAAAACAAAGCAATACACAAAACCAAATGGGAATCTCTGGAACCAGCAGCTACAGCACTGAATTGCTCCTGTAAAAGAACTGCTGCCAAATGCACTAAGAAATAACCACAACTTTGTCAGGCAAGGCTGACTTCATCTCTGAATACAGCTGTGTATGTATACAGACACACCTTCTGTAGCTCATGTAAGCAAAGCAGATCCACCCAAAGTATTTACTACAAAACTAAAAGAGCAAGTAGTCTCTAGAATCCTTTTTGCCAACCATGCATCAAGATAAATAGCTTCCTAAAGCTCCCTATAATCTTAGTATCAACTACACTTTTTCCATCACACGAAGATTTGAGGTGCAGCTGGTTAAAACACCCAGGACACTGCTATTGAAACCTTTAGGGACACGAAACCTGAAGAACAGCTGGTGTACCCAAATGCTTGTTCCATTTTCCAAGGACATCTTCTATTAAACCAACTGATATTATGCTGCCCTTGCAAATCTTTCTGTGCTTACATCCTTACACTATCATGGCTACAACTGTATTTCTACTAGCAGTAAAACACCCAAGTGTCTCTTTATAGAGCTGAGTAAGCTACAGTAGTCTGCCAGCGCAGATCATTACTCTTGCTCTTCCCCACTCTTCTTCATAGCCAGGAGCTCTTCAAGCATCAGAAATGTATTTCTCATCATGTAACCGGGATACAAAGCACAGAATAATTCACTGGCTGATCCACTGCCTTGCTGCTCAGCAGCACAGCCTTTTGGAATCAACCCTGACATATTAATAAGCTGTTACCTTTAGGTTTTATCTGCTCCAACCGGCAAATCACAAGGAATCTGACATTCACCCCCTTTACCAAATTATCATTTTCTTTTAGCTGTTCTGTACCGGTTCTAATACCAGGAACACATTTGCCCTTGCACTGGGGTTTAGCACGATAACGGCAGCTGAACTATCCTTTGCTAGCTGCATGCCTTTCTTCTGGGATCATGTGTTTTGAGGACCCTGATAGATGCTCCAAATTAAAAAAAAAGGTGTATAAACATATAAAAAAGGAACAAAGATACTGACCTGAGACTCTACAGATCTGTGACCAATCCCCAGCTCTGCTAAGGAATTCTCGTGAAACTCAGCAACTTCCTATGTCTCAGGGGCCTAAAATAATACAGAATTTTAGAACAGATTCAAGCTGATCAGGACCACAGCAGGCTATCGGATCACTTACTCTGGCCCGTGCTAACCATATTCAGCTGTGGCACCTCTTCCAGGAAGGCACCTGGCTCTGGTTTGGAAACATGAGGATATGAAAACCTGCCAGTTCCCACAGTCAGTTTGTTCCATTTGAACACACTCATTTGCCATTTGAAATAGAAACCATTTCCAGATGTTCATTTTTCTTAAGCCTTCCCCTACTCGCTCCACATCTTTTTAGCACCTAGGTAGGTTTGTGGGTTTAGATTGTTTTTATTTTTTCCCCTCTTACATACTATAATCCAGATGCCTCTCAGTCATTTTTTCTTATACAAAATACATAGCTTGAGCTCTTTGAGAGCTCTCTCTCAGTCTCTCATTGTGAGGCACTTTCTCCAGCCCTCGAGCAATTTTTATTGCAACATTCTAATGCTCTCCAATGTAAAACACATGAAACCCAAAGCCGCACGCCACATCCATCCGGCCGGCGCCATTCACAGCGAACCGACTCCTTTAAGCCTACTTTCGAAGGAGCCCCGCAGCCCGGGCCCAGCCGCCGCCCACCCGTCCTCCGGCGCCCGGAGGCGGCGGCAGGGCCCGGGCCGCTCTCCTGCCCCGGCTGCGGGGGAGCCGCCACCCCGCGTCCCACCCCGGAGCGCCTCTGCGGCCTCTCCACAGAGACCCCCGGGCCCAGCGATCCGCGGCACCCACCGCCCGGGCCGGGGGAGGAGGCGATGCTCCTCCGGCCGAACCCGCCGCCGCCCCGGCGGCCAGAGGAGAGGGGAGGGCCAGCCCCCCTAAAGCCGAGCCCGGCACCCGCCAGTCCGTGGCGGCAGGGTCCCACCGGAGCTGCTGGGAACGCTTCATCCCCCGGTGCCCCGGCAGGCGCGGGCTAGGCCCGGCCAGCACGGAGGGACGCAGCATCTCTCCGGTCACGGCCCCTGTCCCATACGGACCCCCAGCGCCCTCCGCCAGCCACGGCCGCTTCGCCAGGAACGAAGCATCGAGCCCAGCCGCTCGCCGGCTCCCCTTACCCCTCCGGCCGCCCTTCCCGCCGCCGCCCCGGGGCGGAGCGGAGCTCGGCGCAGGCCGGGCAGCGGCGGGAGGACCCCGCCTCTGGGGCGCGGCCCGGCACCGCCCTCTCCTCCCGCATCCCGGAGCGGGGCCCGGCTGCCCGCCTCCACCCCGGGCCTGGGGGGCGCTGCGCCCAGGGGGGCCATTTTGTGTCGGCCAGAACCCGGGTGGGAAGAGTGACCGGCGGCTGTGCCGTGTTGGGATTTCACGCGTGTTTTTGAGGAACGATTGAGCATTGAGCTGGGAATATGCGCTCGAAACCCAGGAGGCCAACCCCGTCTTCGGTGCATCAAAAGCAGTGTGGGCAGCAGGTTAGGTTAAGGGAGCTGATTGTCCCCCTCTGCTCCCCTCTGGTGAGACACCTCCCCTGCAGTGCTGCATCTAGCTCTGCGGCCCCCAACGTGGGAAGGACATGGGCCTGTTGGAGCAGGTCAAGAGGAGGCCATGAAGATGATCAGAGGGATGGAGCACCTCTGCTGAGAGGACAGGCTGAGAGGATTGGGGTTGTTCAGCCTGGAGAAGGCTCCAGGGAGATCATACAGCAGCCTTCCAGTATCTGGAGGAGACCTACAGGAGAGATGGGGAGGGACAAGGGCATGTATTGATAGGGTGAGAGGTAATGGCTTCAAACTAGTAGAGGGCAGCTTTAGATTAGATATCAGGAAGAAATTTTTTACTATGAGGGTGGTGAGACACTGGAACAGGTTGCCCAGAGAAGCTGTGGCTGCCCCATCCCTGGAGGTGTTCAAGGCCAGGCTGGATGGGGCTTTGACCCACCTGGCCTAGTGAAAGGTGTCCCTGCCAGTGGCAGGGGTATTGGACTAGATGATCTTCAAGGTCCCTTCCAACCCAAACCATTCTGTGATTCTATGATTGGCAAAGCGGTGCCAGGCCAAGCCCCAGGAGATGCTGATGGCTCCCATGGCTTCTGTTTCCCACCCCGCTCTTCACCCCTGAGAGGAGTGGCAGAGGCTGCTGGCCATCCTGCATGCTCACCCTCAGCTGGTTCCTGCTGCCAGGTGGCTTCAGCCTCTGGGCATCGTGTATGTGTGTTGTCTTAAAAATCCCCCAAGGGAAGGAGTTACTTCCTTGGCAGTTGCCTCGCTTGGGCGGTGTGAGGGCCAATTTACAGGGGTGCAGTGCAATGCCAGGTTCTTTGTCCTGTATTAAGAGCAGCTGATCTACCACTGAGCAATGTACATGTGAGGATTAACACCAACTTTTCTCTGTTTTAGCACTACCTTGTCTGTGTTTGACCAATGGAAACACGATGCCTGTGTCACTTGGCACCATGTGGCAGTCAGCTCCCCCCAGCCGAGCAGCTCCCAAGCTGTCAGCACCTCACCAGCACGCTGTCAAAGGTATCATCTGCACTTCCTGGCACTTGGTTGTTCTTCCTTTGAGGTCCCCAAAAGAATTCAATTTAGGGTAGCCATTCCCTCAAATATTCCATCAAATATTCCCTCAGAGTTCAGTGAGATTTTTTTGTCTCTTGCCATCTTCCAAACACAACTGTAAAACATGGTACATTTTAGATCCTTTCTCCCCCTTAAAAACAGATGTTATTTCTTCCCTTGTAGTACAGTTGTAACCGTGATGGGCAATGATGGTAGGACACACAAAGGGCTAGGGCTACAGGCAGAGGTGTGCACCAAGCACTTTTCTCAGGTGGTTTAATTTCTATGTATGCATTTACAACCTGAGAACAATTGTTACGGGTATATTTAGCATGGCAGTCTATTTCAGTTACACCTTTGTCTAAAAGGTGTACAAAAAGTATCTCTGAGTTTTCTCATTCTACAACTTGATAGAATAAAAATACTACTTTTACCTGCAAAAGTATCTTGAGTCTGCTTGCCTTTTACAGAGTTCTTGGTTCTCCTTGTGTTAGGTAGGTTTTCTAGCAATCTATTATATGCTGACATTGGTTTCTGGTTGTCTTTATCTTAAAAGATAAAATCATGTTTTGAAGGTAGAAGAGGTTCTAAATAACACACAAATAGGTAAAAAACTCACCCTGTGTCTCCTGGTTGCAGAAAAAAAACCCAAATATTTTCTGACCTGTAATTAAGCAAATTATATGTAAATGCAATTATTTTGTATTTCAGGGAAAGTGGAAACTGTGGTCTTTTGCAATTGCAGAGTATCCTGCCTACTAGGGTTGTGCACATTGCTGGAGCAGTGTGGTGAGTTACTCTCTGAATGAACAGTAAGTTGTATTTCCTCTGTATTTCCTCTCCTCTGGCATTGGAGACAGGGAAAATTGATGTTAAGGAAATCACTCTGGCAACAGTCTCATGCTGAGAAGAAGTGCCATGTCATATTAATTAAAAGTGCCACACCCAAAACTGATAAAAGAATGATTCACTTTTACATGGTGAATAATAAAACTATGAAAATTCTTGCTACAGAAAATATGAGAGACTAAGCATCTTGCTTTAGAAGTGGATTTGATGTTTCTAGAGGCAACAAGAAAATACAGAGTTCTTCTACAGATACAGTTTTGACCAGTATTAGCTATCTTGTTTTATGCAAAAGATATAATGTCTGAGACATTAGGAAAAGATCTGGAGTGGCATAATTATCCCACATCTCCCTCTTGGTGGATACTATGCAATTTTCTAGATTTTATCCCACCTGTTACCTGCTGGGACTGGGCAGACCCCTGATTTGCTCTACTCTTCTAAAAACTTTCTTCTTAAAACTGTGCAGGCAAGGTGAAACCCTGCCTGCACAAATCACATGTTGCCTTTGAAAAACTGTGCTAAAGAGTGTGTAGAGCCAGCACTTTAGTTTATTTGTGGTTTATTCTCATCCAGCTAAAGTGGATTTGAAAGTCAACATTAATGCATTGGACATAACCTCCTATGTTTCAATTTGATTTGATTTAAAGCCTGGCAACCAGTGCACGTAGACAAGCTCTCTCTGGGAGTTTCAGGAATAAGTTACGGAGGAAGATAGTTGGAGGAAGCTTGGGGCATGGAGTGTATTTAAGTACGTGCAAATAAGTGTCATGGCTATGGTTCTGCTTGTGGCTTCCAGGGACTATGTTTGCATGTTACATATTGCTTGAGTAATTTAAAAGCCAAGATGACTTTCCATGCTGAGACTGTGTATTTGCCTACCTTTAGGTTGCACAGTCTATCAGAAAAATCAAACCTCCATCTTGTATTTAATTTTGAAATAGAACACCAAGGTCTGTTCCAAGGGACTTAGGAAAATTGCATAGTTTTGTTTCAGAAATAAAAATGATACAACCTTGCTTATTGCAGATGCCTGTCATTGCAGGTTTGGCTCGTGAAACTAATTTGTGTACTGCTGAAATACTCTTACATTAGGTACTGATGGGATACTAGATACTGAGTGAGGAGCAGCTCACCTACACAACCACTTTCTTGCCAGGAACAACTCAATGATGAGTTGAATACTGCCATCCACTGGCTGGCTGCACAGAAAACTTGTTGAACTTGAATTTCTTTAAGGGAAAATTAAAAAGTACCTCCTAGTGGTTTCTTTTTTTTTTTTTTTTTTTAATATGTTTAACTTCTATGCCAGGATTTACTGTCAGCCTGTATGATGATAGGTTTAATTACAGCAAGGTTATCTCAGAAAGAAAGAAAAAAGTTCTTAGTGCGACAGATAAGTTTTGCCTGTAAGGAAAATTAGTTTTCCAGAACATAAACTGTCCAAAATATACATTTGTCTTCACAGAGGAAATACAGTAATTTATACAGAAAGTCCAGAATAGACAATCCTTCTTAATGTAATTCCATTTAATAAGATTTCTGAGCTATGCCTAGAATACATATCAATGGCATTAACTCTAGCATGAGCTTTTTATTATAAACACAGAAAAGGAAGAAGTTTCTTGGTTGCTTCCTTTTACTAAAGTCTGCTTTACAACTGGCAAAGCCAGCTGGCACCGAGAGTCGTGCTCAGTACAGAAAGGCAGATTTGGGATTAAGTCAGAGGAGTTGGAGTGAGAGGTTCTATTTGTGGCTCAGTCACAGATATCCTGGGTTGTCATAGGCCAATCCACTAATTTTCACTATCGGCCATACGGACAACCCAACTGCTTGGTGGAGCAGGTTCTCCTCCCACCACCAAGGAAAGAGTGGACCAAGAGCATGTTGTGCTCTGTGACTCACCAGCAAATGTCCTGGAAAGCAGTGGCAACTGAACACCTCAGAGCAGCGCTAAATTTAGAGCTTTTCTAACTTATATGTGGGGATGGCATGGGCAGAAAAGCCGTTCTCTGACAGCTTTGTTCATTTCCCTCCCTGATCTCGTAAGTTTCCCATGAGACTTTACATATATTCTTTTTAGGTACTGATATGTCTGAGGAAGACAGTGTTGGAGTAGAATGGAATTTAATTTAGAAAATGACAGCAAGTTTCAACACCACCTTTTCTAATAAAAACAGTGTGTGACAGATTTCTGTGCTGTGCCTGATTCTGATCTTAGCCACAACTGTTACCCTGAAGCAACTCATTGATAGTGATCAAACTATTTACAGAGTCAAAAACCAAACAAACACATAAAAAAACAATTTAAAAAAATCAAACCTCAAACCAAATAGCACCAAAACCAATACAGAACTTGATGTTTTTATGCATAAAGAAATATACAATGATCTTCTAGGAAACAGAAGTTATGTTCAGAGTAGGTCTTACAAAGGACTTCACTACATAAAGTGTATGTTCAATGAAATTCATTCTCCAACTGTAATAAAAATGTATTTTTGTATGCATAACAAGAGAGACAAAAGAAAGTCAGCTCCTTCAGAGGATTCACTTGCTCTGGCTTTTTTTGGAGTGACGGCTTGTGAGATACAGGAAACTAAGTAGGACATAAACAATATAAACTTGATTGGTCTGGCAGAAATTATGAAAAGAAGGTGCAATTTAAAGTATTCACTTTTAATAATCTTAGATCCTGCTGGTTCCATCTTTTTTCTTTTTTTTTTTTTTTTATTCACTGGGTTTTATTTTGTCAGGTACCTTTACACAGGGGAAGAACTGCACTTGGCCTTGATGAACCTCATGAGGTTCTCATGGGCCCACTTATTGAGCCTGTCCAGGTCCCTCTGGATGGTGCCCTGTCCTTCAGGCAATCAATCATAATGGGAGTTAATTAGCTCCTGATGTATGCTTTTTAATGCTGTTTCAGAAAAGGAATTGTCCTTCCTGATGCCCATTGAAGGACACACTTTTTGACTTGCCAACTGCGCAAAATCCTTCAGATAGGAATTCGGGAAAATTATTATGCATGTTTATTTAAAGAGTGCTACGCTGCAGACTCGCAAGCGAGCAGAACCACAGGCAGAAGAGTGACACAGGCCTGGGGGTGAGTTTGGCTCGGTTCAGAGCTCGGCTGTACAATCGCACTGCTCCCGAGACACTGCCGCAGGGACTTGTCATCTCAGAAAGCTGCATTCTCCGTTAAGTAAGCTAATTGATTGAAAGGAACACATTATTATTATTATTATTGTTATCATCATCATCATCATTATTATTATTATTATTAATCATGTAATACTTCGCTACTCTAGGCACCAGCAGGAGCACCGAGCACTCCGGGCTCCCCGCCGTGCCGGCTGCCATCACACAGGCCCCTCCAGGCCCACGGCATTTGGCGGAAGATTCCGGTGGCCAACCGAGGTGCACGGAGGAAGCGATGCAGAGTGGCTCGGGGCCGGGACACCCGCCTCACCCCCGCTCCTCCCGTTCCTCCCGCTTCTCCTTTCCGCCGGCAGACAGCGCTCCCGGGGCGGGACAGGGGCGGGCGGAGCCCGGCCTCACAGCGCCCCCTGCCGGCCCAGGCTGGCGGCACCGCCCCCACGCTGGCCGCGCCCCGCCGGGCCGGGCCGGGCCGGGCCGATCCCGGCCGCTGGCAGCCCCCGCGGTGCCGCCGCTCCGCTCCGGCGGTCCGGCCATGGCCACCTGGCGACGGGACGGTCGGGTGACGGCCCTGCAGCGGCTGGGCTGCGCCGGGCTGGCGGGCGCGCTGAGCCTCAGCCTGACGGCGCCGCTGGAGCTGCTGACGGTGCTGGCGCAGGTGGGCAGCGGGCACTGCCGGCGGGGGCTGCGCGGCGCCGGGAGGAGCCTCTGCCGCACCGAGGGCCTGCGGGCCCTCTGGAAAGGCAACCTCACCGCCTGCCTGCGCCTCTTCCCCTACAGCGCCCTGCAGCTCGCCGCCTCCCGCCGGTAAGCGACCGGCGACGGGACGGGACGGGACGGGACGGGACGGGACGGGACGGGGCCCCGCGGGGCGGGCAGCGCTCCCGCCCTCCCTGCCCGCTGCGAGAGGGGAGGAACGGGGTGGGGGGCTCAGCCCGGTAAAAGGGGCGCTTTAATGGCTCTCTGCCGCAGCTGGGTGGCTAGCGGGTTGCGCGTCCCCTCTCCCCACAGACAGGCACTCCGGCTAATAACTTCATTTATTTAGTTTATTTAGCAGCGCTCAGGGCCTGGTGATGAGCCAGCAAGTGCTTGGGAAGTCGTAGTTGGTGGTCTGTGAAATCTCTTCTGCTCAGCCTCCTTCCTTTAGAAACGCAGTTACAGTGCTTCCTACAGACGTGGCTGTGACATCTGTCCTGCAGCCAGTTGATTTTATTAATTTATATTTTTTCAAGTATCTGTATTGTCTGTCTCAAAGAAAATAAGATCAAAGTCATGGTGCAAGTCTTTTACCCCATTATGCAGCGGTCGTTATGCAAATTTGATCGGTTTTGAAGTGGACGTGTGACATCGTTTGTTTCAAAATCTTGTTTTTGAGAATAACACAAACGTTGAATTGGGGTGAACGCTGTAAGGGCTGCGGCGGGGTCAACACGGGGCTCTGGCTCTTTCCTGGGGTTCCCTTTTGCTGCCAGCACCTTTCGGTGTTGACGGGAGCGCCCGACCCTTGGCACCCCGCAGCCTGTTCTGCCAGCGGGAGGGTTGGGTTTCTCTCTCCCCTCTCTGGGGTCAGCTGTGCACACACATGTCTGCCCATGCCATGGGTTACTCGGGTGCCTGGGCCCTGCCGGGTGGGGAGAAGCTGTCCGCACTGGCCAACCTGGCTAACACAGTGCTCGCCCAGCTGGATGCTGCGCAGCTGGACCATGTTTGTCATTCATCTGGCCCAGCAAGACCCTGGATGGAGCAACGCCGGAGTTGGGCAGCTTTGTTGTGTCCTGCAGGATGGTCACACAGGGGAGGGGCAATGGCAGTGGGGCAGCAGAAACAGTGATTTTAATGTAATTAAGTGCCCGGAAGAGTCAGTGTGTTGCACCGGCATAAACCAGTTGATTTTGAGCAAAATCACTGTTTGTTCAGCTTGAGACAGTATATTCCCCTTGCAAGGCTGTAGTTTATCTCCAGTGTGCACAGGGTGTTCTTTTGAATCACAAGTGGGGAAGTAGGCTACCAGGAAATTAAATGAGAACTGCCTACGCATATTTGTCAGCACATTATTTGGGGATTTTTTTTAAATGTATTTTTAGTGGGAGGATGGTGTATATAAAGGCAAGAAACACAAAAAGAGAGAGATGTTACCCGGTAGCTTAGGTGAATAATGATGCCAGTTGCAGAGGGACCTGGGCAGTCGGCAGCCCCGGGATGGGGAAGGGGGGGTTCAGCTGACTCCACACTCCCTCTGTGCTCCACACGCAGACGCCGTCTTTCTGTGGCAGCTTTAAACTGTTATCTGGGTAGTGCCTGGAGATACTTCACCATCCTCCCCATGCATTTCTGCACGCACAGGAAAATCAGGCTGTGACACATAGGAAAATAAGTTTATGCCCTTTCGCTTCTGCGTGGCTGGTCTTTCTGCTCCGGGCTGTCCCCAGAGCACGAGACAAGCAGCTGCAGGGATCTCTCATGCAGTAGAAAATGCACAGTCATGTGAAAAATCATCAACTGAGCAAGCAGTGTCTTGTAAATCTTTGTAAAATAATTTGGTTCTGGATGTGGTAACACCGTGTAGTTTGAATGTAAATCTGCTGTTTAGGCAGTTTAGTTAATGCTTCCAAAATAGAATAATAGGTTTCTTTACCTCCAGCTCAGATTCGCTGGTCAAGTCTCTTTACTTGTTTCTTGCTGCCTCCACAACACTTCTGCCTGATGTAGGAGTGCCCTTTGTACATAGAAAAGCCCTTCAAAGGTTGGCCTTTAAAATTTGGTGCTTCAATTTCAAAATTTCAAATTTAGACTTAGCCTCCTGAGCATAATAGTGCCTGGACATAAGTCTTCTCTAGAGAAGTATCCCTGTGGACCTTTCTGTCCCAACACAAGCAACAGAGGAAGGTTCAGTTGTTTTCAGAAGGCCTGTGATGTTATCTATGTCTGTCTTCTTACATGATAACTTTGACTGGATGGTGGTTGGACCAATGTCTCTATCTGATGACTGACAGAGAATTTCTTGCAGGTATGTTTTAAGTCATAGCAATTTTCATCCTGTAAGTGGAAATATAAATGAGGATTCAGTGGTCCAAAATTACATTAAAAGTCTCTTGCAAAGCAAGCAAGTAAATAATTTGAACAATTTGTCTCCATATCTTTGAAGGTTTTTTCATTGTTGAATTGGTGCTCTGGACCTCCAGCTGGTACCACAGCTCAACCTATGTGAGCTTGGCCCATGCTGGGAACTGTGGTGCAGGTAGAGCTAGGCAAGCTGCCTCTCAAAAAGCTCTTTCAGGTATTGGAAGCATTTTAGCTTAGTAACACTGAAATCAAAGCAAATTGCATTTGCAGAGTTATATATTCCAGTCCCTGACTTAGTTTTTAGTTGTAACTTTTGCATTTTTGCACTTCTGTGCAGCGTAGATTTACCCAAAATCTCTTTGGCCTCTTCTGCATGTTCTTTGGACTCTGCTGGTGTTTGCCTGTTCACATGTTCTGTTTCACAGAGGTTCTGATGCTTTTGTGGTGTTATATATAGTAAGGTCTTGGATTAAATACACATTAAAGTTTCAGCTCACACTGCTAAAGGGGCTTGTGTGCAGAAGAATAATTACATCAAGAATAGTTTTTCATGTGCTTTGTTGGTACTGTCATTAATAGTTCCTCTTTTATTTGTTTACTCTAGACTTGTTATACTTTTCACGGATGAGTTGGGTCATATTTCCCACTGGAGAGCCATCCTGGCAGGAAGTCTGGCTGGCATGGTTGCAACCATCGTGACTTACCCCACTGACGTAATTAAAACACGGCTTATTGTGCAGAACCGACTGGAACCATCTTACGAAGGAATTCTTCATGCTTTTTACAAAATTTATCATCAAGAAGGACTCCTTGCACTCTACCGTGGGGTTTCACCAGCTATATTAGGTAAAATAATAATGGGGAAAAATTACCTCATTGCATATTGTCTATTGCAGCTATATAGTATGTTTGTTTACTCATGTGATTTCAAAAGCAAATAGTAATGTCATTCTGTAGAAGGTATTTAGATTTACAAGGCACAACAGTACTGATTATTTCTGCTGTAGCTTTATTGCTTCAAATTATGACCAAGTGTGTAGCATTTTATGTATGGTTATGTGTTCAACATAGTACTCTGTTACTTCTTTTACAGATGATCTAGTTGAGTTTGGATACAAGATTTCCACCATTTAACTCTTAAAAAAATCATACGTTATCATACAGTGTTCCTAATTCCTATCTAGGTGTGAGAGTGTGTCCTGTCCCCAGCTGTTCAATGAATACAGTATGAGCAGTAATGTGTAACTGATGTGAAAAGTGAAGATTAGAGATAGTCTCTCTTTATGTGAAATGACTTTTTAATTATTTATTTACTTTCCAGAGATTTTAGAAATGCCATTTCACTTCCAGTCTGTTTTTTCACATTATGACATTATAAAAAATGCATAATAATGTATAATTGCACTAAAAAATTGGTAAGAGCATGAAACAAGCTAAAGAGGACAGAAGCATCTCTCATCAGCTTGACTGAAGAGGCAACTGTAAAACTGCTAGGGTTGGGTTGGACTGAAGAAAGAGCTTGTCACAAAGAGAGAACCTGGAGAAAGATCTGCCCTGTCACAAGACTAAAGCAGTTCTGACAACATACACATTTTAATATTTAAATATCAGCACATCTCAGTGCTACAATATGGGTGTTTGGTGGTAAACCAGTGGCTAAAGTACAGTTCTTCAAAATTTTGATCAGGTTTGAGCAATGCGAGGTGTGAACTGGTGGTGGCTCATCCCATCTTTCTAGGCTATGTGATGAGCAGCTCTGTTTTCTTAGTGTACAGTGCATTGATACAAACCTTCTGTCTGGTTTGCTTTCTAGGTGCTGTCCCATTTTCTGCGGGCTCATTCTTCGTTTACATCAACCTGGACAAAATCTGGCGAGAACCCATAGTTCATTTCACTCCCCTTCAGAACTTCATCAATGGCTGTGTTGCAGCTGGTGTGGCACAGACACTTTCTTTCCCTTTTGAAACTGTCAAGAGGAAGATGCAGGTACAGAGCGTTCGTGGTAATAGCACTTTGTTATGGGCGCTTGTTGCAGGAGCCTGGGACAAGACTAGCCAGATGATCATGAGCCACTTCATTTCTCTTACCAGAAGGCTACAGAGGCTTTTAGGTTGGTCAGTTTTTGTTTTGGGATTGAGGGTTTGGGGTTTTTTTTTGTTTGTTTTTTCTTTTGAAGTCTGAAAATTATTGTTACAGGGTGTTGTTACACTTTTAAGGTGGATTAAAGTACTATCATGGGATATATGTATACTCTCAGACTCTGTGTCTTTACCTTCATTTCTGTTCTGTTTCATAGCAATTCCATCAAATTCTCACAGTTCAGAATTGGCAAACCTCCAGTCAAATAGGGGGCATTCGGGCAGGATGAATGACATTTTCAGAGCCTGTGTGTCAGCCATTTATGCCTGATCTCTGTATGGACAACCACGAGAAACTGTCACAGCAGGTATTAAGTCTGAAGGGTCAGGACTATCCTCGTTCCTATTTCTGACTGCTGTGCTTAACAAGTGACTTCCCAGTTGCTGGTACTGCTGCTTTCCTGGAGCATCAGCGACACAGTTATTATATCAATTTTAATATAATTTCATATTATCTTGCTTCTGAAAGATTATTAATAATAATTTTTAAAAAAACCAAACCAAAACAACCACCACCCCACAGCTTGTGTCTCATTGACACCATTCATTTGATGATGTTGACTTTTCATTAGAACTTCAATGGAGTGATGGTAAATAGCTGTCATCATTTGTTGGCTCTCTGGCTGTGGCATATGAGTTTGTTCTTTCAGCCCAGTTCATCGGACTGCAAAGTATGGGAAGCTGTTGTGATCTTAAAAAAAAAAAAAAGCAGTCATTTGGTGTGGTGTAATTATGTAGGTCCCCATCCCACATCACTTGTGGCTGATAAGTCACAAGCTAAGAAAAGGGCAGTGAAACTGTGAATTCCCCTATCCTACTCCCTGGGTTTCCTTTTTCTTATGGGGCTCAGATCCCGTAGCACAGAAGCTTTTGTTGTCCTCTCTCCATCTCGTAACAGAGGAGGTCAGCAGGAGAAATAATGTCTTCTATTAGACCAGCTCATGTAGCTGATGGGTCCAAAAGTCAAGCTTTAAGCTGAGGCTTTTCATCAAGTAGCTCATAAAATGTCTCAGGTGAGAAAGAGATTCTGAGCATGAAAACTTGATCATTTTTTCCAGCTATATCAGGGGTCTAAGAAAAGCAGTTACTCCTTACAAACCTTTTTTTTCTTTATATCCTTAGGCTCGCAGCAATACTATTGCCCTAAAGAATAAATAAATAAAAAAAAGGCATTTACTTTACAATTTCTCCTTTAATGTTTGCTGTTGATACATAGGTTGCTTGAACATTCAGTTTTCATCACCAGTTCAGCAGTAATCTTCAACTGTAACTGGGGTGATGTTAGTTCCATGTGTACCTGTGTCTTGACTGGCAAGTAGAGAAGCAGAACAGACCAGTCTTCCATTTTCCTGCCACTAGGCTGTGATCTTTCACAGAAGGGATGCTTAAAACATCTGATTGGCACTTCTACAATAAGTAGAGAACTGGATTTATTTCCTAAATATATAGGAAATGGATATGCTAAAACCACTTTGGATGGATTAAAGACTCAACAACAGAGTTGGCTTTTTTCCTCTCAGAGGCATTGCAACAACTGAATAGTGATTTCCTAAGACAGTGATCAGTCTGATCAGTGATTGATTCTAGAGGTACAGGATAAGGCAAAGGTGTTTCAGAAGAAATAGTAGGCATTTTCAAAGGTGTTTTCAGTAGGAGTTTGACTTGGTATGGAAGCCCATAATTTTTTTGGTACTGGAATTGACATCAGCCACAGAGGCTTGTCCAGAAAAGATACCTGTTGAATATCACTCCCAAGCTGATACTAAGAGCTAACTAGAACTCATGTAAGGTCATCCAAGAGGTTTGTTTTCCACAGTTAGCACCAGGGTATGGC
This sequence comes from Scolopax mira, assembly GCA_004320125.1. NCBI lineage: Eukaryota > Metazoa > Chordata > Aves > Charadriiformes > Scolopacidae > Scolopax > Scolopax mira. Next base: position 26,857 of record BJBW01000766.1, on the reverse strand, counting down.
CCAGCCTTTCAGGGATCAGGCCTGCTTTGTGCTTTCTTGCTGGCCTGTTTAGTTTGCAGGGTGGTGATCAGAAGAGAGAAGTCACTAGGACAGCATCAGAAAAGGAATCATGCAAAGGGACCTAGGAAAGGGGAGAATAAAGGAGGGGAAAACAGAGCTTCAAGACATTTCAGGGTTCTGTCGAAAATGGAGGAGCAGATACTTCTGATCAGAGTTTTTTCCTCAGACATCATGTTCTGATCAGCCTCTATTTAGCAATTCACCTTTCTGGATGATAAAAAGAGAGTGGTGTATCAAAGCCTTCAGCTACCCCGGGCTGGTGTGAGTGCTCTGCAGTGCACATAGGGAAACGCTGTCTTTGTTTTGAAGCTCCAGACACTGGTGATGTGTATGAAGAGGAGCCCAGCACATTGCAGATGTCAGTATAAAATCCTCTTCCCCGCTGTCCCACTGATCTGACAGATGGAGGAGTAGATGGAGTAGCCAAAGAAGACTTTTCCACCTGTTGGTGATGATGAATGAGGGAGTTGTAAGGCAATCTCAGGAGCTTCAAAAAGTGAGAAACTAGGACACAAGGCTGTCTCCTCTGGTTCTGGGATGGAGTATAAGCCTGACACCAGAACATCCAGTTCAGATCTTTACCTGACACACTAGGTGGTCTTGGAAGAGTTAGCTCCATCCATCTCATCATCTAGACAACATTTGAATTGTTGCACAGACTAGAAAATTAATTCTGTATGGGAGGAAGGACAAAGTGTTATTTTTAATCTCAGTTGTAATAATTTTGTTTCATCCCTTATCATTTTACGTATCTGAATCCTACACTTCTGATGTCAGCAGCTTCTGTCACTGACATTTGTGGGAGTAGGAGCTGACTATCAGCGAACAATTCTTCCTGTGTGTTTTGGTGATCATTTATGATGTCAGATTTGCTTTGTAACCATGGCTTCTTCCCCCTCTGCTATTAGAGTTATCTTTATCATGTTCACTTTTTTTTTTTACAAAGATACTGTGTTTGCTAAATATACTTGAATGTTTGTCTTAAAAGAAATGTTAATTAATATGAGTGAGTCTTACTGAATATGTGAGTCTCTATGTTGTGCTTGTCCTAATTTTATTCCTTTGTCTTCCCTTTTTTCACTTTGCTCCTGATGGGCATGTTAGAGAATTAAGAGGTACTGTATGCATGTTTCAGCATGGAAATACGGCTTTTGTTGTGCATCTGTAGAGGGGGATTAGTGAAGGAGAGGGTTGTTCAAAGGGGTGTTCTATATCAAATGTTTTCGTGACTCATTCTTATGCTAGATCAGCTTCTGAACAAAAACTTACTGATCTCTGAATCCTGGTGACTGCTATTTTTGGCTTTCCTTCCTTGTCTCATATTATGTTGTTCTTTTTTAAATCCACTATCTAAGCAATATACAAGTCCTGTGCTTTTACCTTGCAGACTTGCATACGAGAACATTTTTTTTTCTTTTGCTGGTTTCTTTTTTTACCTCAAGTAGTGAAATACCTGCCTGTGAATGAGGAAGCACTGGTATTATGTTTCCACTTCCCCACATCGTCTTCTTGCCTATGATGACCTTCATAAAGGCATAATGGACTGAGCTCTGACATTTCAGTAAGGGAAGGTGAATTTAGAGCTGTTATGTGCCTTACAGAAGTTTATTATTAGAATGACACCGATCCCTGGCTATTTGTAGAACTGAAAGTCTGCGAACATGCAAATAGTCAGTACAAACCCAATACCAGAGTTTGGCACTTCCCTCTTGGCACATGACCCTGGGAGGCAGGCTCAGATACCCCTGGCTGGTACTCCTCAGCCTTCCTTCCATACTGACCTCTGACTTTGGTAAGTTTGTTAGGCAAAATGCACAAAGATGATCCTAAAGTTTCACAGATACCCATCGACTGCACAGTTACTCCTCACATGTTGACATGAACAAACTTCGCACAGTCCTGTCCCCATATTTTTCTGGTATAATCTGTTTTAATTTCTGTGACGAAAATTTGTCTGAAACTCTCCTTCTCCAGTAAATGCTATTCAGGGACAGATTTACTATTAAATCCTTGCAATATAGAATAAGCATACTTTTAGTATACTGCAGGGTTCAGCACATATTTGGTGCTGACTGCGCAGCATCCACAAATTGTAAAGACATCTCTCTGGGGAAAGCACTGCTCAGTAGTGATCTTTCTGGTTCAAAATCCAGGCTTTGAATTCCCTTCACTGCCATAAACAGACAGGCTCAATGTTCTTGGTTAGTGTAGGCTGTTGTTTTCATGCATCACCCAACAAGTGGCCTCTTTTCAGTGACAAAAGTGAATCAGTTTGGCCTTGGCTGCATGTAAATCTGCAATTGTTTTGGAGTTTTTTGTTGTTTTTTTTTTTTTTGTTCTTTGGAACCAAACCACTCTTGATCTGCAAGTGTGAAATCTGTTGTAAATGATGTAAATGCTATGAGTTCTTATTAACCTGGAGAAAACTAAGCAGTCATCCCCTTGGGGGAGGTAGCTTGTTTAAAGCAAATGCAGTCTTGTGCCCTATTGGCACATTTCTAGTGTGAAGTCAGTCAAAGGAGATATTGAAGTCTTTTTTTAAAGGTAGTACTTTTAATTTAAGTGTTTATTTAAAAATAGTTCCCTACCTATGTTCCTTGCATAGTAAAAGTCAGTCTAGTGAGAACTCAGTGGCTGGGTTATAATCAAAGCTTTGGAAAAGAAAATGATAAATGCTTATTAGAAAAGCACTTTCTCCTTGCAGAAATGAGGAGACACAGTGCTCCTGTGCTGCTTAAACACCAGTAACATGCAAAGAGTGCTCTGTTGTTGGAGATGATCAACTGGTGCTGGCATGGTAGCCTCTGAAAGCTCTAAAGCTGTGGTGTCCCTGCTGTTTGTGACATCTCTGCTCTTTTCAGCTGGGAATATGAAAGTTATTGAAGTCATGACCTGGTTTAAAAATAAGAAATCCTTTTTGGGTTATGTGGTTCACACGACATCTCAAAAGCATACGTGCTCTGAGACTTTGTGCAGGGAGACCCTTTCATAGTGAACAGCATGGGAGCCTGAGCCTTGAAAATGTTCAGAGACGGAGCTGTTTGACCCCACAGAGTGGCAAATTCCATAATGTGTAAAAATAAGGAGCAATATTGCTACTTTTAGTCTGATTTCCTGTGGAAGTAAGGCTTATATGGTTGCTAGCTGTCTGTCCTTGCTCCCAGTAACTTGTGATCCTGCTGTCCAACTTGAATTAAACTTGAGAGAAGAGTGGAGGTTCTAGCAATATCGAGTTCCTTCAAGTTTTGTGAAAACAAGTGCATAGAGATGAAACTCCAAAAATATTTCTCCTAAGTGGGAGGTTGCAGTGTGAGTTCTTACTTTTCTTACTTCTCTCTGTGATCTCATGCTCCCCTTCTCCTTGCTGCTGGGCATCAGCCAGGACCTCGTGCCCTGGGTGGTGCTTGAACTTGGGGCCAGCCTGGCTCCACTGTTTATTAACAAATACGTAATAGATGTCAGATTCTGGTTTTGGTAAAATCCCTTCCTTCCTTCCTTCCTTCTCTTCCTTCCTTCCTCCCTCCCTCCCTCCCTCCCCTCTTTTGTTCTTTTCCCCTATGTCTAAGTACTTCAAGCTACCAGCATTTTTTATTGTTTTTATTATTCCATTGATGTTGCTAGAAAGATATTTTATACCACTTTCTCCGTGGCTGTTGCAGAGTAGTGTTCTGCTGCTTTGGGAAGTACTTGATCTGATAAATGGTTCAGGCAATGCCTGAAAAAAGCTACCAAGTCTAACATGGGCTCTGCCTTCTGTAACAGCCTAGATCAGCTTCTGTGCATCTGAACAAACCTCAGAAGCATCGTGAAGACTGCCTGTGAAGTTGAAACACTGATCAATGCCAGTGGAAAAACTGGATAAGAGGGAGAAATCATAAATCAGGAATCAGAAGCAGGACTAGGCTGATCTAACAGTCAGGTCTGCCTTGTGACAACTCGTGCTAGCGTCTAGTAGGCTTTAACCCTGTTCATCCAAGGAGCTGTGGTGTGATAAGTATGTAATACTTGCTTTAAGGGGGATTACAGCAGCAGTTTAGCACTGCAGCACAGTGCTCTGCCAAAGAAAGGCAGGAAAACACACTGTACCCGTTTGAAATGCAGGAGAGCTGAGGGAGAGCAGGGTACAGGTCTCTCCAGATGGTTTTCCCAGACACAGAAGTGTCTGCCTTGCTCCCAGCCCTGGATGTGGTAGTGCCAGCAGAGCCCAGCTGCTGGCCCCTTCCAATCTCCGCTGCTCTGTGAGCTGGGTGGTGAGAGCCAGGGCTCTGCTTTGGGGCACATCGGAGGGTTAATTCAGCCCACCTTTTGAACCTCGGTAAGCTCACCCAGCAGACAGGGCCCACCATGGGTTAGGGTTTGCTCCTGTGCCCACACAACTATGAGAGCCATAATTGTTGGCGGGAAGACAGTAATGTCCCCAGAGTGACAGCTATCACTGTGACCCCCAACATGAGTGCTTCTGCATCAGTTACCAGGAGAGGCTTGCCTGTATCCATTTGTCTGTGCTTAGAATGACATGCCTGTGATGTGTAAGGTGATTAATTATGCAAAATACTCTATTAACAGGAGTGAAAATATTATGGACACTCTGTTCTTTTATATCCAATGTATTTTGACTTGGTGTAATTCCTTACTTCATCCACATAAGGCCAATGGAAATATATTCTCTGTGAAGTCCCAGCCCTGTAAGATATTAATTTTCCCCTCAGTTCCTAAACAGACAGCAGAAGATGTGGGAATTTGCATTTCACTGTGTGAAGTGTGGGACCAAGCTAAGTCTGCCTAAGGGTTCACACCATTAAATAAACCAGTGCAAATATGCATGAAAATGGTGCACCCATTTGTGAGGACTGAGCAGGGCCATCAGGAGGCATTCAGAAACCACCCAGAGGTGTCCGTGGCCTGAGGAAAAAGACTCCTATATTCCATATCAAAGATTTCTTCATCCCCCAGGTGTTAAAAGCAGGGAAAACTTAGATTCAGTAGCAAAGGAGGGGTTCTGCAACAAACTGTGAAGCTTCAGGGTACAACAGGCCTGGGGATAATGTATTTAAAGCCAACAGTCAAACTTGCCAGCAAGTAGTAAAATGTTTTGCTCGCTGGATGACATTGATCTCGGAAGGGGGAGATGGTTTGGCACCGGTTCAGGTCACAAGGGGAAGAACAACATGTTCCTCGAGTGCAGGAGGCTGGAGGTCAGCTGCTCTGCCCCTGGAGCTCTGGAACCCATCACGTCCTGGTAGCTTCTCATCCTTTACCTTCCTGCATGCCTGAATACCTTTGGTGGACTTCAGCCAGGGGTCAGTCGGTGTCACCAAAGCACTGACACAGAAAATACAATGACTCACCTAACAGTAAGGCAGTTCTCCAGGAAAGGAATGATCAGCCCAAGAGAATGCATGCATGCTTCCCCCCCCCCCCGCTATTAATACTTATTTGTGGTTTAATTCTTTCTTATTTGAGGGGAATGAAATACTCTTTCAAGTATTCAGCCTTCTTATGAGTGAAATTTCTGTTGGCTGTAGTGGCATTAGCTGGAATGAAAACTGCAGTCTTTGTCCTTCAGTTTCCTTGGAACTGCAGTTATGCTTGCCTGTTGCATGTGTCCTTATTAACCCAGCCTGCAAAGGCTTCTTATTTTAGCTTGCAGATTAAGAGTATGAACTCTTGAGCTGTTGTTGTAAAATGCCTTTCTGTGTTTTTTTTTTTTTCCTTTTTAAATTGATGAGAAGTGTAGGACACCTGAATCCATTGAAAATATGTAATTGAAAGCAATTTTACTGTATCTACCATCAGGGTAGCATACCACCTATGGCAGCTATTCACTGTTAGTTGATCTTTCATACTCTGTGACAACAGTACTGTGTACTCAAAAAATAAATATCAAATCTTTGTACCAACAAACTTTATGAACAGGGAAGGGAGGAAAAAAGTACGTTAATTGGGAGAGGGAAGTATTCCCAAATAATCTCTGATAGGTGTCAATTCAGGTAGTTGCAAACCAAAAATGTCCCTAAGTGCAAGTGGGAATTTTTTATCAGCTCAAGTGGCCTGAACATCACGTCTGCCATTCCCTGGCCTGGTGGTCTCTGCCTGGTCCCTTTATGGCTACTGTGAGTGGCTACTGTGAGCCTTGGGAAGATTCAAGTGATTCACCTGTTGATGGGCACAGTTCCTATTGCAGCTGTGGTGAACTACACCTGCCCTTCAGTCCTAAGAGGAGGAGGAGAGGGGCTAGGTTATTGAAGTGGAAATCTTTATAAGAGTCTGGGACAAAATGGGACTGTGTTTTCCTGGCAGTCACCTTGTGATGCAGACCGTGGGAGAGATGGTGTCTGAGGAGTCTTTAGGTAACAATTAACTTTAACAATTAACCTAAGTTTTGTCATGACACTCCACCCTTATTTTGTTTATTTGAAAAAATGTGAGTGCAGGTAGTTGGTATTGGGATTTTTTAAATGCACATCTCTCCCTCTTGGGTTTAGACTCTCAGAGTGCTAACTCTGGGGTTGTATCAGTGCCTTAGTAGACCTGGTGGCCTCGGGCTACTAAAAGACTGTGTGTGTGAGAGAGCATATGGAGACAAATCTGCGTTTGATGTGCTTGAATCATTTAGAGACCCCATTGTCCATCAGAGGTAGAAAGACTAGCAGCTTAGCCCTGCTGCTGCCATGACTAACAAGTTGGCACCCGGTTATCAGCGCAGTGTGCTGTACTGTGTCTCCAGCCTTCTGCAGTGTGAGAGAGCCATAACCAGGGGGAAGGGAGTATTTAAGACTGTTCATAACAAGCAGGTTTCTGTGCAGCAGCTCACAGTGTCAAGGAGTGTCACATGAAAGGAGTTCAAGCTGCTTTGAGGTGCATGGCATGAAACATCTCTGTCATAAACCTGAATTTTTGGTACGAGATGAGCTGTTTGATTTGTATATCACAGTCAGTTTCTGAAATTAAAAAAAAAAAAAAAAGGTAGAGAAACTAGTTGGATCTGTTTGATTACTTCCATTTTCTGGCTCTGATGACACAGGGCGGTTGTGAAGATTGCAGCTTCGGAAGCATACTTAGATGGTGCAGAACCACCCAAAACCCACTGCTATTTTTTTCATTAAAAACAGTGCCAAATGCAATGGCTTCCTAATTTCTTTTTTCTTTTATTAACACATTTTAACTTTGGTTAGCTGTGTTCCAAAATACTGAAGTTTTAACTGTGCAGTGATGCAGCTTTTAGTTTTCCTTCAGCAGTAGGTGACCTGAGATTCTGTAGACAATTCTTATTTAAATACTGTGTCTGGGGTCCTAGAAACATACTGCTTCTGTAAAGCAGAAAGACTGGCAAAGCATACTTCACCCCAGAGACTGAATTACTGAAAATGGCTGTAACCGTGGTGAATGTTACTATTATTAATATTTCCGCAAATCTCTTAAGATGTCGATGTCTGTGGGCAAAGTAGAAATCTGGTGGTTTGACTTACCTCTTCCTTTTTAACTGTCTTCTGGAAGTGTGTACTGCATGCAGAGTCTTACTGAAACCTGCAGGGTGCTTGTTGCCTGTCCGGGTGTTGCAGGCAGTGCTGTGATCAGAACCTGTTGATGTGGGCCCTTGCAATGCACGCAGTAACAAAGAGGATTGAACTCAAACTCATGTAGTTTGAATTTGGGCCATGCCATGCCTGCCACAGAGGTACTTAAAAAGGAAAGGAATCAGGTTAACAGCATTCCTGCTTTCCCAAAATGTTTCAGAAGCCTGTCCCTCTTCACTGCTTGGCTGCCTGCGACTTCCTTTAGCAAAAAAAACCTCACGGGCACTGGCTGACAGTCCAGAAAGCAGAACAGGGTTTTGAATCCAGCTCTCCTGTGGCTGCTGTTGCATTTTTAAGGATACTTTTAAGCATCCCTGGTGCTAATATGACCATTCCTAGTGGAACCGGTCCCTGAAGTCTCAGCTGCAGCACTCAACATCTGCAGTACAGCCATGGGAGTCTTTGTGCAGGAGTGTCTCAAGTACCGTGGATTAAGGCTTGAAAAGTTACTCCTCTGTTTCTCACTGTTCAATTTAGCTACTGCTTTTTAAACCCCAACACCCCTTAAGTAACAGAGCCAACCAGGCAGCTGAGCTTCCTTGTAGCAGATGAGCATAAAGGAACATGTGCATGACCCATGAACATAAGTGACCCTTGGCTTTGATACCTTGAACTACCTGCAAAGGCAGGGCTGGTAATACTATAACATCAAAGCAGTGAAATGCCACACCATCTTCTGAGTCCTCTCTGAGTCCTAAAACAGGAAGCTGTGGGAACTTGCATTAGGACTGGGAATTAATGGAAACACACATGGCCCCATGGAGTTAGCAAAGCCAACATAGACATAAAGGGGCAAGCAATTAGAACAGTTTAAGTACTTTCCCGCCACTCCTCTGCAATGTGATCCCTCTCTTACAAATCAGGTACGCTGTTGAGAAAGTTCAGTGAAGCAAATGCTTTTGTTGTCTCCTCCTTAAAGTGTAAAAAACCACAGATTAAATCCTCAGCCCTATTGTTGTCTGGGGTAGAAGAGCAAGGATGAAGGGGGTCCATAAGACAACAAATCAGGATGTGGTGGAAGCCTGTTGCCTTCTTTCTCTGCACAGACAGCTGCTTTCCCAAAATCACCTCCCAAAGCTCTCTCAAAAGGAAACTGTATGGTTTTACCTGTTACCATTGGAAGTATTGCACGTGCTTTTCAATCATGCACAAAAAAGTGAGAAAAAAATCATGATATGTGATTTTATTTAGATAAAGAAGACTATGGTGTTAGCGTGGGGGTGATTAGAGGGGGTTTTTTGTCAGCTTCTAAATTTTTGGCAATAAACTTGCCAGTAATGCAGGGGGATGCAACAGCATTAAAACTATTTGATTAACAACTTCTCTTACATACCTGGAACGTAAATTTTGGTCTCTTTCCATTTCCAGGATCTAAGTGCCAAGCATGTGAAATGCTATAGCTGAGGCATCTAGAAAATGTTGTCACCACTTGTGGGTTTATGAGAGGCTTGTCACAGGCTTAGCAGCTCTACACCACATGGTGTTTCAGATCAATGAGGGGATAATGATAGCCATATTCACCAATCAATTAACTGTACAAGTCCCATTTTTATCAAACTTCTGCCCTGTGGAGGTCACCTTACACACACAAGTCATCAGCCTGTGTCCTGGGGTCCCCACATAGTCCCAGCGGGGACTGACTGAGAAGTGTCACTTGCCAAGTGTTTGAATGAGACCCTGATTTGCCAATGCAAAATAAACCTATGGCTGCATGTGCACAGATGGATGAGGATGGGATTATTGAAGGTCGGGTTATCCTGTCTGTGCTAACGCAGTAGGAGATTAATGAAGGAAGGATTTTGCTGTTAAAAATGACCCACTACAATTCTTCCATGTGAACGGACACTGTCTGCACTGCAGTTGGAAATGGAGCTGCAGTCCAGCAGGATGCTCCCAAGCTGACTTTAACTAGTCTGGATCAACTGACTACACAGCAAAGATGCAGAGCATGGGCACCAACTGCTCACCTGCAACCCTTGGTGGGCTTGTACAGCCAGAGCTGAAAGCTCTGATCTTCCCTTTCTACTGTGCTGTTGGTACTCAACCAGCCCGTGGTACGTTTCACCCTTCTCACTGCGGTGTGGACACGGCCTTGGCAGCCAGAGTCAAGTCAGCTCGCTCTGGGCTTTGATTAGGATTACAGGATGACAGTGTGGCATCTGGGGACAGCCCTAAGGGTTCCTCTCATGGGTGCTGTGCTGTGGAGGTGTGAAACGCCTCCCCCCAGACCCCCACTGCTGGCAGACATGGGGGTGATGCATTGTGAGGCTCTGGGTCAGATGGTTTCTCTTCACAAGGGTGGGATTTGTTTCTAGTAGTGACATGACACAAAAGGAAATGCTGTGTGAAATTACTGCTCGTTTTCATACCTATCAGAGTGAATTTACTCCCTTTTTAGTTTGCATTTCAAGCCACAATGTCTGATTCTTTTGGGTTGAGAGAAGAATCCACATCAGTCTGTTGAAACTGGGTATAAAACGTTCCTTATGTATCAGAATGGAGAAAATAACTGTCTTTAATGACTTTGGTTTTCCTTTGCTTGTTCTAAATCCCACTGGCTGTCTCTCAAACAGGCCCAGGGTCCCTGGCTTCCCCACTATGGAGCAGTTGATGTCCATTTTTCTGGGATGGCTGATTGTTTCCGGCAAACTGTGAAGAGCAGAGGTGTGCTTGGACTTTGGAGTGGACTCACACCCAGTCTGCTCAAGGTGAGGTTTTGCTTTCATCCCTATCAAAGATTATCCTGAAGTCATCAAGTCATGCTTTTGGACAGTTGGGGTTATAAAGCTTATGACGTGCCTCCAAATTTATTAGCAGATTATAGATGACAGAGTCCATGACAGAACAGGCATAATCTCAGGCAGGTTTTAAACCAGCTTTGGAACTTGGTTTGGTCGTATTTCCCCAAATGTAAGCTTGGCTTCTGTCTGTCAATAATTTAATTCATTTGAGTGTCCTTAGAGCAGGATGTGCTGCTAACAGACAAGCCAGGGTAGGGATGGGGGATTGCACGTGATCCACTGGGGCAGCTGAAGAAGTTCTGTATCTCAGCTGAGCTCCAGTCATTTGACAGGTTGTGCCAAGCTGCAAAGAAAATTGTGCTTGTAGAAGCCACTTCCCCAGAAGTCAAAAAGCAGTACTTTTGACCAGCTATTCAATGCATACAGCCCTTGACGAGTTGAAAGCATGAAATAAAGCATAGCTTAAACAGAAGATAATTTAGTTTACAAAAATACATTTTGTATTGCTGCAGTGAGGATTACTTACATGGAGTCAGCTACAGGTCAGCTAATGAGTGGTAATTGAGTGACGATGTGATTGATTGCTGTGGCTTGCCTGTGTCTGGCCATATCTTGGCTGGTATAAAGCCACATGGCACAGGAGCTGCTGATTCTGCATGGAGCAAAAGAAGAAAATTGTTCAGTCACTCTGCTGTGTGTAGAATAAATCCCACCTTTCCTACCAGGATTTGCTGAGGCTGCTTAGGATTTGCTTAGGTATTTGACAAGTTGTGATAATCTATAGGCTAGCACAGACCTGGTTCCTCACAGTATTGTTATAATTAGTTACATACCAATAATAAACTCCCACTTTTAGCATGCTGTAGGTGCCAGCCTAGTTGGAGGTGAGACTCTGATTTTATAAAAATTAGTACAGCTCTATTAGCAGATCATATTAGATTTGAAGTCCTAGAAGTTCCCATTTTAAAAACATCTTGAACTAAGGATGCTACTATAGAGCCTAATATTGGGTTTTTATCTTATGGTGCTTTTTTTTATATATTTTTATCAGCTCGTCCCATACTTCGGTGTTATGTTTACCACCTTTGAATTCTGCAAGCGGGTCTGTCTGTACAGAAACGGTTATATTGAATCTCCTTTAAATTACAAGCTAACTCCTGGGGTGGACCAGAGTTTACAGCCACAAGAACTGAGAGAATTAAAGCTCCTCCGAAGGGAAAATTTTGAGCCAAGGAAATCGACTCTTGAAAACTGACATCAGTGACCTTTGCAGATATACACGATACCTTTTGTAAAGAACTTTGCAAGAAAAACGGGCTGAACTTACAGGTACCAACATCTCAGTGCATTGCATGGGTTTAGTGGTGAGAGACACCAGTGCCAGGAATAAAGAAATGTTATATCTCATTTGCTGAATGGGTATAAACAGTATGAATAGCAAGCAGATACTGAAGAGGAGAGATGCAACTAGTTTGAAAATGCTATGCTATTAGAATTTGAAATTACATTATTCTAGGTGCTTTTCAATACAGAATAGCCATTTTGAGATAAAACCACTTGCAGAAGGGCAAGAGAACTGAGATGAGAGTTTAAATCGTGTCTTCAAAAATATTAAGAAAATTCAGATGGATTTTAAGTAATTTGAGATACCAAGTCAGCCAAAAATGATAAACAGACTAGAATACATATAACATGCAAGAATTTCTACTGAAATACCTTTTATTTAATGATACTGTGTGGACATGGCATTCTGCAGATGCAGAATTAGTCTCAGTTCAGTCACACTCCAGAATCCACTCTTCAGTTTTTGAGACTTACTTGAGAATAATAATTTTGTATGAATCTTTGGTGTAAAGATGAAAATATGCTGCTGCAACTGTGCTTTTGCCAAGAGAGAATTATAATGTGCAATTTGAACTGTAATACACTGGAATGACAATCTTGCAAACTTAGGTGCATACTAGAAAATCTTCCCCCACTTTCTCCTGTGTTGTTACTGTGTGTATGTGAACTATTCCAGGCTTTGAGATGTAGTTTTTCTGAGGTTCTCTAACTGACATACTTCCTGAAAAATGCAGTTCTTAAATGTGTTAGATATTTCAGAGCCACAAGCATTGTCGTGTTGTTTTGATATTCTTGAAGCTCTATTTTTATATTAAACTACTTTTTAGTTCCTGTACACAGACCCAGTCCTACTGTGCACTGTCCAGCTCAGAACTTACCAGCAGAATAGCACTGTGCACACAAATGGTGATTTTTCCACTTTAACTGCTCTATTCCAGGAGCCACAGGTAGTTTCTGTAGGTAAGAACCTCTCCACAAGACCTCTAGGTTATTGCCGGTGCAATTGACAGGCCTCTGACCAGTCCAGGGAGCTTTTGGGCAATAAAAGATCATTTTGGAGTTATACCTTAGGACCTTTGGTGTTGCTCAGGTTCCTTTGCAGAATCACAGCTAGGGGACAGCCCCATCCCAGTGCCTTCTGGTAGAAACCTTAAACCCTGCATCCCGGTGGGAAAGGGGCTCTGCCCTCCGTGGCATGTCCCATCAGGCTGTGGCTGTGGGAAATGGCAGCAGCAGCCCCAGCTCAGCACGGGATTTGCCTCCTGCTTTACACAGCTTTTTGTGTGTGTGTTTTTCGTACCATTTATGTCCCTGATGACTGGAATTAAGTAAATCTCAGAAACTGCTTGGTTAGGCCAGGTCAGGGTGGGATGAGGGAATGGCAGATCAATGCAGGAACAGTCTGTGACTATGGAGAGAGATTTGCACAAAGATTTGGGATAGTTGTGAGGCCTTCCTTGCGCCTGTAACTCAACATGGCTGTACTCTGCAGCTGGGGTCCTGCAATGTCTCTCTTAATGGGCTTGCTCAGTTCTGCTGCAGCGGCACTTCATGTTGGTTTTCTTCTCAGAGAAGAAATGCAAGCAGTGATAGCAGAAATTAAGATGTAAGTGCTTTTGGCTTTCTAATCGAACTGCCTAGTGAACTGGTTTCTCAGTGCCTCAGTTTCCCTGTCTGCACGGCACAGGTAATAACATTGAGACTCATTTGAGATGTATGAATAAGGAGATGTGTCTTGTGAACGTGCTGGGGAGAAAAACGGATTTCTAAAGAGTGCCCTTGCCTTGTCCAAGCGTACCATGTATGTTTTTTCCTAATGTTGTATTTCTAAATAGATTTTAAGATTTCGTGATGGGTGCGTGATCAGCTCTTCAAACCTGGTAAGAGTCAAGTGAGTCAAAAACTTATCTCTAACTTGTTTCTGATATTCTAATAACACCTTTGTATTCTAATGTCCTCCTACCACACATAAATCACTTCTTAACCTTTTATCTGCCAAGCCTCTCCTTTGCGTAATCACACATGGGCCTGAGAAATCCCCCAAAAGGGAACACTGAAATACAGAAAACCATAGCAAAACAGGGGAGGGGCAGCAGTGGGTCGCTGATATGTGAAATGGTGCATGATGGTGGAGAACCACTGTGGGGACAGCTCTGGGGTGACATTTTTAGGGCAACGAAGCTGGTGAGGGGTCTGGAGAATAAGTCTTATGAGGAGTGGGTGAGGGAACTGGGGTTGTTCAATCTGAAGAAGAGGAGGCTGAGGGAAGACGTCCTTGCTCTCTACAACTCCCTGGAAGGAGGCTGTAGAGCGGTGGGGGTCAGTCTCCCAAGTTACAGGCGATAGGACAAGAGCAAATGGCCTCAAGTTGTGCCGGGGGAGGTTCAGGTTGGATATTAGGAAAAATTCCTGCACTGAAAGGGTTATTGGGCATTGGAATGGGCTGCCCAGGGAAGTGGTTGAGGCACCATCCCTGGAGAGAATTCAAAAGGGGAATTGACATGGTGCTGGGGGACATGGTTTAGTGGTGGGGTGTGGGGAGTTATTTGTTTGGTTGGTTGGTTCTTATGGTTGGACTAGATGATCTTAAAGATCCCTCCTAACCTAGGCGATTCAGTGATTTTTGGATGGGCAGAAGGCCCTCTCCCTGCCACAGGGGCTGCCCGGGGAGGGGCACAGCGTGGCCCCGATGGAGGCGTTGGGGGGTGCCCCCCACCCCGGGGACGCGGCGGGGTGTGCCCCAAGGGGGACGCTTGGCTCCCTGTGATCCCGCGGGTCCAGACTCTGTGTGTGTGTGTGTGTGTGTGTGTCCGTCCCGGGGAGGCCGGTATGTACCCCTCCCGCACCGGCCCGGCCATGTGTTCCCCCGCCGGCTGCCGCCGCGACCCCTTCCCCCGGCGGGGGCCACGCCCCCTTCCCTCCCGCAGCCAATGGGCGAGCGGGACGCGGCGGCGCGGCGAGTCCCCGCCCCCGTGCCCGCCGCCGCCCCTATATAAAGCGGCCATTTCAGCCGCCCGCCCCGCCACCCGCAGCGCCGCCTCTTGCCTCGGCTCGCCCGGCTTCACCTCGCCTCTCCCGCCATGACCGATGCGGCCGTGTCCTTCGCCAAGGATTTCCTCGCCGGCGGGGTGGCGGCCGCCATCTCCAAGACCGCCGTCGCCCCCATTGAGAGGGTGAAGCTGCTGCTGCAGGTGAGCGCCGGGGCGGCCCCAAGGTCGCCGCAACGCGGGGGGGGCTGGGGGGTTGGTATGGGCGGCGGCGAGTCCGGGGTCGCGGAGGGAACGGGGGAGCTGATGGCGGCGTCTCGTTCCCCGCCCTTGCAGGTGCAGCACGCCAGCAAGCAGATCGCCGCCGACAAGCAGTACAAGGGCATCATCGACTGCGTGGTGCGCATCCCCCGGGAGCAGGGCGTCCTCTCCTTCTGGCGCGGCAACCTGGCCAACGTCATCCGGTACTTCCCCACCCAGGCCCTCAACTTCGCCTTCAAGGATAAGTACAAGCAGATCTTCCTGGGCGGCGTGGACAAGCGAACCCAGTTCTGGCGGTACTTCGCCGGTAACCTGGCGTCCGGGGGCGCCGCCGGCGCTACCTCCCTCTGCTTCGTCTACCCCCTTGACTTTGCCCGGACCCGCCTGGCAGCAGACGTGGGTAAAGCCGGGGCCGACCGGGAGTTCAGCGGGCTCGGTGACTGCCTGGTCAAAATCTTCCGCTCGGATGGCCTCAGGGGCCTGTACCAGGGCTTCAACGTCTCTGTCCAGGGCATCATCATCTACAGAGCCTCGTACTTCGGCATCTATGACACCGCAAAGGGTAGGTTGGCCAAAGTGGCACTGGAAGGGAGGTGCTGGGCTGCAGCAGGCCTGTAGCGCATCTGGGCAGATGGTGGTGCCTCACCTGCTGTTCTCATCAAAACCTCTCTCCTCCAGGAATGCTTCCGGACCCAAAGAACACCCACATTGTCATCAGCTGGATGATCGCTCAGACCGTTACTGCCGTGGCCGGTTTGGCCTCCTACCCTTTTGATACGGTTCGTCGTCGCATGATGATGCAGTCTGGCCGTAAAGGAAGTAAGTTTCTACCTCCTCAGGTAGGAAATACTTGGTGTCCCTGAATCAACAGTTGGTGGTGGAGCCAAGGTGAAGGCAGAGTGGCTTGGCATTCACCAAGTCATGTAGGTATCCCCTCCTCTTGTAAACAATGGAGTGTGAGAGGGGCCACGGAAGCAAATGTCAGGCGGGAGTCAGTCTCTGCAGCACCCCTGTAAGGTGGTGTGCACGAGTCAGATAGCTGTCAGTGTGTGGGAACAGCAGAACTTGCCCAAGGATGTTGCAAACGAGCGTCTCTGGGCCAAGAAGACACATCCCTGGTCTGGCATGGCGTGGTTGGCTGTGCAATAGCTCTTGGGTCTGGAAGTGTTGGTGTCAAAGCAAACAGTAGCTGCCTTCTGCTCGAACCGGTCCTTCCAGTGTCTCCTAGGGGTAATGCTTCAGCAGCAGCCTGGGCAATCTTGTCCTCTGATGCACTAATATTGGAGAAATTCAGTCAAGAAACAGGATGCGCTTGAGGTTATGAAGCTGGCAGATACGTTAGGCCGTTTCCAACCTGGATGGCAGGGGTCATGGCATGCAGGTCCTAACACTTGTCTGTCTTCCACAGCTGACATAATGTACTCTGGCACCATTGACTGCTGGCGGAAGATCGCCCGGGACGAGGGCTCCAAGGCATTTTTCAAAGGTGCATGGTCGAATGTACTCCGAGGAATGGGTGGTGCTTTTGTCTTAGTCCTCTACGACGAAATCAAGAAGTACACATAAGTTATTTTCTGTTGTGAACTGGCATGTTGTAATATGTATTTGTGGACTTGTATGAAAACCGTCAAGTTACTAAAAAGTGACTGATGGTATTTATACAGGTTGGCGTGGGGCAGGGGCAACTGCCTGTCCTGTCTTTATTAAGACATTCCCCCTGATGGGACCCAAACATGGTTTCTATTTCAGTCACTTCTGCTTAAAGAGTATGAAGAAATAAAAATCTAAACCCAACTTTCCTCATCTCATGCTTATTCCCTCTGCAGTGTGTGTGTGGGTGGTCTCCACGCAGTGATTGTAGAGAAGGAGGAAGATGGACCATCTCCATCCTGCATGCCTTCTTACTGACTACCTGTAGCCTCTGGCAAGTAAACGTGGAGCAGAGTGCTGAGGACACTGTGTGGTGTGCCCACCCCAGTGGAGGCCAGTGGTGTGGGCTGGAAAGGGGACTGGCACCTCTGAAGGACTTTCCCAGGTGGTCTCTCATGAGGTGGTGTGTTGGCTGTGTGTGCCACCACTTCTACCTCTGACCTCTGTTCCCTGGGGCTGATGAAACCTGCACAGCCTTCCCCATGCCACTGAATTCCTGGGAGGCTGGAGAAATGTCCAAGAGGTGTTTGCTGCTGTTTGGAGGAGCAGAGTTGCATTGTGGCAGAGCATCCTGGCTTAGAAACAGCTACCTCCTCGGGCATGTTAAAACTCAGCTAGAGAACATAAATACAGGTAATTGCTGCTCTTCTGTAGAGCCCCTGGCTATCCCTGCTCTTACTGGGCTTGCCGGGGAGGGACCTGCATCCCCAGGCTCATCCCTCACCCCTGGAAGTTAAACTTGTCTTAGCCACAAATTTGGGGGGAAGGGGAAAATTCCTTCCTATTGCTGGAGCAATTTGAGGAAAACTGCAAGACTGGACAATTCATGTGGCTTGGCCGGTACTCAGACGTCTCTGGGTCTGTGAGCCGCCCCAGTGAAGCTGCCTAGTTTCTGGTGGTGAGTGGATCATCTTGTGGTCCCTCATCAGTGAGTCCTTCCTCCCTGACCCAATGCCTTTGGTTCTTTCTGGCTGCCCGGGCCTGTTGGAAGCAGTTGAGCTCAATCACTGAACCCAATCTCAAACACTGTTTGAGGCAGATAAACAAATCCTTGTGTTGCAAAGGGCAGTAGTTGTTCTCATTGCTGAAATCCAAGTTGGGCAGCTGGGCATGAGAGCGGAGCAGCATCCCACCACAGACAGCGTCAGTGAGCCTGGCTCTCTCTGAAGGGGTGTGTGAGCTCGTGGTGGGAGATGGTCTCATGCTGCACTGTTGAGCCAAGAGCCTTTGCTGGTGCATTTCAGCCACCCCTGGGCTCCTGTGTGGGTGTGAGATCCCTGTGATGATGCCTGGCCTGAAGACACAGTGGGCTGAAACTTTCCCTGATAGACATGGGGCAGTGGCACAAGCTGCAGGAAGCATGCTGGGGACAGCTGGGAGGGGGCTGCACCATGGGGCAAACTCACTGGGGAGCCCTCTCCTGCTGCACAAATGTGAGCTAATTAAGGGCTTCCGGCTCTTGCTGCGTCTTGATGGTGAGCTCTCCTACATTTCAAGGACTGTTCTGAAATGCTGCTGGTTGTTAAGCATGGGACATCCTTTCCTCTGCAGGGGACAAATGGCCAGGCCATCAGCCCAGGGAGGTAAGTGCATCATTTCTTCCTCCACGTGGTGGTGGGTGACAGTGGTGCTGAGCCAAGCTGTCCTGCCAGGCTGCCAAGGAGCTGAGTGGTGGCACCTTGGACTTGCAGCATTTTGCACTGGGCTTGGGGTACAGGACTGGCACTGGGTGAAAGGAGTTGTACCTACCCAGTAGTAGTTACTGCTTTTGGGTTGTGGGAAACACAGGTGTGTGGTTTTTTAGCTATGGTGCATGAGAGATGTGGGGCAGAGCCCTTGACGGGTTTTCCCTGTGTTCCACTGCTGGGAGTACCCTCTGGCCTGGGGTCCCTGGGGATTTAACCTCCCCCTCCTGGTATCTCCCCACAAGCATCTTTGTGTGGGGAAGCAGGCTGAGGGGTTCAACAGCTGCCTTTGCCTGCCACGGGAGCATGGAACAGAGGGATTAAAGGCTGGGTGTCAAGAGGATGGGGCCAGTCTTTTTTCAGTGGTGCCCAGTGACAAGACACAGGGCAATGAGCACAAACTTGAACATAAGAAGATCCATCTAAACATGAGGAGGAACTTCTTCACTTTGAGGGTAGCAGAGCCCTGGCAGAGGCTACCTAGGGGGTGCTGGAGTTTCCTTCTCTGGAGACATTCAAACCCCACCTGGACACATTCTTGTGCAACCTGCTCAAAGTGGACCTGCTCTGGCAGGGGGGTTGGAGTAGATGATCTCCAGAGGTCCCTTCCAACCCCATACCATTCTGTCATTCTGTAATTAACAACTTTGTTCATGTGGGGAAACTGAGGCCGGCAGCCAGCTGAGTGCAGTCCCTCCATCACGAGTGTTTTGCCCACCAGGCTGTGCTGCCCTGAGGGCTGCAGGGGGAGGGATTTTCCTTTTAAATGGGATTCTCCTCCGAGGAGTGCCGAATCTCTCTCCAGTCATGATTTCCTCCTGGGTAGTGGTGCCCAGCCTGGCATGTCGGCCCCTTTTGCTGGTGGGAAGGGGTGGGTGAGCGCCTGTAATGCTGTTTTCATCTCGGCCCCTCGCCCAGCGGCCATTAATCCTAGGCTTAGGAGCTGTTGACGCAGCATGGCCGCACAGGGCATGGTATGAAAGACTTGTCACGGCTGGGGCAGGTGGCAAGTGGTGCTGGATGTTTGGCACAACTCGTCGTGCACCAGCCCCCCTGGGCTGGCTGTGGTGCTGGGGGGTTGTGGGGATGGAGCTGTCCTTGCTCCCCACCAGATCTGTGGGGCTGGGACCTCACTGGCTGAGGTGGGGGGACTACAGGGACCAGCCTTCACCTGGAGGTTTGGGTGCTGGGCAAGGCAAGGCTGGGGCAGCCACCCTCTTCTTAGGGGGATTTGGGAGGCGTTAATGGTAGCAGAGGTGGGAGCAGGGCTCTGGGGCTCACACTGGGCAGCAGGAGGGAGGGATGATGGCTAAGCTTCTGGCTGGAGATGGGTACAGGGCCTGGCAGTGACCAGAGAAGCCAGCAGTATCCCCCAGCCCCTATCTCACCCACATCCAGGCTGAGCTATGGAGGCTACAGGGGACCATCATGGTCAGGGTGTCCCAGGTGGTGGGGGAGCAAGGGCGAGCGGGCATGCACAGGCAGGAGGGATCTCCATCCACCTGGCACAGACGGAGCAGAAGCTCGGGGTATGCCTTGGTAGGCAGCTGGGCAGACCCAGACTTGATCTGCTTGCATGAGGCTGGAGGTCAGGCTTCAGTAGCACTTCAAAGGCAGCGATTTGAAAGACGTGAACTAGAAATGTGCCCAAAAAACCTAGCGTGCTGTGGCCGGCTAGGTTCGTAAGATCTCCTCAGTGGAGAGCTACAAGGCTTCTTCTTCATCCCTTGGAGCCCAGACCTGCAGCCTTTTAAACAAGCCCATGGTTTTTAGTTTATATTTTTAAATGCCTGGATGTGGTAGTGCCCCATGGACCCGTGGGGCTCTTTAGAATAACAGCAGCAAAAGCTGAGTCTGGTTTGATTTAGGCTGATCAGTCAGTGCTGTTCCCAAGCTGATCACATTGTCACACACCAAAAAAAACCAAAAAAAACCAACGTTAGTGTGCATTTATTTGTGCATTCATTACTATAGTTAGGGAGTCAGAGTGAGCCGTCTGTATGCCAGTCTAGGAGGTGAAGTAGCAGAAACACAAAGCACAGCCCAAAGAGAGCTGTAGGAACTGACCAGAAATATTTGCCATCAGATTTCGAGGCTGAGCTCCACATGTAGTTCAGTCACCTGGTCACTGCCAGCCACCATGGTGCCATCTCCTTGTGGGAATGCACGTGGAACTGGGGAACTGAGAGCATCCCAGCCAGTGCTTGCTGCTGCCGTGTCCTGCAGGCAGACCCTCGTGGTGGGGCAGTGGGCACAGTGCCCTCATGGCTCCCTGCAGCACAGCCCAGGGCACGAGGCACCAGCTGTGGGTGCCAAGCAAGGAAACCATCAGTGCTTCCTCCCTTGAAGGTGGCTTTCTGCCCCATGCAGCCATGCTGAGAGGGAACATCTTCCTCATGCCATCTGCAGGGTTAGGGGGCCAGGACAGCAAGGCTGGGCAGCTCCACAGGGTTCCCCAAAACACCCTGCAGCTCTGCCCAGAGGGGCAGATGGAGAGGACCCCACGTTGGTCTCCAGGTACCGCTGTGATTAACACCAATGAGATCAGATTCACCATTACTGCAAACACCATCCTTCAGTGTTTACGAACTGCATGGGTTGTGTTGTGGTTTTGGTGGTTTTTTTTTAACAGGTTAAAAGGAACAAGGCTACATCCAGCTACCCACAGAGCTATTCCAACATGGTAATTCAGACTAGGTTCTTACAAAGGCACTTGGAAACTCAACTGGACCAAGCCATGGAACACACCAAGGTGAGTCTGCCCATCTGTGACATTGTTTTTGAAATAGATCCCCTCCTCCACGTTTATTTCACGTGCTACTTTGCTTTGCAATACCTCTGCATTGGGCCAAGTTCTTACGTACAATATAGTGCTCAGTTAAGCAAACAAATCTGCCACCTAATTATATTTACAGATTTATAAAAAATAATGTTGGCTTTTAAGGTAACACAAAATCTGACTTGTTTTTGGTCTGAACGCTGCAGATTACACCAAGGTGTGGGAAACTGCAGAACAGCTAGTGTTATCTATTATAATGGGACATTTAACCAAGCATTTAAACTAGGTGCCCCTGCTTCCTGTTGCTATAGTCAGCTAACATCTTTTAATTAATTTAGATCTAGAAATGAAAAACCCAACTTGATTAAAATTGTTGTGAACTAGATGCAGTCTGGGTAAGAAATATATATGCAATAATGTATTGGATCAGATTCTCTGTGTTGGAGGTGTTTCAGCCACTGGAGTAACTGGAGTGTATGGAAGGTGTCCCAGGGACTGCTAGTGTGACCCTGAGCGAGTCCTGAGCCAAACTAGGCAGGTCTCTAGTGACAAAAATGGAAAAACACTGACTGAACATTCAGTTCAAAGCGTTCAAAGAGCCAGAAAGGAGGAGTGCTTGTGCTATGCTGGGAACACCGCTTCCGGGCTTAAGGTGCGCAGCTGAAGAAGCTGGTGGCCATTGGCAGCTCCTACTTTGGACAACCTGTGCTGAGCTGTGCACTCCCCAGATTTTCTCTGTGCTTCACCAAGCTGCAAAGGTGTTCCTAGCTCCCCCTGGCAGCCCCTGCACAGACCCCCATCAGCCCAGGACCTGTGTTTTGTCACTCCCAACCTTAACCCCAACTGTAAATCGCACTGAGTCACCTGCTGTTCTGGGTGTCACCTGAAGCAGGACCGTATTTCGCTGCAGACTGAGAAGTCTCCATCCCAGCAGACTTTCCATGGTTCAAAACCTGTTTTCAAATTTCAAAGTCTTTGAATCCTGCTTGGAAAAAAACCAACCCAATTTTATGGAGGCCATCCCGTGGTTGTTCAGGGTTTGGGTCCCTCCCAGAGGAACCCTGAGGCCCTCGCCTGGCTGGACTGTGCTACCACATTTGGAAAAGGAGTTTATGTAACAGAGCTGTACCCACTCGTTCCTCCTCTCCTTCCCAACTATTACACACCACCTGAAGAATTTATGGACACAGGCTTCAGATTAGCAGGTGATCAGCAGGGAACAAGAGCAGCACCGCTTGAGTTAATGTGAACATGTGCTTGCCCAGCCTGGCACCACACACAATGGATGCACCGCAGCCTGACAGCTTGGGGACAGAGCTCACTCACTCCCAGTAAGGATTACAAAGCCAGATGAAAAATCTTTATTCTTTCTAGGAAGTCTTTCATAGTAATTGTGGGATATCAAGCATCTTGTTCATCGCTCGCATTGTTTTGTACTTTGGGTAGAGTAAGAACACCTTAGGAAAAGTATTTTAGTTTAAACTCATAACATGGTATTTAATCCCAAGTAGAGCAACAAAGACACAGGCTATAGAGCAGTGCTGTTACATCACGTAAGAGACACAAAACATTATCTCCCAAACAAAGTACTTGACACACCAATTCTTCATGTTGTCTTTATCCAGGTCCTTAGCGGTCAGTGGACTCAAAACAATTTCTCCCTCACATTTTACATCTCCAAATATTGATAATGTTTTCCAGATTTGGTTAGTTCAGACATGCAGTTGTATTCTACTTTAAACAATCACCAATTCCATCAGTAGCTTCCAACTATGTATTTGTACCCACGAGTGGTATAGTAGACAGGCCATTTGTGTCTACAGCTGTCTGAAACAGGGTTGGATTTCATGTTCTTGCATTGAACAGTGTCTGTTGAGACAGTGAAATTCGGTAGAACTGTGGCTTTCTGATGTTCAACAGGAGCTGAGCCTGGGCTGGCTGACTTTCACAGCCCGTCTGCTGGTCTAGGTGAGCAGCAGCAGATCCCAAGCCTTGCATGAGTCGTTCCAGACTCTCTTGGAATGGCACGTCTCTCAGGCTGCTGCATGTTTTAGACACATTTAAAATAACAAAATTAACTACAGGCACAGAGTTTACTTTTGTAATGATTTCTTTGTTGTTACAGTTGACCTGTTGTTCTAGTACATTTATGGAAATCTTACACATTTGAAAACTACCAAAATAAAAACAGAGGTATCTAAAGGTGCAGTGAACTCAGGAAGGCACCCAGTGAAGATTTTCCCAAACGTAAATATTCTGGCTGGAACATCTTGTTCTAACAATGGGTCTGTAGAGAATGACAGTTTGAGCAAAGTCTCCAGTGCCACTGGAGTTATTAAAATTGGTAGCAGAGTATCAGCTATGACAGAGTGGTACTCATCCTCCAAGCTGGTTGCAGCACGTTGCCCTTGAACATTGCCTGTTACTTCTGCTTTGCTGACAGATCTGTGATAGCTCCTGGTAGCTTTCTCCTGTCTTCAAATACCCAGTAGATATGCAGATTTTCATTTGAACTGATTATCAATCAGTGTTCCTTTCATCTTGGCTTTCTTGGCTTCCAACTCAGCCTGATTAAGAAAATTAAGACAGAATGAAATAATGCCTGGACACATTTTCCTTCTTGATCTTCCTGACTGACCCCTGCAAGCTTTTCACACCAGGAGCAAAAGTACCTCAAATACTCAGCTGACTCCTTTCTCCCCTGAAGTACAAAACAAGGACCACCTTTAAAATCATGAAAAACCCAAGACTAACTGCACAGAAGACAATTTCATAATTTCTATCCTCAAGGCAGAAACTGCACTTTTCCCCCCTCCTGTCACAGCATGTAAGATCAGCTGTGATGTTCTTGCCACTAATTCTTCAAGTGACCCTTCCAGTAGCAGCTGAGTTGCCAGGTCCTCCACAAGGACCTGCTTGACCTGATCCCTCATAGCAAAGACCTGCTCTGCCAAGCAGGCTTGACAGCGTAGCATTAGGGGTGCTCTGGTTGGTAAAGCCATAGCCTGGTTTCCCCTCACCTTGTTCCTCTTCCAACAGGTCATGGAAAGTCTCCCTGCAAGAGCTCTGCTGGCTGGTCTTCAGTTAGCTCTACAGCTAATTGCATACAACTTTAGGTTCAGGAGGACTAGAAGTACATCTCTATAAAAAGGAAAAGTCGTCCTCACAAAGCTACAAGTTACCTATGACTGTACCAGGACCTTTCTATACTTGTAGTCTGATCTGCAAGATAGTGTACAAAGCCAACAAATCTAAGGGGTTTGTATTCAACACCAAAGAAAATACTCACCAGCTCCTGTAGCCTTCTTTTGCTCATGCCTTTGCGTTCCAGCTGTTTCTCAATCACTTTTGCGTTCTGTGCATAGGAGTCTGCAATCTCCCTCTGAAACACATACACGTCACTTTGCAACAGCAAACCCCCAAAGTAACGACACCTCCAAAGGGTGAGACGATCACTGGCTCTGATCAGTGTCTGAGATGGCTACTCCATTCAGATGTGACTGTCCCTAAGGGCAGACAAAACTCACCGCTTCGATCTCCTCCTCCTCTTCATCGATTGTGGAGACTGTGACAGAACTGAACTTGCCCATGTCTTTGGTCCGTTTGGTCATCATCACCTGGGCGAGAAGCAGAGTGTTTTGTTAAACCTTGGCAGCCGTTGTGCCTCTAGGGACCACTTCCCCCTCCAAAGCTTTTAATGCTTCTCATGCAAGTCTAATTCTCTAAAGGAGAATTATCCCAAATGATTTCTGGGCTTATTGCTGTCATGATCAGAAACAAACTCAATAACGTATAATAGATGAGCCAGATTTTGAGAATCACTGTGCAGACTACCAATCTGACCTACTTACAAATGGAAACTTTCTGTAACTCAGTGTAAACATCAGGCACAGTCTAGATTTCCAAGTTTATTTTGCTTTCTTTTAGTGCTAAGACTCCAAGCTGCAGTTACCTCTGTAAATGAAAACTTCAGGCAGACTGAGAGAAGACACCAAAAAGAATTATTCTTTAGAGGTCCATTTCTTTCCTTTTTCTCCCCTCTGCCCTTGCTATTCAGTGATTTTACTCAGCACAGCTTTTTGAAAATCAGAGATAGCCTTTTTATTACCTTTTTGGGAGGTTCTTGTTTCTGAGTATATATGTTTGTTTTCCCAAAACACTGGCCAAATTTGACCACAGCACCATCAACAATGAAGGTCACAGGAGCATTTTTCTGTTGGTGTTGATAAAAGAGCAGCAGTCCACACCTGGAAACAGAAACAAACAGAAATTCAAATTCTGGATTCCTAGGGTTACTTGCAAACAGATTGTAACAGTCACTGACGGCCACTCACTTGCCACATTTCTTCCTGAACTGCCGCTCTATGCCTTCTGGTCTGGGAGAGAGAGAAACAGCTTTTTATAAGGAGGGCGCAGACAGCGGGCACTGGTGCCTGGCTGACGGACCTCAGCCGAGCAAGGAGGCACGGCCAGAACCCGGGCAGCCCCTTCCCCAGGTCGTGGAGGGACAATCAGAGGGACGGGGTGGGGGGCAGAGGCCGGGGCCCGGCTCGTCCCACCTGCGCAGGAAGACGCTCTCCTCCTCCTCCGCGTTGCAGAACTTGTGGGCGTGCTTGGCGGCGTCCATCACCCGGGCACGGTCCCGCGGCCGCATCGGCAGCTTCTCCAGCTGGCAGTCTGCGGGGCGGGGACGGGCTGACGGCAGGATCGGGACGGGTGCCCGGGCCCTCACCGCTGCCGAGCCCCCAGGTCTGCTCCCACCGCCCCGCGGCCTGCCCCCTGCCCTCTGCCCTGTCCCCCGCCCCGCGGCCTGCTCCCCGGCCTGCTCCCCCGCCCCGCGGCCTGTCCCGGGGCCCGCGTCTCACCCAGCACCAGCACCATCTGCCCGCACAGGCAGTAGTAGACGTGAAGCGGCTTCTCCCCATCGTCGTACTCCTCGCGGTCGCGGGTGTCAGAGCAGACGACGGAGCGGGACACCACCTTCGGCATGGCGGCGGCGGGGCCCGGCCTCCCTGCCGGCCCGGCCCCCGCTGCAGCGCGGCTCCGCCCGCCCGCCCGCCCGCTCCGGCAAGGGGTGTTCGAGGAGCAACGGCTGTTTCTGCTCGGTTCGCGTTAGTTGTTTTGTTTTGGGTTTTTTTCTTTTTATTCCACGTTCTCAAGACTGGGCCGTTTCTCCCGAGGGGGTTGGTGGGGTTTGCTGTTGTGCACCGGGGAAGGGGGGGTGACGCTGAGGGCGCCCTGCCTCCAGGCCCAGCGCGGCACACGGTGGTCGCACGTTAAATGCAAATTATCATGGCAAAATTTAGGCCTTACGTCATTTCTCATAACAAACGAGCCAGGCTGGACCCAGCA
Organism: Scolopax mira; assembly: GCA_004320125.1. Taxonomy (NCBI): domain Eukaryota; kingdom Metazoa; phylum Chordata; class Aves; order Charadriiformes; family Scolopacidae; genus Scolopax; species Scolopax mira. The sequence goes on along the minus strand of BJBW01000766.1, from coordinate 421 downwards.
CAGAGGAGACACAGGGAGACAGTCGAACCGTTTCCCTTCGCAGCCGCTTACAGACAGCTCGGGAAGCGGGGAAGAGC
>BJBW01000765.1:37876-72606 GCA_004320125.1 Scolopax mira | reverse complement strand
CTCCTTTCAGGGAGTTGTAGAGAGCGATGAGGTCTCCCCTCAGCCTCCTCTTCCCCAGACTGAACACCCCCAGCTCCCTCAGCCTCTCCTCATAAGGCTTGTGTTCCAGACCCCTCACCGGCTTCATTGCCCTTCTCTAGACCTGCTCCAGCACCTCAATCTTTCCGGTCTTTCTTGTGGTAGGGGCCCAAAGGCTTCGAAGGCTTCTCCCCTCAGCTCTGCTTTTACATACGTGTAGTGCACACCTTGGTATGCACACGCGTGAAGTTAGATAGTCCTGCAGAGCGGTGCGGGGAGCGGCCCCCGGTCACACAAGCATCCTCCCGGCAAACACGTTCTCTACACGGGATATTAACACATCAGCATCCCCCATGACTGTTCCTTGTCGCTCTTAGAGAACATAGCGACAGAAACATTAATGTTTGCTGACTCAAGGGCTCCACCAGGAGGAAAACCAGCTCAAATTGTACCCTCTGAAGAGCTGCTTTTGCAGGCTGGGAGGCCAGATTTGCTGTTTAAAGGCAAGGGGGAGAAACGTGGCAGGATTGGATTAGGACAGCACACCAGGCAGGATGTGCTGCCACAGCACAGCATCCTCATCTGCTGCAAAAGTCCTACCAGTGCAGCAACAGGGCCTCAGGGCTCTCAAGAGACACTAAGTTCAAGCTTGCTAATTGCTCTGTCTTCACCCACTTTCTTTCTTTCCCAGCAAGGGCTTGGAAGAGTCACTGACTGGAACAGTCTCTGCAGTGGTTTCAGGACCAGCAAGCTGGGCTGTGAGCACGTTGTCTGCTCCTGGCTATCACTAGTCAAGCCATGGGTTTTGCTAGGACCCATGTGTCTGCTTGAGTGAGAACAGCAGGAGCTAGAGGCCATTTGGGATGTTAAAAGGTAGGGTTCTACTCAAGGCCATTTGGGATGTTAAAAGGTAGGGTTCTACTCATGAACATCAGTTCTCTTGGCAGCCCCCAGAGACAGGTTTCTGCACGCCTGACCATTGCAGACATGTCCTTCACCATGAGACAAACCCCTCCAGAATCACTTTCTCTGTCCCACTCCCTCTAATGGGAGTCATAGAATCATTTCGGTTGGAAAAGACCCTTGGGATCATGGAGTCCAACTATCCACCCTACTCTACAAAGTTCTTCCCTACACCATATCCCCCAACACCACATCTAAACGACTCAAACTCATCTAAGGATAGTGACTCAACTATCTCCCTGGACAGCCTATTCCAGTGCCTGACTACTCTTTCTGTGAAGAATTTCTTCCTAATGTCCAGTCTAAACCTACCCTGTTGCAGCTTGATTCCATTCCCTCTTGTTCTATTGCTAATTGCTTGTAAGAAGAGACCAGCACCAACCTCTCTACAGTGTCCTTTCAAGTAGTTGTAGAGAGTTGTGTAGAGACAGAAGTCACCCCTCAGTCTCCTCTTTCTCAAACTTTCTCAAACTGAGGGTCCCAGGTCCCAGGTCCCTCAACCGTTCTTCGTACAATTAAGTCACCAGTACCAGCCTTGGACACAAACTATATATTGAAGGGATGCATCACAACTTCTCTCCCATACACATCTCCATCAGGCTTTCTTAAGTGATGGCCACAGTGTGAGACGCACAGAGACAGACCCAGCTTGGCCACCAGAGCCCTCAGAGACACATGGTTTCTGCCCAAGCCCCAGCGTGGAGAGGAAGGGACTTTTTGCCCTTCATGCCTGTGCCAAAGAGTCACAAAGGGGCAGCGGGGATAAGACTTTTGACTGGAGACCCCTGAGGGGGCAGATGACATCAGGAGTGAACCTCTGCCAGCTCAGACCCAGCTGCCTGGTGCTTGGCAGCCCTGGCTGGTCCCAGCTCAGGGCTGAGCCCCGCCACAGCCAGGGCACCCAACTCGAGGGTGCAATGCCCTTGATAAATCAGATACGAGATACCACCCACCATGGTACATTACATTTCTGGAGTGTTTCTTCTTTGAATCTACAGGACTCCCAAGAGATTTCTGAGATTTCTCCTTGAGCTAGAAAATTACAGAAAAAATAATAATATTTGTTTGCTCCTTTGAACGTGAACCCCTCTCCCAGGAACAAGAAACAGCAAGTTGAGAGCTCACAAAGTGCAAGAGAGTATATGTAGCACTCGTAACTTTCTGCCAGAACCCAAAAGCTGTGAACACCGACTCACTCTGTCACAGCCCAATTTTATCATGTTAGATTTCACAAGAAAACATGTAACTAGGAAACAAAGGCACGCTCCTTCTCCACGTTCAAGTTTATTGAAACTACATACATATTTTACACACAAACGCAGTAGGAGCTGTTGTATCAGACTCTGGTATCTCTCATACATTTACAGAACTTGAGACCATAGTAGTTTCATAATTGAATATTCTGTATACTTTCATCTCAATTCACCAAACACTATTAGTGACATAAAAATATGTTTCATTCCTCCAACAGCAGACCGTTCTCCCTCACAAATACAGTATTTCCAAAAGGTGTTGGATTTTCTCTCCAAGTCCATAGTTCTCTTGCAGTTGCAGGACATTAGTGAGGGGCACCAGTTCCAGCTCTTCTCTGTATTCTCCAGGTCCCCATCTGCCCTCTCCAAGTACCTTATTTAAAATGATTCTGGCTCTTCTCTAGAAAAAAAAAAGCTGTCCTGTTTCCATGCTCATTAAATACTCATCTTTTACTGAGACCAAACAAAAAGAGTGAGTTTTGCTGTTTTATTTTTACACCAGAGACAATTGCTCACTAGCAAGCATGTGAAGGCAGTGGACCTATTTCATGGAACTCAGGTACCCAGGGCTATGGCTGGGCTGGGCTGGCAGAGAAATAACCCTTACACCATCCCATAACTGGTAACCCTGGGCCTAGAAGCCTGGTATATCAAAAGCAGCACAAGATGTCTGCAACAATAACAAAGACCTATAAAAGCTTTTATAGAAATTGCTGAACATAATGAAAAATGCTCAGGTTCAATAAAGCAGAACTGTTTGTTTAGCTCACGTACACTCACTTCACCTTTGGAAAAAATTGAGCATATGTATTTGCAAATAATCCACCTACAATTGAATAGCATCCCTCCCATCCTAAGTACCACTGCAGTTACCCACTCTTCAATTGCTCCATTCTCTGCATATGACAACAGGAAATTAAAAAAGCTTTCAGGCACACACTGGAACAGAGTCATCTGTAAGATGCTGCTAATCCATACTACTTCAAAATTCTGTGATTCTGTGATTTGGTTTTGCTTCCTCCAGGAGCTCTGCAGTGACAATGGTTTCAAAGGTTCACATTAAACATGCAATTTGAAGCGCCTTCATACATTATTGGTGCTCTCTTACAAGCCAAGTAGTATGCTTGTAGCACCTCAAGGGGTAATTCCTTGGAATGATGCGCCTTCTCACCCCAGCAATGCACAAGTGAAACCGAGAAGGGGAGAATATCAAACCACAACAGAGGGAAGACAGACAACACCCAGAGCTGGCTGTTCCAGTGTCAGATGCTGATGGCAACTCAGCGCAACTACAGACTGCTTAATAAGGCACTTGTTTAGAAAAGCAGGGAAAAACAGGCAGCACAAGCCAAAGAACTAGAGGCTGTGTTTTCTCACCACTATTAACAGGCCTGCTTTTCCAAGGGCCACTCAAAGTCCACTGACCCACTCAATAACAGCTGTAAGACAAAAATCATATTTATTTGATCTAAACTCCTACAACAGACATCAGGTTTGCAAGCAGAGTAAAAATGTTTTCAGACAGAACCCAGGTTAATGAGGATTTCAAACTATATTCCTGGGTTTAATGAGAATTTATAGTTCATAACTTATTATTTTCTCCCCAGGTCACTTATTGCTCTATCTGCAGCAAGACAAAAGTGGAGAGCTTTTACTCTACACCAAATCTATAAATATGAAAATATAAAATAAATTATAGCAACATATATACATAGAGTGATACCTCATCTAGTTTTCAGATTGAAATACCTTAACATGAGGCAAATATGCAGTTTGCTTAAAACAGTACCAAAGTCTTAAAAAAGCAGTAGTATCCAGGTCATTCTTAAAGACAGCAATCACAGCAGATGAGTCAAGGGAATATCAAAAAGGCCATCCTTTTAAAAAGTCATGTAAAGTTTTCAAAAAGGACCCCTCCTTTTTTTGCTTAAATGACACAGCAATATATTTATTCCTCAGACAAACAACATGAAAACCTGGGAAAAAATTCCTGGTAGACTCAAATTCCAGGAAAGGAAATGAAGACAACTTCTCAGCAGAAAGTGAGATGGGGAGAGGGAAACAGTCAATGTTCATTTGCCAAGTTATCAAAAATCTGCATCCAGAGTGAAGACATTGTCCATTGTTTCTGCCATAACAGCAAAACGTTGATATTCCGAAACCCGCTTCTCAAAGAAATTTGTTTTTCCTTCCAGAGAAATATTCTCCATGAAATCAAAAGGATTTTCTGCATGAAAGACCTGGGGAAAGGGAAACACTATTACACTGGTGATTCTGACAGGGTAACAATGCTTTCAAAAACCCCAAACAAAACAGTCAAACCCATTCAGAGTAGATCATCCCTTGCTGTAAAATGCTGTGGAACCTATGGACACCTATCAAAGCAAATTCAGTACTGTCAACCCCCAGGAGTTTGGTCCACAGTGAAGCTCCCCCATGCAAGATTCTTCAAGGACTACAGCACTTGGGTACAGCATTAAGTTTCCCGTTACAAACCTGCAGAGCAGCTGAAGGGAAACAATGGCCTTAATTGTTCCTGCCTTTTTAAATAGTGAAGCATACATATTAAAGCTGTGGTTTCAGCTGTCACTCAGGGAAATTGCAAGCGCTAAATATGACCTGCTCCCAGGCACATGAAGAGAGTGCTTTGTGCTTACAGCTTTCCTGGGCTGTCCTGGCAGGCCAGCATTTCCAGCAATTGCACCTCTTACCTTTGAGAACCCAAGCTCCATTAGTAACCGGTCTGCAACAAATTCAATATATTGTTTCATCAAAGTGCAATTCATTCCAATCAGACCTACAGGTAATGCCTCTGTTAGAAACTCCTAGAAGTTAAAATACAGACGACATTTAGAGAAATTAAATTTAAGAAGGGAAACGGAGAGAAGACACCTGTGTTTCACGGTAACACTATTTGTGATATTCCAGACTCCCTAGGAGTTGTCTGAATAAGTAACTTGCATCACTAAACTCAACAAGTGTCTTTCTGTTTTCAGTAGCTGCTCATCTCTTACTTTATTTTTAGTAGGTTTTTCTGGAAAAGGCACAAGAATTTTTATTATTGCCCCTCTCATCCGCCTTTCCCCATCCCCCATAAGATCCCAATATTTACTGTAAAGTTGAACTCCAAGTTCAATAAAACCTACAGACCATACTAGTGGGAGCAGGAATAGATCCAGAAATCTCCAGTTTTCCTTGGCTTCCAGAAATTACAGAAAGAGAGATGGGAGAGCATAGTGATATATATGAGAGCTGAATCCAGACATGTACATGTTTAGGCACCGATGTAATACCTGTCAGTGTTTTGAGGCAAAGCTGGGGCATTCATCATCATCACAGTAGTTAGATGGCAACAGAAAGGAAAAGAATAAGCTACAAAAAACCTGGCAAACACTTAGCAGTGCACAAACCTGTAGTTGCAGAGGGGTAGCACTTCATGTGAAACCTGACAGCAACCTCAGAAAAAGTCAGAGCCCATCATGGTACACGTGGCCAGAACAGACTCTGTCTTCTCCTGAAGGAGAAGCAGGGATGTGTGTACAGCAGGGAGAGACAAAGATTCTTAAAGGACAGAGGTAAACAAACTCTTTGTTAAGGGACAGTTGCAGTTGGACTAGATGATTGTTGTAGATCCCTTCCAACTGGAACTATTCTGTTCTATACTAAATAAGATAGAGTTCCTTCCTTTCCATCATTAAGGGGGAAACCAGCTGCCAGCTTCGGCTTCTCCCAATTGCTTGACAACTGAATCAGAAAGTCTTTGACTCTTACTGTCACCATGAAGGAAAAGGGAAAGGGTGGATTAATGCATCAGGGATCAATGCCTGAGTGAAGTATCAAATATGGAATCCCAAAAGTCAGAAGGGAATTGGTTTATTTTTGTACATAAGACTGGTGCTGCACTGCCCACCCTGCTGTCCCGGCCAGGCTTACCTGCTCAATTTCAACAGCATTAACGATGATCTTACGTACACGCTCTTCTGATGGTCTGTTCACTAAATAATGGAACATTAGACAAGCAAAATCACAATGTAGGCCCTGAAATAACAGAGAACAATGAAAAAAAAAAAGTCAGTTTTTCCATCCCCCACATAGTTTGTTCTTACTTTGAAGCAGCCTCATGAAGGTTGAAACTTCCCAGCCTCCTGCTTCTTCGACAGTTTTGTTACCACATGTAGTGGGCACCTTTAGTTTACAAACTATTTAGTAACATCTGAAATCCAACAAATGCCACTTATGCTAAAATAACACTCAGCATACATGTTTCTCAGATAAATACTTTTGAGAGCTGCTTTACTGTAAGGGATCCTACAGAAAGTCCTGCTCGTTCCCTGCATCCCACCAGAGATGCTTTTGCAGAAAGACACCAAGACCTGCAAAACTACCTGCCAGTTAATTAACACAGTTTATCTGCTCTAGGCTTTGAGATACCTGTACAGAAATACTTGTTTTATGCTCTTTTAGTAGCATAAACTACTTCCCTTGCTTCTCCTTACAGCATTTACAGAAAGGAAGATTCAGAGTAGAGTGACCAATTCCAAGATTAACAAGTCATCTCTTCACACAATGTGTGGTTACTGTGAGGAATTTGCTACCACACATTCATAGGTTTATAATACTTAAGGCTGCTGTGCCCCAACCCACCTTTACATTTCACCCAGCTATCCTGCACAGAGCCCAGTATCATGGAATCATGGAATTGTCAGAGTTGGAAGTGACCTCTCAAGATCATCTAGTCCAACTCCCCTGCTAAAGCAGGGTTGCCCAGAGCACATCACTCAGGACTGCATCCAGGTGGGTCTTGAAAATCCCCAGAGGAGGGGACTCCACGACCTCCCTGGCCAGCCTGTTCCGGTGCTCACAGTAGACTGTGTTCATTCCCAAGATTCCCAAAAAAGCCTCCAGCCAGGATAAGACAACATCAGGAAACAAGCAATGCCTCACAGTCTGAGGTGGGTACCAGACAGTTGCTCTAAGAGGTGCCTCAGTTTCTCTTTGAGCTTGTCTGTCTACAGCTTGAGCCTCTGGCTTCAGCCATAGCCACCACTGACAGACACTGTGCTTCTGTCTCTCCTCTTGTCAGCAAGGGGGTGATTACAGCCTATTAGCACCATGAGGGCACAACCAGAGTAAAAACCAAAACCAGTCAGGGGGATTTGTCAGACTGTAGGCTGTGAGACAACCCAGTGCTATTATTAGCAAGGGTCAAAACTATTTCAGGAAGTCTACAAAATCCTCATGCTTCAGGTCATGAAACAGTCCTCAAACAAAGTAATTTGGGAAATACTCCCCCTCTAGGAAGAGCACTATCTGCCTGCTGTGGGGCTTCCTGTGGTTTTGGCCAGGGCAACAACATCACCAGCAGGATGCAGGACATGTCTGGCTTCTCATCTGAACCGGTGTGCTCTGCTGACTGGTGCTCCTAGCAACTTTGCACCTTTAAGAATCAGAGATGCACCAGCTCAAAGAACAGCCTGGAAACAGAGCCTGCAGCTCAGAAAACATATTGAGCATTAACCATTTATCTGATCGGGTGCATCAGAAAACAGTTTGTGAAGTTTTCTATTGTGGGTTCTTTTTACGGCCACTGGTTTTCTAACAGCATTTCCTGGCTTTCAATGCAGGTGCTGCATGCCCCAAGCCTTAGCCTTTGTAACAGCTCTGCAGTGGAATTATGTCAGCAGAGCTCAAGAAAAACCTCAGCCTTTTGGTCCTCAACTCTGCAGAGAAGTTACAGTTATGCTGCTGTACAGAGGAACCCGCACCTCGTTCACCTGCAAGTGATCCTTCTAACAAACAAACACCTCCTTGCTTGAACGGCTCAGTTCATGATGACTCACAGAAACAGAAGACACAAGGAAAGTCAAGGCTGAAGAACTATTTGTTTTGCTTACTGATCATATCACTTTTGTCAAGTTTCTTTTAAATTAAAGGCATCTTGTAAGATGCCTCCTTTCAAATCAGTTTATGTAATCCGCAGAAATTACTTTCATTATGATGAAGCTCTTTATACGTTTAGTCCAACTCCAGTAAGTTCACAGCACGAGCATGTCTATACCCCATACGACACTGGTCTGCCTGCTTTTTCAGTGCTGACAGCGCCGTAAGTTGTGAGGTGCCTGAAAGACAGGCCCCAACCCTAAGCAGCCCCTGCCAACTGGCAGACACTTAAAGAAAAGGCACTTGTCAGCACGTGGCCGGCCACAGTGGGTGTGCTGACATGCAGCCCCTCAGACTCATCACATCCTGAGCTAAGAAACCCTCCCCTCTAACGCAGACCTGGAGCTGCCCCCTCCCAGGAGATGCTGTCACTGAGCAGTAACACAAGAACATGGAGAGGAACTGCAACTGCTGCTTCCACAGCAACCTGCCACAGCCGGCCAGCAGACAGATGCAGTAGGCCACCTGCAAGCTCTGGGACCCACAGCTAGGGGCAGATGGGGAGCAGGACAAGGAGGCCACTTGAACCTGACTGAAGTGGTGAAGGCAGAGCAAGGCTGAGCGTGGCACCCAGGCCAGCCCCCACTGCAGGTGGGGACCCTGCAACTCCACACCAGTCCTTGGACAACCAGGCCTTTGTCTCCCTTCACGTCACAGGAGAACACGTGTCCCCTTCAATCTAAAAAGTACACCTTTTTGCTCATACTATGCGTTGGGATATTGCTAATACTTAAGCTTACTCCCCTTAAAAATAGGTATTTCTGCTGAGGGACACAGCAGAACCTAGGCATTACATTCATTAGTAATTCATACCTAGGAATCTGCTTCTTTCCACTTTATACAAATATGCTGGGAATAGCCTGCTCCTTTGCAGGACTCCAATCTTCCTACATGTTGGCTGCTGCAGCTCCTCTGCCAGGCTGCAGGAACAGGTTTTGGCACTGCTCTAGGGAAAGCACATCTCTGCACTGACAAGGAGGTGATGGTAAAAGACATAAAAGGCTTACTGCAGGAGAAACTCCAGGGAGCATGGCTAGCAGTTACTTGGCAGGTAGCCAGGATAATAGACCTTCCCTGGAAAACCCTTCTGCTGACACTGGCTACCAGGGAACCTACTCAGTCTTCCACCACCTCTTTTGGCCTTGAGTACTGTCAACATTAAAAAAGCTCTGTGGTACACAGAAATACATCTCCTACTCGCTGCTGGATTCTCTTTTGCTCTCTGCTCTCTTTGCCTTCCCTCCAACCCTCTCTGCCACCAGAGGTGGGCCTCTCTGGCAAGATTACAGGAGCTCTATGAACACAATTCTGCCCTTCCCCTGGAAACTCACTCTCCTTCCCATACTGTATGTAGGACATGACACATTACCTCATCTCTGCTTATAAGTTCATTGGAGAAAGTCAGTCCAGGCATCAGGCCCCTCTTCTTCAGCCAAAATATAGCAGCAAAGGAACCCGAAAAGAAGATGCCTTCAACTGCAGCAAAGGCAACCACTCTCTCACCTGTTTAACATAACACGTTTTCAGTTAGACACAAAATAATGTACTGCTCGTCAGCGAGATGCACTGTTTGCATCAGACAGACCCATGTCGGAGAAGAGGAATCCCCACTGCAGCACCAGGTGCTGCATCTGACCACATCTTTCAGCAGATCCCGAGGCAGACAGGGTCTACACATGCAACAGCATTTAACCACAGGCAACCCCAGCAGAACTGAAGAATCTGGGCACCCACTGAAACTGCCAAGGGTCAGAAGGAAAAGAACGTAATTGTCCAAGACATTAGTACTCCTTTATCTCGTTCTTATAAAAGGCAGGGAAATGGCCCTGTAACTGACAAAACAGAGAAGAGCCAATCCCCCGCAAATTTAACAAAAAACCCTACACCTCAGTTTCTGCTTGTTGAGTATCTACATAAAAAACATATAGGAGTGGAAGAACATAGCTCATTAAGACACAAATAACTATTTATGTTATCCCACTCATTACTCCACCTTTCATACAAGGAAAGCACAGCATTATTAGTCCAAATTCTCCCTGTTCTCTCCAGGTACATATTTCTTCAGACTACAAGACCATCTGATTGCTTGGCAAAGACGAGTCATTCCACATACTCTATTTTAAACAATTTCACAAGATCCTTGGGTATATTCTAACATGAAGAGCTTTTACATTAAGTGCTGGTGCCTTTTCCCACTGAGAACTGCATAGAATTTTGTTTAAAAAATAAAATAACCCCAAAATAGACAGATGTCCCAATTCCTCTATGAGATGCAAATGCCATCTACTGGCTCATCTGAAGAAATTCAAGTTAGGAAAAAAGCATGAAGATCAACATGAACTTAAAAGTATCACAGAAATCACTAAGGAAAGAATTTGTCTGGCAACACTAAAAATCTACTGGGTTACTTCTAGAGAGGAGTGGAGGAAGCCTGCTCATATGATATAGGTTTAATGAAGCACAAGACTGAATATCCATATTGTTTTTACCACACTGCACCTGTCTATCTATCCTACAAATGAGTTACGCTGAAACAAAAATCCCCCACCAGCAGCACCATATATGAGTGCACACTCAGGGGCTGAGTTCACAAAACAAATACAGCCACGGAACCCTCAGCATAAGAAATCAACCAAAGCTGGGGAGACAAAGCTGCAGGCCAGGTCCCCAGGCTGGAAGGCAACAGCAAGCAAACAAGCCAGCCAGTCAGCCACGGTCATATACCATATCTCATAACCCATAACTCTAAGACCTGGGCGCCCCAAATGTTTTAAAGTGAAGTTGTCTCAATGAGATAAAAAAAACCCAGAAGAGTAGAAATGTACTTTACAAAAATTTGGATAGGATGTATGAAGTTTGGGGGCAGGAGGTGGGGGGAACATTGTTTTCTGAGATAGAGAACCTTCTGATTCCTGGCACACCCCACGCTGCTGGGAGCCAAATGAAGGAAATGAAAAAGGGACTCCACACACAGCAAGCAGGGTGGAGGCAGCCAGAATGGAGAGGCAGTGGGACACTCCAGGACAAAAGAATCTACAGCTACAAAAAGCACCCCACTCAAACAAGAGCTGTGAACAACAGATGCTGCAAAAGAATGACATGGATTTTGTTCCTCTGGCTGAATGTCACCTACACCTTCTCCAAGAACAGAGGACGTTTAGTTTAGAAAAATGACCAGAGTCTGCCCATTACTCATTTCAGCTACAACACATCTTTCAGGGTCAACATTGTAAGCTGAATTGTGAGGATGTCTTGCGCTGATGGAAGCTGAACCAGCATCCCAGCTTTGGGATGAGTTATAAAAACTAGAAGCCTGGTCCTAGCAGCAAACCATAAACACCAGAAACAAACGATCCTTGAATCCTTTTTACCCAGGCTCAGTGATGCTGTTACCAAAAAAAGGCTAACCTCACACACAAATTTATCTATATGAATCTATATGCGAACACAGCAAGAGCAAGACTTCAACTGTAGTACAAAACAGGAGCCAACTGGAAGAAATAATCAGAACTCCTAGAAAAAAAAGGCTACAAGCAAAAACTGAGGAAACTAGGGTTGTTTGGCATAAAGGAAAAAAAAAGACAGAGAAACCTACAAGCACTTTTTATACCATGATCCTAGTGGGCACTGCCATTACTATATTGCTTTAGCTCAAGATAAAAATATTCATGCTCATCAGAAGTTACTTCTAGTTCTTTAGTTAAAGCAGACACCACACCACAAACCACTACATCATCTTTGGAGAATTTCATTTCACTTTCCAGGGACGCAGCTCATTCCCAGAGGATTAGTTTGTATTGTGAAACAGAAGCAAATTTTTAAGAAGCTACACACCAAAAGTAGATTCTCTGTCTTCAACCCACTTCAGAGCCCAGTCTGCTTTCTTCTTGACGCAAGGCATTGTTTCAATAGCATTAAATAAAAAATCCCTATAGAAGAAAACAAAGAGAAAAGATCAAAATAACAAGAAGTGACTTGTGTAAATCTGTCCCTACTGGCTGCACCACGCAGAAGAACCCATTACATGAGGCTCTGAACTCAAGTAACCCAAGTAAGACACAGCTCCCACCCCAAAGGGGTGATGATCTCGAATAATGAGGGCATGGGGGGGTTAATGTGCAGAAAGAGACCTGAGGTCTCAGAGGAGTCAAGCTGCAGAGATGGGAAGTGAACTCAAACGTCCCATCCCAGGAGTGCCCACCCACCAGACCATGCTGCCTCTCAGACTTCAAGCCACTTCCTACCCACCGAGCTAAACCTCATCTTGCCCAACTCCACAAAAGAAACTGGACAACCCCCATAAGAACAGGCTCTGTTCCCATGCTAAACATCTTAAAGAAAACCTTGCAGTCCTCCCACTCTCACCACACAGAATGCTACTGTGGGAAATCAAGCTCTGCCTGACCATCACCATGGTGGAGTCCCTAAGGAAAAGTGCTTCTTTTCAATTTTATTAATATTTGGACTAAGGAGTTCTCCAGACAAAGTGAGGGGGCTCTCCAAAGAACTCAATACTTGAAAAATAACCAGTTCAAGTTGTATGAAAAAGCACTGACAATAAAAAAGCTGAAAGGATGTAACACGTTAATTTGTGTGTATTAGAAATAGCAGTGGGATCATGAGCACTCAATTTCCCAAGGCAGATCTTTTACTCATGTGAGAGCAAGGACCTCAGGAGCACAATAAGCATAAGAAGCTTGTCTAAGCTTTAACATTTCACACAGTCAGCACTTCCTGTAATCAAAGATTTATACAAATTTTAACTAATCTTCTGACACTCCTGCACAAGTCTGTTAGTCAGTAATACTTCTCTCCATTTTGGGGTCAGGCATACAGGCCTTGAAAGCTTTATGGAACCATCCCCAACTCCCTCAGGACATCAGTATGAAACAGGAGACAGCTGCTGCCCAACAACAGTGCCACTGAACTAGGTGACAGATCAGGTCTGTAACACATCCAGAGGTTTACCTTTTCTCAGGATCTTTGATGTAGGTATCTATGAGCAAGCTGTACATCTCAGAGTGAACGTTCTCAATGAGAATCTGAAAGCCATAGAAACAACGCGCTTCTGGGATCTGCACCTCCTGACTGAAACGTGCCACCTACCAAAACCAGAAAGCATGGCAATGAGTACAGTAAAACCAGTTCTTCATGACAATACTCTAAGCTTAATGGGAGAGACAACAGATCTCTACCACAGAGAAAAGGCAGGTTCAGTTCAGCCCTACTTTATTCAGAGTTATGTCAGTAGGAAGGTGTGGTGCAGAAGATAAAGCAACCTTCTTAGAAGTAAATACATCTGCTGTGCATATTGGATAGAGGGCTGTGGGCCTGAGGGCACACATACACAGGAAGAGAACAGAAAAATATTGCAACAGTAAACACTTCATATTGAACAAAGCCTCAAACTTTTTGTTCATAGTTAAAAAAATAAATGATATGACATAAGATGTGTCCATGCAATATATGGACACGTGGTATGACATATTCTATATGTTATAGATATTCAAGATATAAATTGGGAATTAGCAGTCAGATACCACTGACAACCTGTGGTGAGACATTCTGAAGCCCAGAACGGATTTCATCAGAAAGATCTCCCCACCTTTTTAGCAGCACCCACCTGCAGCCCTAAAAAATTCTAGGATGCTGTCCAGTGAGAGCAAAATAGATTTTAACAAAATGAAGAACACAGAGTATGGCACAGCACACCCCCTCCCTTCTCACCTAACACAAGTACAGGAAGAAGTGTGGGGTTCTATTAGTTCACTGAGAAATGTGGATCAACACAGCCAGGCAGAGGCTGAGCTTAGACTGTATCCCAGAGTGATTTGATTTGGAGGCTTGCTGACCACAGTTGTCCCATTTTATCTCAGACACTGGCAAGATAAGTTGCTTATTCCCCTTTAGCAAAGGTGAGATGACAGGAAGAAAAAAAAGTACACATTTAATAAACTTATGCATTAATGTGAGAAAACGAAAATGAAAGCCAATAAAATGAGTATTCAAGACCTCTGTAAAACTTTCTCACCAGGTTTTCATTTACAATTCCATCACTGGCTGCAAAAAATGCCAGAACATGAGAGATAAAGTATTTTTCATCTGCTTTCAGCTTGTTCCAGTGAGGAAGGTCCTTTGACAAATCAACCTAATGAAAAGGAAAAGAAAAACGTTATTACCCTTTTGAATTTGTCATTCTGCAGGAACAGAAGCAGCCCAGTCAAATGACCGAGGCAGTTTTAGCACTTGCCCTCAAATCTTTACATGTAGGGAATTTAAATACATGTGGCTGTAAAAGACAACAGACACTGCAGTACTGCTGTCTCCCTCTGCAACAGTAACATCATGTGTTTGCTTTGCAGTTTACACTTTGGTAAGTTGGAATAAAAATCAGTGTTTCTTGAATTATAAATCAGATTTTGAAAAGCATTACTATCATCCCGTCATGAGTGTGAACATACACCAATAAATAGAGCTCACTCTGAGACTCTTAGACTTGACTTGAAATAAATGCTGATACTCCAAGAAACGTATACCCAGGTGTGCCAAAAGATGGACTAAGGGGACTTCTGCCTTTGGCAGGTGTTCAGCCTCCATCCCACCAAAGAACTGCTCAGGGCAAACGCTGTGCAACTGCTCCCGTCCACCAGCCTGAGCTCCCACCACGGCAGAAAACCACAACTTCCTTCATACAGGCCTTTTTTGTTTGTCTGTTTGTTTGTTCAAGGGAGTTCTGAACCACAGCAGCAGTTCAGTAGGACCAGATGTGAAAAATACAGAAAGCTAAAAATTTCTATGTGTGTGTCTATAAACATGTACACATATACATGTGTATATAAACACATACACACACAAACCAGTTTTACCATTAACTTTCCAGTACATTTGGAAATGCACCGACAGATGGTGGGATGGTGTAAGAAGGAACCAGTAATATTGTAAACGGGCAACGCTGATCAGGCAGGAGTTTAAATGCCTCTTCTTTAATGGTTTAAATCAACCTCTACAACAGGGCAGCAAGCATCCCAGGCAGGTGGTGGAACAGCACCTCTGCAGACAGCTGCTCCTCACCATCCCAGGATGCTTTCTGGACTATCTAGAGCCTGTCAGAGCTTTCAGCTCACTGCTCTGCAGTTGCAGATTGCTGCTCACAAGTGTCTCTGATTATCACTGTCTTTCTGAAGAATAGGTGCCTAGCATTATAGAACAGCATTCACACGAAATCGGCCAGAACATCTTAAATGGGCATGGAGTTAGTTGCAGATACAGAGACCACAGCAGGGTAGAAGCTACTGAACACAAGTCAGAGAGAGCTATGTGACTTAGGTTCCCTCTATAACCAGGGAAGTGCCACGTCCTAAACCAAATACCAAAACCATCTCCACTGAATCGCCCTGTGGAAGCATCTCTCTTTCCACTGTGCGTGAAAAGAGCCCTGCTCTGGAGCAGGCATGTTCCATGCAAAATTAACTCCAACCCTTAGAACACAGAAGCCAGCAGCAGAGTGAGGAAGCAAGCACCAGGAGCCCGGTCTGAGCACCTTGTCCCAACCCACTGGCCCCAGGGCTCACCTCTTCTGCTGTCCAAAAGGAGGCCTGAGCCTGTTTATACATTTTCCAGATGTCTGGGTACTGGATGGGGAAAATGACAAACCGGCGGGGATTTTTTCTGAGAAGAGGCTCCTCATCAGGGTCCAAGCCATTTTCAGCAGCACTCTGAGATGAGCTCTGAAGACAAAGCACAGTTCTGGTTGAGGCTCCCATTATGTATTCCTCCTCTTCCCTATGTCCCAAAGGTGTGGCTCAAAAGCTACCCGTGTCACGCAGACACTCACCTGCTCCCCTCGGGTGGCTGCACTGCCCATCCCAGGGGTACCTGCCCCCTTGCCCTCCATCCGTGCTCCTGCCCGGCTCTGCCCGTCACCGCTCGCACCCCCCATCCTCTGCCTCCCGGGTGAGACAGCAGCAGGAAGCACAGAGAAAGCTCTTCTGCGTGCCACAGAGAAAGCTCTTCTGCAGCACGAGGAGGAAATCTCCTCAGGAGACCACATCAGCCACCGCGGTGCTGCATACAGGAGATACTGCCACCAGCCCACGTCCACGGGGCTCACCTCCAGCTCAGCCACTTCACACCTAGTTGTGCCTGGATGGACTTTCTTAAAAGCCCTGTGAGATCACAGTAACTACTCCCGTTTGGTAGAAGAATGGCCCTTGTGCCCCAGCAAGTCTCTGCGTGGAGGTCTGTGTATGTAATCCTGTGGTGAGAAGGCAGCCTGCACACCAACACAGGTCTGGAGGCTGCTCTGGAGGTTGTCCCACCCCACCTACACCAAGATGAAGGGACGTCCCTCTTTCCAACAGCAGTAAAACCCCTGCTTGCAGTTACCCATCCTCACCCCGCTCCCTCTGCACAGGCTTTCAGAGAACGCCCTGGCACAGCTCTTCCTCAGAGAGATACCAGCCCAGCCAAGGTGGGGATGGCTGATGTTTATTTGGGAGACAGGCCAGGGAAGGGCAGCATGGAGAGGGCAGTCCATGAGCAGGACCTTCCCCTCACCTCCAACCGGAGGCATCCGCTCCCAGTGTCACCAGACAGCATCTCTGCCAGCCACATCACCAAGCACCTACCGAAGACCAGTGTTGCAAAGAACTGTCAGGACAGCATGCTACAACCTCTCCAGAAGGGCTGGTGACCTATTCCGATCAAGAGTTTAGCCAGTAGGACACCCTTCTGAGCCCATCCTGAGATCCCACTGACACTGCTGTAGAGGATATCCAGCCACGGGTAGCATAAGAGGTATTATATATAATACAGCAGGAAAAGAAGGAGCAAAAGGTCTTGAATACCATTGCCTCTACTCTCCCAGGAAGTGCCAAAGTCCTTTCCCTACCCACTCTGCCTGTAACCACTCAAATAATAAGAAATAATCCTTTACTTCAATTTGGAAAATACCCTCCAACAAATAATTCTACTCGCATTTAAAAAACAAACAAAAACCAAGCACACATGAGCATTTCACAGCTGGCCTGAGTCCTGCAGATTCACAAAGAATATACATCAGGAAGCACATTCTGGATCACAATTTTAGCCCTTTATTATGTTTTTAAATATTACTCACTTAGATGAGACAAATTTCCCAGCGCCATCTTGCAGAGTCTCTGCTGAAGGCCACAAAAGTGCAGGACCTTTTACATTTCCCAGGACGCTGAGACAGTGTCAACAACACACTGGAAGTACCACAGGGGAGAATTTGGGCCGGTGAGGAGGGCACCCTACCTTAGCACACACCTCCTCAGGGCCTGCCACCAGCTGAACATCTCCATCTGCTTCTGCACCAGCCATCCTCCTTGGAAAAGGAAACACCATTTTTCTGAGCAAAAACCTTCTATGCTGCCTGGGCATTAACCCCAGATACTTATTTTAGCCTAACAAGGCAGACTAACAGATACTAACCTCTGCCATAATGTCCCTGAGTCATTCCAAAGCCAGCATGCAGGGTCCATTAGTGCAGGAAGACAAGTTGAAAAATTCTTCTGGTGTACAGAAGTGAAGTGGAACACAGGAAGAACAAAGTTTCACTATGGCAGGAAAACTAGAGACCAACACTGAGACAAAGAGCACTTGTCATTTTTCCAATGGCCTTTAACAGCTGCCATGCCACAGGCCACAGAGAAAAAGATGAACACACCAGAAACACGATGAGTGCACAGTGAGACAGAAAGGGGAGAGAAGCAGAAAGGCACCGAGAAGCAGCGTGTACCCTCTGGAGAGTCCTGATGGCACAAAAGCAGAAAGATGGCTTCCAGGAGCCAAAGACTCAGAGTGACTGCACGACCCTGTGAAGGACCACCACACAGAACTGGAAAATGGTACAACTTTTTAAAAAAACAAGTGTTTTGTTTAAATTTTAAAAAAGGAAGAGTGAGCCCACAAAGACAACACCATGCTGAAACCTCCCTTCCAACCCACCTCCCACCACCTCTGAGCCCTTCCAGAGTGGAGAAGAGTTTCACAGGCAAGACCCATTTTCCAAGCTCTCAGGCAGGCAGCTGCTGGTGATGAGACAGTCCCGTTTCCCTCCATTTTGGGTTCCATTCCTCTTAGCCAAAGTTTTATCAGCATAACACTGGTGACCTAACCTGTTTATTAACATAGTATGTGTCTTGGTACAACTCAGCTGAAAATTCATGGAAGAACCCTCTCAGTTTTGGATGCACAGCACACTCTGATCACTGCTGAGGCTTCAGAGCAGCCACCACCCCTGCTGAAGGAGCACACGTGTTCCCGGCCCTATCTTCCTGGCCCCAGCAGCACTGGCAGGGTATGGGGAGCTGGAGAAGATAACTGTCAGTAGGATGATACACCTCCTGCTTTCAATCTGCATCCCAGATCTTTTCCTTCATCCAATGATAGCGTATGAAACAGTCTTCACTTGCCATAATAATAGAGAGCATCCATTTTATAATGCAAACATGCTACTTTCAGTTCAGACAACATGAGCCAAATGCAAAAAAAGAGATGAAGCTGACAGGCACAGCTCAATCCCTGCTCTAGTAGTGTCAGCCCTGAGCAGTGCTGCCCAGGACCTCATCCAGATGAGGTTTCAGTATCTCCAAAGATGGAGACTACACAACCTCTATGAGCCACCTGTGCTTCCTGATGTGCAAAGGGAACCTCCTATGCTTTGAGGTGTGCCCACTGCCTCTGATCCCATTGCAGGGCACTTCTGAGAAGAGCTTGGCTCCAACCCTCCATCAGGTATTTACACACACCAATGAGATCCTCTTTTCGAGGCTGAACAGCCCCTGTACCCACAGCCTCTCTTTTTATGACAGATGCTCCAGTCTCTTAATCATCAGCCCTTTCATGGACACAGTCCTGTATGTCATATCCTGGTTATTCTGGCGGGCTGGAGATAAAATTTCCTGGTGATGACAAAAAACTCAATGGACAACAAAGACTGCATAGCACTACTGAAGCTCTTTCCATTAACTCCAAATTCATCTAACTAGGAAACAATTAACCTATATACATACATGCCACCACCATCCTGCAGCAATAGCTGTGGGGCTATGTGTGAAAGTATCTCGATTACATACCCTGTATCAGTTGTAGCCAGGGAACAAGCTGAAGGCGCTGGCAGAGCCAGCACTGCGATGTGGCACACACTGTGTCATGGTACATGACCACCAGCCCTTCTGCACCCCGGTAAGAGGCTGCACCTGCGTCCCACAAGCCCCCAAAGTCTTCGAGCAAGCTCTGGACAGCACAGACCACGCTGGTAGCAGTGCTGGGAAGATCACCAGCTCTCCCGGGTGAGCACGCTGTGAGGTGTCGTTGCAGGTACAGCATGCCACCGTTCATGGAGGGAAACAATAAAGGTCTTTTTAAGGTTGTACTTAACACAGTTGGTTTTTGGAAACTTGAGTACTGCTGCGATGCAGAGGTTTGGGAAGACCATAGAGGTTTCTCCACCATAAGGATCCCTTACCCTCCCACATCTCAGCCTGGCTCGGCAGGGTGATAGCGAGGAGAACCCAGAAGGGAGCTGGGACACCTCCTGGATCCCCAGGCCCTCCCTTCCACTGGGACTGCCATCCCGGCCCCAGGAGGGCTCAGCTCTGAGCGCCCAGCCTGGCAGCCGGGCCCAACCCAGGCCTCCCGCGCTCTGCCGGGACCGGGGCCCGCACCCCGCCTGACCCGCACTCCCCACCGCCATAGCGCCCGGAGGGTACGACCCTCCGGAGCCCGAGCCGGGCAAGGTCACGGAGCTCTGTCAGCGAGTCCCCGGGGCGGGCAGAGGTGAGGCCACCGGCGGCCAACACCCCTAAACGCCAGCCCCGGGCTCCCCGGGACAGGCCTGGTCCTGCAGGGGTGCCGGCAGCGGCGGACCTCCCCCCGCAGGGTGTCCGCAAGGCCGCGGATGCGACGTCACGACAGCGGAGCGGGTCCGGCCGGGTCCCACCCCCGCCGGGGGACAGCGCGCCCGGGACAGCCACCGCGGGCCCCCACCGCCTCGGGCCCGGCCTTACCCGCTCCGGCCCGGCCGCCTCCTGCACGGCCGCGGGCCCCCGGCGCTCGCCCATGGCCGGCGGAGGCCGAAGGGGGGAACGGACACGGCGGCGGCTGCTCCTCCTCCGTGGGGCGGGACGGGGCGGGCAATGGCGGAGGCCGGGAGCGGCCTGACGGCGGCCCCGGCCCCGCACCGCCCAACCCGGCAGCCGGAGGCGGGGAAGGAGCCGCTGCCGGGGCCTGTGGGCCGCCCGCGGGGCCAGAGAGCTGAGGGAAGGCGGGAGAGAGGGCTGTTCACAACTGATGGTCTTATTTCGTAGGAAAAAATCCCCACAAAAACAACCACCAAAAAATACCCTAATTCGGAGAAAATCCTAGACAAGGCTCTGAAAGAGAATAAGGGAAGATCTAGAACTAGTGGAGGGAGATATTGCAGATATTTACTGAGGAACACGTACAGAGTTGGAGAGGGCAGCAGTGGCTGTCACCGAGATACAACCTGAAGTGTCTATGATACAGGTGGGGGACTCTTAAAGTGCACAAGAAAGAGCAATCCATTTAAGGAAAAAAAAAAAAAAAGTGCACCCTTTTCAATCCATCCTGAGCCATTAACAGACCTCAGAACACCCTCCAGTAACTGTGTAACAGACATAGATGGTTGTAGGGCTTGGAGGATCTCCCAAGGGCCTGTGAGTGCAGACACCACCAGCACTACAGATGTTTCTGCCACTTCTTGTACACAAGGAGATTTCATCCAGAGCTGGGAACCATCCGGGTTCACTGGTTTCCTCTTCCATCCTCACCCCAAATCTGTCCAGGCCCTCAGGCCCCTCTCCTGTGGACATGAGGGTCATTTACCAAAACAGTCAAATAGTCCATAGGAAAAACAAGTTAAAAGTTCCACCCCATGGCCTGGTTCAGCATGAAGACCTGAAATCAAAGACATAGACTAAAAGCAAACACCAGTGAGCGAGAACTAGAAGTTTACAAGCACCAAGACAGCTGGGCAGCAGGTCAAGAGGTCTTTGAGGTCAAGAGAGAGGCTGGAATCCTTGGTGGTGCCTTCAGGAGGAGGAGGAAAACCTGGCATTCCTTGGTGGAGACGAGTCCATAGATGCTGTGCACCATCCCTGCGACTGCTGCCCGGTTCTCCCCAGTGCAAGTGGTGGCCCAACATCCCAAACCGCCTCGCAACCAGGGAAGGGAGATGGTGCACAGGGAGGGGCTGCGAGGGATTCTTTTCCAGCCAGGGAACCTCTGGCTTTGTTAGTTCTCTGACATTTAGAATTTCAGATAATTGTTTGGAGGGCAGCTGGCTGCCACAGAGTGACCGAGACCTTCCCTCTCCCCCTTTCCCAAGTGCTGGAAGTGGGAGCCGGGCCAGCTGGGCTCCCCTTAGGCTGGATCCTGCAGCTTTTTTACACCTGGTGAGAGAAACCCATTCCTCACACTGAGGGGGCAAAGAAAGTTCAGCAGTAAGATTTGTGCTGGTTTTTTTGGTTTTCTTCCTCCATCAACTTTTCTAAGGAGCAGAAACACATGCCTAAGCAGCGAATTCGAAACAGCATACATGAAATGCACAAAGAATCGGTGAGAAAAGGTGGTTTTACACTAGCAACATCTGCTGTTACCTGACTGCTGCTCTTTCTGAGTCAGCCTTCAAGTTTTATTACCCAGAGAGACCCAAACAAGTTGCTTAATATTCACATCCACAGCTCCACTCCCTGGTGTACTGAGTACCAGGGATTGCTTTTTTTTTGGGGTCCAGAAGTCAAAAAATCCACTTAGAGGAAAGCGATTGATGTAGAACAAACCCAACCGACCCATTAACACCGAAAAATGGTATCACTGTGTGTAACGCAGAGTGTGCTGATGAGGGAGAGGGAGACACATGAGTTTCAGGGGCAAAAGCAAGAAGCATTATAACTCAAGCACAATAATCATATTAAATAACATTGACCTGCCCATCATTTGTCTTAGTCCCCTAACCTGATTATCATGGCTGCTGTTCCAAAATTCCCCAGGTAAGGAATTGTCCTGTTGAGTATTTGACAAGGTTTAAGAACTACCACAAATCAAGATAATTAGCAATAGGAAGAAGTTCAAGTGTTTGGTGTGAAGTCACACCTGCGCTTTGACAGATGCACAGGCACAGCAAAGGTCTACTTACATGGTGCCTAAAGGTTAATATACAAGGGAAAAATACTGCAAAGGAAACATACCACAAGGATTAACAAAACAGCAGGTGGCTGTTCTTGCACCTCCACAAAAATCCACCAATTTCTGTTAGTTTTGTTTTATATAAATTAATTACATCGTGTACATGATACTGAAATACAGAAAAGCACTTGTGGAACTGTAAAATCGTTTATAACAAAAATACATATGAAATATAGCACACTGCACAGTTTTGCAAGATTTCAGAGTACTCAGCTGTGCCTACAATGTCCTGTTTAGAGCAGCCTCCCCAAGGGGTGGTGGGAGCTGTATTCATTCCTTAGTTCCTAACTCCTGGGGATGCCCCACAGCCCTTTCCCTGCGCTCACTCAGGACAAACATAGGCACTGGGAGCTGGGGAGGTGTTTCTGCGTGGGCAGGGACTGATCTGCAGGAGCACATCCATTGTCACCTCCTTGAAGGCATGGTGGCACTTCCCAGAGGTGCAGGACACTGCCCAGCAGGGAGCAGAGAAGACCCCCAGCAAGGCAGCTCACCAGAATGGGCACTCCTGCAGGGTGGCCTGTGGCTCCACAACTCCCTTACTCTGCTAATTGCAATTAATGCAGCAGCACACACCTTTGGTACTACCCTTGGACTGATCCAGACCCTAATGGGCTTCCCAGCACAGCTTTGCATTCCCAAGGCTTGCCCTATCCCAACTGAGTCATTCTGATCCTCTAAAGAAAAAAAAATAGCAACAAGAAAGCCCGGCCCTCTCCTCCTTCGGAAAGACACAAATGAGAACAATCTGCAAGTTCAAGATGTCATCTACACTAGCATCAATTACAACTTTTTGGGCAAAGTACTCTTTCATGGCAAGGCAAAGTAAACAAAGCTCCTGGTACAGAGTATGTCCCAAAATTTTATCTACTGAGGCACCCAAAGTGCACTCATCACAGCTGGAAGTATAATGCCTCTTTTCCCTCTCTCCCTCCCCTAAAAGATATTATTTATTTGAGGAATACTAAGCTGCCTTTTAAAAATGCTTTATAAATATTATTTTTTACATGAAAAATGCCATTACAGATAAACTGAAGAATTGTCATTTATAAGTGAAAGCGTAACCTGTTTTTTCAGCTTAAAACTTGTGCACTGTCTGAAGATTAATTTGCAAATGACACCAGTATGTCCGAAACAACTATTTTCTTCCAAGAGTCTCCTTGCAGAGAAACTTTCCACAGGTTGTGGCAGCAGCCTCTTCTCCAAGAGGTTCCCATGACCGTATTATTCAAACCTCCACATTTGTGTTCAGCTGCTGTTGAAAAAAGCTGCACCATCATGGAAAAAAAAAAGCTCTGGAACACTCAGTAACAACTGCTTCCTGCTGTACTGCAGGGAATATTACTACAATGGCAGCTCATGGTGATATTTAATGACAAAAAATACCTTTATATTAAGAAAGCCGTGGACAAAGATGCAGTAGAGTTTCACTTACAGGCTCATGTTTTAAGCAAGACATGAAGTTATCCTCTTAAAGACAACTCCACAGAAAAACCTTCACAGATATATAAAAAAAATTAAAAGCCCTTCACGCTCCTTAGTTTAGCAAAGCTGCTCTAGGCTAAGATACTCAAAATAGCCTTAAATTAAAACCACAAAAGCAATCTCCAGATAGGAAAGGACCCGTTGGTGCTACTGATGATGCTGGCAGTCCTGCTGGGCAATGACTGCACTGCAAGGGAGGCCAGGTTCCAGATGTAAAGCCTGTTTGCATCCTCCCACACCAAGCACGTAGGAGCTTCCAGCACTGCGAGCTCTCGAGCTGCTGAAGCTTTTACACAACCCTGTCACCTGCACCGACCCATCTGCGCGTGGGTAAAGCAAATGCGACATGCACTGAAATCCAGACTTACAGAATTTTCTATTCAGTTTTAGCATTTTCACTTTTCTACTTCAATTTTGTTATTACAAAGGCAAACTAAAGAGTTGAGGAAAAAGGTGAGATTACATGGAATTTTAAAACAAAGCTACTAAGCTACCTATCTGTAGTTTGCCCTCGAGAAGAAGCTGGAGAAATACAAGTGCCCAAGGAGCAAAGAGCACGGACACAGAAAAGCTCAGAATACCAATTACAGATTCACACAGAGACATCCTCTGCAGGCTATAAGGATGCTATAGGAAGAGAGTAAAAGGAGAGCATCTGTAAGTTTCTGAGGAGGAGGTTACAGCTGAACTATCTTCCAGGTGGTACCAACAGCTGAGTGCTGAGTTCGGGTCCCTGCGGGGAGTGGGGCACTGCTCCCACCCGCACCCCAGCTACCCAGGGAAGGCTCACGCTCCGGTCTCCCCCCCACTTCTTTTTGGCTGCACACATGGAAGTCAACTTTTGATGAAAAAGCAGGACTGTACATAACCACGCACTTTTAAAAGCCAAAAGGTAGGTCAAGAGGTTAGGAAAACTTCCTCTCCTCTGCCTCCCTGAGTGACTGCTGCTGTACAAGAAGGGTATTACTTTCGATTCACCCATTTGCCAGCTTTTTCTCTGCCTGTTGGCTAATGACCCAATGACTAACATGCTGGTGGAAAAAAAAAAAAAAAAAGTCACTCCCAAACCAAACAGATGGGAGAGGCCACCATTTTTCACGTCTGGAAAACTATTACAGCTGGAACAAGCAATCTGCCTTCTGTGTGGGATACAGTTAGCTAAGGATCAGAAACAAACACCAAGAATTAGCCATGGAAGTTAGCACTAAGGTGTCAGTTATCCCTAGATTCAGAATAGGAACTACTCTAGTAGTTGGTGATAACATTTTATTAGTAGCTACCTTTATCTCCTATCTCAGCAGTTATGAACCGCTAAGGATTTAGACTATTAAAAAACTGTAAACGTTACAGAACCTTCCTTTAACTAGTTTCTCTACATCTTACAAGTGAACTAACAGAAGGGCTTAAGTCAAAGGGAGATGGGGTGTATGATTTTAATAAACATTTTTCTTATTAAAATCTTGATATAGTTTAAATATACCATACAGAGGAAAAAAGCTATTTATAAAGCTACATACACATTTCAAGTCAATGACGATAGCATAAATCATTCTAGATTCCCTCTCCACTTCTCAGAATGCCTTGTGTGTGTATATATGGTGAGCTACTGTGAGTTATCTGCATTATTTTTGTCTAGCTATACATTACAGGACTTAAAAAAAAAAAGTTTAAGCTATATACAGAAATATATATACATATAACATATATTTATATGTTATACATACACATACACTTATATACATATACACACAATACATATATATATATATACACACAGTACTTTACATTTATATATGGCCTTTCATCCAAGGGCCTTGGATACTTTTTAATACATCAAGTCTCACAAAGCTTTGTGAGGGAGGGAGCTTTATTTTACAGACTGTAGATTTGATGCCTTTTCTGAACAGTTTCTCTTGTTTCTTTCTACTTTAACTTTACACATTTCAGTTAGAGGCGTTTTTGGTAATGGAAATAATTACACCAGTAAGAAATCCAGGCATAAGGTGGATATTGCTTCATACCTTTGTAACTATCCTCCTCGGTGTATGAGAACAGCCATACCAGTATAAATAGCTCTATACTAATGTGCCTATAGCTAGACTTGTGTAGTTCTATACTGCTTTTTATTTTTAATGGATACTAGAACTGTAAAATCCAATACAGTTTTGAACTCAGATACGCTCCAGGTCACAACAGGAAATGCAGACTAGACTCCAGTCCTCGTACACTGAAACTATCCTTTTCTAGGATGATTGATTTAGGAATTATTAGTACATGCAAAAATAATTCTACATCTCTTGATTTATCTGCAGTTTAACTCCACAAGCATGAAACAGTCAGCCTCATTTAGAAAAAAGGATTTTTGGCATCAATTTGGCAACTGGTGATCAGAATTTCTGATCTCAACTGTCCTCCATACCTCTAGCAACTAAATAAATGATGAAAACGGAGGCTTTTTAAGAAGTCACAGCTGTAGGTAACTTCTGCTCATCCTCAACTAGCTGACAGAAAAGAAAACCCAGTGGAGTTCTGGCAAAGGTGAATTCCACTTGGATTTTGATGAAATGTTAATTTAGCTCTTCCCAACGAAGGGAAGAAAAAAAAAATCACTAAGAAGGATTCATGGTGTTGGAGAAGCAAGGAAGAAGAACATCACCACCACAAAAGCTCTTAACTTTCAATACCTCAGTCTGCTATGCTTTCAGAAATTTGTTTAGACACAGAAAAAGTAGCTCGTTCCTTTGTTAATCACCTCCTAACTCTCAAAAATCTCTCAAGCATTAGGGAAAACATGTCCTAGGCTACAGTCAAAGACTGCCCTCCCCAAAAGTAACCAACCACTTCAAAAGTAAACATACAGTAGAACCCACTACAGTGCAATTTGAGAATTTTATTCTAACCTAATTACCTTGAGATTTTCCAGAACAAGCCACTTTCCCTTCAAACCAATTCTGTGAAAAGAAGGGGTTGCCTGGCCTGTTTCTTTCAGGATTCTCTGCTAACTGTAAAATGTGGGCTGAATGTCTTCTGCAGGTCAATTTTTCAGTTACAAAATTCAGATTTTAATGAAGAACTATGTTTAGTGTATGCTGTTAGCTAAAGTATAAATAGCTAAGTAAATAAAAACTATTGTTTCTTCAGTATGACTTGGTATTTTGTCTGTAATTTCTTTATTAAAAAACTGTAACAAGATACTTAAAAAAAGGCTAGATACAAAAGAAGTTAAGCTGCTCACGAACATTAAAGTTTTCCAAAATGTATCTTCAATAATCATGATCTTATAAACATTTTACAGTTACCAGAAAGTGCCCAGGCTGAGTTTACATAGTTAGATAACGTAGTACAAGTGTCAGGTTAGAACTGGTAGTGGAACAACCTCCTGACTGTCTGTTCACTGAAACAGGGATACAAAAATGTTGATTGTGAACTATGAAATACTGTGCATTGGCCTCATCATATGTACAAAAAAAAAAAAAAAAAGAAACCCACTAAAGGTACAGATTACATGCAAAATATTAGTGATGGTATCTGATGTGCCAGAGTTCAATGCAATCAGAACAAAAATTGCAATGAAAGTGGTTTCATAAGTGGATGATCCCAACTCTGGGATCTGAGCTGTCAGGAACTTTTTACAAGTTCAATATACATGATACACAACTGCAGCCAACCACAAATTAAACACCATTTTAAAAAGTTAAAATAAAACACAGAACATACTTAATTTTTTATTTCGAAATTCCCTACTCCCTCTATACAAGAACCTTTGCTGAAACACTTTCCACAAAGGCAGCAGTGAATTTTCAGAACATTTTACATATTTTCCCTCAGCAAAAAGATAAATCACAGTGTAAATTATATTGTTCTGCTGTCATCTTTGGCTGGGGTTAGGCAAAGGAGTTACTGACTAGCAAACTGTTACGATCAGATATTGCCAGTGCTCCTTAGGCCTTTACGTTACAAATTTAGTACAGGAATGTTTGCATTTAAATCTTTAAAGTACCACCAGGGGTATGACAGCATTAACTTTCATAAACTTTTATAGACAAATGGAAAAATCTACAAAACTTAGCTAGTAATATTACACAGCAATACACACTTTTTATACTCTACACAAAACCAAAATTCTTGGTCTTAATGGCGAGTAGCAATTTCTGTTTCAAAATCTGCTTAGAGGAATAGAGTGGGACATAAAGGCGAGAAATGCAAGTGTTTGCTGTAGGAAGATGTTGGTCATCTGGTGGTCTTATTGTGATTGATGGCATAGGCTGAAATCCCTCCTCACTGGCAGGCAATGATGGACTTGAGGTCCAAAAGTATACCTGAAAGAAGAAAATGGCATTTAAAATTTTGCTGTACAAGGCTAAATTTCACACGGCCTACATGTTGTGTAGGGGTAGGTTAAAGAAGAACTGCACAGTCACAGCAAGTTTGACCACACTACGTTCTGTTCAGTATGTCAACTACAGGCAGTGATCACACTACACATTTTTGGAGCGGCTTCCTTCACTTCCTTTCCTCAACCACTCACTGTTTCATATACTTCTGTTACTACTGATAGAAGCAGCACTCAAAATGATCCTGTATCAACAAATCCTCGGTAAATGAAATGTCACCAGATCCATCTGGGAAGATGGTGACTGCCATCAATACAAAATGAAGCAGAAATCTCTCACAAACCAGTTAGTGGCTATAAAATATAGTACTTGTGCAGAGAGAAAGCAGCAGCAGAGACCATTTGGTTTACAGTCCCAAGCAGGCTCTCTACTAAAGTGTAACCATAGATATTCCTTAACAAATGTGCTCTAGATTTTCCACTTTTCAGATTAGTCCTTGTTTCCTTTTAGCAAACTGTAAAGGAAAGACAGTACCTTAAGTAGTAGGAAGTTAAAAGCAAATAGTTTTTAGAAGCGTACAATAAATATAATTTACAGGCAAGTTTTCCAAAATGAAACTCCTGAACAGTATCTTGTTCTTTCATACTTCTCATCAGCTATTCCTAAAGGGCTTGGAGAAGGAGATAGTGTAATTACTGGCATCTTACAGAGAGGACACGTGTTGCCCTGAGGATATGCAGGAGTCAGGAAAGTAGATGATGCAGGAAGAGAAGTTAAACTCAAAACCCACTAGCCCACACCACAGTTGACCAGCCACAGTTACTCAGCTTAAGAACGACTGTGCAGAGACTGTAGCTGTGCTTCCATAAGAGACCTGTGAAGATGGGTAAGGACACACCATACTTTCAGTTACAAGAAGGTCTAGGATTCACACCTGATGTTTCCAGAACTGAAAGTCTGATCAAACCCCTATTACCCTGCTCCTCTACCTAAACTCTTCACATAGCAAGTCACTGCAGGCAGTGCAGTGCTGTTAAAACCAGTAACAATGCTAAAGTTATTCCAGTTCTGCAGGTTTCCACTGGGAACAGAAAACTTACTAGATCTTGTCTTTCTGTCATACTCATCTTCTCAACTATGGACCAAAACCAACGCTTGAATTGCAAAAGCTTCTCAGCATTTTCTCCTGTGTGAAATAAAAGTTACATAATTCAACAGGTGCAATGGACAATAAATTTAAGAGATCTGTTTTAAATGTACTTCAAGGTGAATCTCAGCTACAGTCTCATTCATGAAGCCCTGACACTAGAGACAGTAGTAATTTCAAAACTAACACACATACTTCCAAATGTAAAGGATAACTCTGACATAACTCATCACGATTCTCACCCCCTCCCTCCCAAAAAGCTTAATGACAGCCAGATATAGTTTAAAACTATTTAACATCAAGTGACAGCAAAGTTGGAAAATGTGCTCCCCCCACAGCTGAAGTTAATATTTTTAAAGGTATGTAAAAAACACAGTAGTAATTTTATTTGGACTTTCAGTGACTTATTAACTGATGTCAAATTTGAAGGGGTAGTTTAAGTTTAGTAACTTAAACTTAAGTTTAGTAACTGGTAACTCTACTCCACACTGAAAAAGCAGTGTTAAGTTATCCCTAAAACTCTGTTTCTGAGTAAGTTATTTCATACCTGACTCATCATTGAAAGAGGTAAAGCTGATTAGCATTTGCACATTTACTTCACCACAGCCATTTACCAAAAGCCTGAAATCTTCTGCTGTCAAATCTTCTAGTGAATTCTTTGGAAGTACATCCAGCAGACCCTTTCTCATTGCCTTAAACGAAAACCACAAGATTCACATTACAGCTGTATCACTTTAAATGCATTACTCAGAAGTTCCATGTGAGATTCTCTGCTAACTCAAAATTCATTATTCTCACAGCTGTTCCCTTCTTTCAAAGCTTTAGCATCTGAGGGGCAAATTTTCTGAAAAAATGAACTGCACCAATGTGATAAACGCTACCTACTACTGCAAAAGAAAGCAGTAATGATTTGAACTATTATTTCACCAGGAGCAGAAGCAAATGTACTCTCTAATGCTAAGTAGCTCAGGTATTTTGCTGAGCTATGCTGAATCTGATGAGAATTACAAAAAATCTTTCATGTTACTTTTATTCTGCTTCCTCAGCTGCTCTGAGCAGCCAACTCTGCTTTAAAAATGTTATACACACGCATACGTATTTTATATAAATAAGTAATATCCTGAAAAGACTGGAAATACATTTTCTGAAATTTTTTAAATTTTTATTTATAAGGCCAAACAAATCAGAGGTGACAGATTATTAGAACAAAGTAGCTGCTAAATACAAAGCAAAAATTCCATTGAGCTCAAGAAATGAACATATATGCTTAATCAATGAGATCAAGGTTAAAAGAAATTATTTTTCATTCTATAAAAAAAGAAAAATGGCTCAAAGTACCCAGTCTTCACAGTACTGCATGAACAGCTACACAATTAAAAAAAAATTAGCAAGTGAAATATTCTTTAATCAAGCTGTCAAGATTTTAAAAGAAACCTGATTAACAACACCATAACGAGGAAAAGAATTAACTGACTGAAATCTTACAGATTATTTTTTTTCCTCATTTCTTTTAAAGACACTCCACCAAAGACTTACATGTAGAGGCTGTTCTGCTACAACCAACATTCGGTGTTCTGCGTATTTCCGGACATACTCATATACATTCTGAGGAGTGACTGGTATATTTACACCATTGGAAATAAGTTCAACCTATGGAAAGCAACAAGGACCGTTTAAAAAGGTGGGGAAAAAAGTCAGATTATTACAACAGCCACAGTGTGCTGCAGAGTGATTTATTGCTTAGTATCCCTCTAAAAACAAGCAGCATTTACTACTACAGGTTAGTTCTGCAGATTCCTGAGGATTGACTATGCTTATCCAGGCTTTATGGTAGGCTCTACATCAACTTCAAGGAAAAAAGCCCTCCCTTCAACATCTAAGGAGAACACCGTATTTGATTCTAGGAAGGGTAAAACATTATTTCAGCCATCTGAGAAGAACATGGATTATGTGTATGCTACAACACAGAGAAGCTGTTGAATTCTGAAACTAAAGAAACAGGGGTTCAGCTGTGCTTACCTGCCCTCCACCCTCCTCCTTGCACAGGTCTATTGCGAAGGCTAAATCCATTGCTGCAAACACGGCATCAGCATCTGTACTCTGGGAAGCCAGGATAAGTTGCCGAAGGCTTTCATACATAACCGGGTCGAAAAAAGCAAAGTCATGCCAGTTCACCTATTGAAAAAAAAAATAAAATGTTCAAAACTAGATGTTTTAAACATAAGAGCTGTTCAAGAATATATTCCAAATTACATGATTTGTGCCTAATCTATGCACTAGCATACATCAGTGCATAACCCATGTAGGAAAACATACAAACACTGGGAAATAAAGCAGTCAAACTCCTATTTTTCAGCCTGCTTTTGAAGGGACAGTAAAGTACTCAACTGAAGCCCTTTAGCAGAATGTAAAGACAGACCTGTAAAACTTTTCCTGCTATTAAGGGCATAGGGGTTATAAAGAAAATTTATAGGTTTTTTTTGTTTGGTTGGGGTTTTTTTGGTTTTTGATTTGTTTTGTTTTTTAAATAAATTCTTATAAGTATCACCTACATAAATAGAGATTTGATGGATTAAGGGTCTCAAGAACAAGTCCTGAGGAGCAGCTCAGGGAACTGGGGTTGCTTATCCTGGAGAAAAGAAGGCTGAAGGGAGACCTTATAGCTCTCTTCAACTACCTGAAAGGAGGCTGTAGCAGAGTTGGGGTCAGTTTCTTCTCCCCAGTAACAAAGCAATAGGACAAGAGGAAATGGACTCAAGTTGCACCAGGGGAGGTTTAAATTGGATATTAGGAAAGATTTTTTCACCAAAAGGCTTGTTGAGAATTGGAAGAGGCTGCCCAGGGAAGTGGTTGAGTCAACATCCTTAGAGGTATTTGAGAACACACAGATGTGGCACTTAGGGACATGGTTTAGTGCTGGGTTGGGCAGCAGTTGGACTCCATGTCTTAAGGGTCTTTTCTAACCTAAATTATTACATGATTCTACCTCTGAGTCTTCAACCTCAGGAACAGGGGGAGACAGTAAGCTGTTTCTGAAGAGAGTCAAAAGCTAACCTACTACAAATCATTCTATCTTGATTGAATACCTGACTTCTAGTACATCTACTCAGTTCAAAATCTGGGAAATGAAAAAATTAATACTCCACAAATTAATTTTTAAGGCATCCTTACAGTCCCAGTATCAACTCTGCTAGTCGATACGTGAACATTGGGGGGAAAAAAGCAGTTTGTATTTTGTATTTGTATATACTTTATATAAAGGAATTTCATTTCAAATTTCTGTGTTCACCTTACCTTTCTGCCAAGAAGAACTTTGATTACATGTCTATTTAACGTGATGGGACATAGTTCATTCTGCAACAAGCACAATCCTAGGATTCTGAAAATAAATGTTTAGAGTTTGTTTTGGTACAACATAAATTACATTGGAGATCTTTTATTGAACTCACATAAAAAAAGTCAAATTATTCTAAGAATCAAGTTGCAGCTCGTTTTCTAGCCTTATCAATCTCCAAACGAAAATTATGGACATATATAATTTTAAAAAAATAAAGTTCCTGCAGTATAAAACTTCCACATTGTAAAATAAAAATTTAACAGGAAAAAAAAACTCAAGTTAACATGTGCAAACTCTCCACTATTTAGTTCCAGGTGAGAAAAACAGAGCATAAAAGTAATAGAGTTTTTGCAGCTTGGATCATCAGTACTTTCCCTGGTATTTTGTATATTTGTCTTTTACATTTTTTCAGGCTAGAAGTTAACAGCAACGTACCTGCCAATGTTTCGGAAACAATTCAGCCTTGCTTCTGTGTTTTTACCAGGTCTTGGTGTATAAAACCCTCGTTTTCCAGGTTGGTAGAAAAGTGGTGCATTATCATCCCCATCATCTGTATCATCCAATTCCATATCTACTACGCTGCGGCTGGAACCATGCCGCTTTCTATTTTCCTGTTTTGAAAATCAGAATAGCAATTAACAAACTTACTTGTAGTTATTGACACACATTGACAACCTATTTGCTGCTAGACCCAAAGATTCAAGTTTAATTGGTGAAGAATTTCCACGATATTTCCTAATTAGTAACTTTTTATACTTTTGAGTAGTAACTGCTTAATATTTTCAAAAGACAAAAAAGAAGAAAGACAAAGATAACTCCCCAAGATAATTAAACAGGTTTTTGTCTTGCATGATAAAGGAAAGCTCTAGGTGCTTAAGTTTTTAAAATTAACTGAAACAGGATTTTAAGTGAATTTAATTTGTGCAACAGTTCGTTACCTGCACTTTATCTGAAGAGTCTAGCAATCCAAGATCCAATATACTGTCAGCACCATTCTCTCTTGACAAGGGAAAAAAAAAAAGCCAGATTTAATTTCACAATAATTGTCATATTCTGAAACCAGACAGATTAGGTTAAACCAAAGTCAACAAGTCAAAGAAATATATCTAAAACAAAGCAAGGAATAAGTTGCATGTATCAGAGTTAAA
The DNA here is from genome assembly GCA_004320125.1 of Scolopax mira. Lineage (NCBI taxonomy): Eukaryota > Metazoa > Chordata > Aves > Charadriiformes > Scolopacidae > Scolopax > Scolopax mira. The sequence goes on along the minus strand of BJBW01000765.1, from coordinate 38,749 downwards.
TGTACAGAGTTAAATGTACAGAGTTAAATGTACTGTACAGTACTGTACAGAGCACAGTACTTTGGCCACAAAAATCAGTTTTCATTTCGTATCTAAATCCTTGATACTTTACCTGCCATGTGCAATAATGAGTTCCATTGCTTCATCGACTCTTGCTCTAAGGGAATCTTCACTAGCTAGTAACAGAAGCAGCTGAGCAGGGGACAATTCCAACAACATTCCTGTGATCTTACTTGCAAATGCCTGGGGATAAGGAATGATATGTCTTACTATTCTCCTCCAGTTCTCTTATTTTTAAATACAGTTTTATGGAAGCGTTAGTATTTTCAATATAGAATGCATTATAAGGTACCTCCCAAACTATATGACAAATTACAGACACAAAATCTTGAGAAAATGCCATAGATTATTTGAACATGTAGAGCTGGTTTTGTATTTTCAGTTCTGTTAAACAATACTGGACAAGGAAAATAATTTTTAACTAAAAGATTATGAGAATGATGTATCATTAAGTATATTTGATAGATAAGTCTTACTGGTTGCATTGCTTGCACTCGGGGGTAGAGCCTTTCTCCAAGGGCTTGCCTGTGTGCTGGAAGAGGGTCAGGGTCATCACTAGGATTTCCTTCTGATGCCGGTCTAAAAGGCCGTGTGTCAATGGAAAGTTGTCTTCTAAAGTCCCTTAAAAAAACGAGAGCACTTTGTACTCATTTCAGAGGAAATATGCAAAAATCCCCTGGAAAAATACAATTTGCACACAGATTCAAAATAGCAATAGCTTTCATGCAGGAATAGTAGTGTTGCTCATAGCTGCTTGGAGAGAATGATTCAGAAACAGGGTATCAAAATGAACCAGAGATTCTCATACTGCTA
>BJBW01000765.1:406-37678 GCA_004320125.1 Scolopax mira | reverse complement strand
TGACAAAGTATTTCCAACGAATCAAAACCATATCACTTACCTATCCCTATCTCTCCGAGAGCCAGCTCGTAAGCCACTACTTCTTCGCATTTCTCTCTCTCTCTCCCTTTCCCGATCTCTCTCTCCCCTATTTCGCAATCTCTGCATCAGACCTGATGAGAAAAAAACCTCATAAACTTAAAAGTTCTTTGTAATTCTGTCTCCTACTAAGTTTCAGTGCAAGCAGGAAAGTTTTGGCAGGGACCTTAAAAGACATCAATGAGACAGGATCACTTAAAGTAGTGACTGGGGTTCAGCCAAACTTAAGAAAGGTACCTGAAGTGTTTGTACCAACTTATAAATGACAAAATACTTAAAGTATATATACAAAAGTATGTATAAAGTATAAACACTTACAAAAACATTAATATGTATTTCTGATAAGCCAGATGAAGCAGTCATATTAAAATGTATAAGCTCTGAAAACTTCACATAAAGATGCTCAAAAAAGCTGAAAACAACTAAAACGGGCTCTTGTTTCAAGAAAAGCAAGAGCTTCCTGTTTCTGAAAGCAGAAAAAAAGCCATTTCCTTGCCTCAGAAAATAACATACACATTTCACAGTTCCTGTGCTAAGCTAACATGAGAAATCTGAGATAATGCCAAGTATTTCAATGTAAAAAAGCATCCAAAGCTTTTATGAATGTTATCTGTAGATTAACTGCTGTGCATCACTTACTTGTATGGGTACCCTTGTTGGCATTCTGAATACAATCTAGATTTGGCAGTTTCTCATTTGACAGAAAAGCCTGTGCAATGGCAGTATAAAAGCTTCGTGCTACACCGCTGCCTTCTCCTGGCTCATCCTTAAAAGTAACTTTTACTCTGTGTACAGCCATCGGAGTGGTAGCACACCTGCGACCAAAATGATTGTTGAGCTGCCTCATGGTCTGCTGTATTAGAAGATCTCTGTCTCGATCAACCTAGTAAAAAAAACAAAAAAATATTTATTTTCTTTACTAGTCATCACACTGAGAGAATTTCAGCTTTCCAAGAAGTTTCTGGACTCATAAAATACCAGTTAGACTGTGAAAAACTACGGAGTAATCGCAACTCAGCTCACAAAGTAAGGTTTAAGATACCCGCTTGCAGACTCTGAAACACAATTTCTCCTATCAAGTTACTGCAATATGTGATAATTCAACTTTTAATGAAAATAAATTCAGAAGATAAACTAACATTTTTTACCTCCAACGTTAAATCCCTGGATTGCTGGTTTCTAAGTTTTTCCATCTCCCTGCGGAATTTTGATTCCTTAACTTCAAAGCCACCTAATTCAGTCAAAATCTTAAAAACAAAAAAATAGAAACCAAAATCAGAATGAGGGAGATTCACAATTTAGTTATAAGAGGAAGTTTCCTTACAGTGGGAAATACATACCGATCCAGGCTCTGCTCCAACATCTTCCATGAACACTCTGCCAAACAACTCCAAAGAAAGGCGCCAACGTCCCAGCAACATGTCATGAGATATAACCATGCCCATGAAGCTACACTGTGGCCTGAAAGGAGGGGAAAAAATGACAGACAAGCAAAGTTAAATTTCAAACACATTTTGTGTACTACTTTTCCTTACTCTCTGCTTTCAAATGACTTCTTTATTTCTGATAAGTGAGAACACAGCAGAGTAAGCTTGTGGACAGAAACACGTGAAGCTGATTAGTTTCAGCTGAAACACAAGCCTTGCCTGTAACTTCAGTCGTACATGGAATTCACTTTTACTGGTCTTCCTTCAATCAAGAGCTTAATTTTTTTTAAAAAGCTGAAATTCAAAGTGAGGGCAGTTCAATCCCTACCTGCATAAAGCGTGGTCAGTCTCACCGGACACAGGCGAGAAGCTGTCACTTCCTATCTTTAAGCTTAACTACCCAGCAGGACACCAGGTCTGCAGCAGGAAGTCAGGTAGCAACCAACTATTCCTTTAGTTTGCACAGACCTCTTTGAAGGCCATCAAAGCGTTCATTTTAAAAGCTATCAAACACAAACTAAAAATTCAAACTAAAGTAAGCTACCCATTTTAATTTAAAAAGACTTTTAAGAGGCCCAAAATATCCTTTTATCTGTTCAGTAATATTTCACAGAGTCATTTTTAATTCAAACTACCTGAAAGAAGTGAGAGGTGGCCCTTCACTTTCTGTCAATCCTATCTCTGCCAACAAGCTGCTCTTCAGTTGTGCTGCAAGATCATGAGCTGAAGGCCCTGGCTTTGAACTCTCAGATTCTTCTGTAGGCACATTTTGTTCCTCCCCTTCCTTCTTTTGACGATTTTGCATGCTCATAACATTTTTTAAGTTGGCAGCGTAAGACATTTTAGTTGGAAGAACCTAAACAAGGAAAAGTAAAATTTAATTGTGCTTTCAAAGGGGTCCAGAGGGCTTTTTCAGAAGATACACATATTTATCAAATCTTTAAACCGCACAAAAGTGAGCACTGTACTTGGCCTGTTAAAGCACAATAACCTCAATCATTTCAACAAATGCAAAAAAACCCACTTTCCCACTTTACATTTGCATTTTATATGCTTGCCATTTAATGCTTAGTATGTAGGCAAGTCAAATCTACTGAGCTATAGGGAGATTTAATTCTTTTTTCCCAAATAATCGTATCATTGGCATTTCAAAATTAACACGTAATTGTACTGCAGCCTTTACAAATATTGCCCCAAATCTGCTATAAATCAGTAATCATAAAAGTTCTTACATTTAGAAAAATATAAACACACTTTTCCTAGAAAGTCCAAGTTTTTACACTTACTGAGCTTTTAAATTATCATGTTGAAAGCTCCTTTAATGTTTTCACAGATTTAACATGTCTTTTTAAGGAACGAAGGTACTAGCTTAAATTACCCTAGTGTTTAAAATAATAAAACCTTTAAATCTACCTCAAGGCAGTTTCTATCCACTGTGACTTCCATCAGGCATTTCCCACTGTTGGCAGAAGATGAATACAGTCCCTGACTTGGTCGGCCAAACAGATCTTCTTTGCGAGCATTTGGCTGAAAATTAACAAAAGCATTCTGGGTAAATAATATACTTCAGTTAGAAATGAAAAAACAAACTGCAGTTTTCTTCCAGAACCCCATCTCTGATGTCACCTGTAAGAGATGGGGCTGGTCTGCCAGGGGGATGGCCTCTGCCAGAGGAACCTCAAAAGGATTAGGTGGAATGCAGCCGAGGAACGTCATGGAGTCTGATCTTCTGAAAAACGGATGGTTTTGGCCAGTCTCTGCCGGGAGGGAGTCGTCATCCTTGTCATTGAGTGTAGCACCTAAATATCAGAGAAGATTTCAAATCAATTTTCACAGTTAGAAAAGGATTTAAGATACCAAAAATTAATAGCTTCCCTCTTATCTATCTGAGTGGAGGAACATCTCTGCAAATTTAGCATCTACAGGATGCCTCCACAAATCCCGTGTTTTTATTAAGTTGTTCAGTCATCACTTTTATTTTTTACTGCAACTAACTTTACTGTACATGTACTCCTACACAATATGTACCTAGTACAAAGTATACTGGCTACCATTTTCAGTAGGAGTTTCATTAGATCAAAAAACTCAGTTTTACTCTAATTCAAATTTTGAATTCTATTATTGTGTAGAATGATAAGGGCGGGCACAAATTCTGCAGTTTACAGAAAGAGGAGACAAAAAAGAAGGCTCTGAAATAAGAACAGGCAATGGCAGAAGAAATTTCGTAAAGCAACAATAGTAAGAAAAAAATGGTAACTTACTAAAACACAACTTTAATGTAACATATGGAAGTAGCAAAATCTATTCAAAGGCTCAGCTAGCAAAAGGGGAAAAAACACTAAGCCAGTGTTGCATTTTGGCATACTATAGAAGTGTTTCCGTATACTAACTTTGATTGGTGTCATCATCATTTTCATGTTCTGAATCTTCATTGTCAAGACCCAGTTCCAAAAGCTCACGAGTTCTAAAAAAAAAAAAAAAAAAGATAAAAAAAAAAAGTCAATCCTTTTGAAGAAAACATTAGGCAAAACATTTACATCTGCAGCAATCAATAAAAGCAAGAGGATAATCAGTAAGTGTACTTGAGAGCTATATATAACAAGAACAAATTTACTCTCAAGTCAATGCACTGCTGAGTACCTCTCATTCCACACCTACTCACTACCTTACTCACACAGTTACCCTTATAGCCATTTGGCCACCTACCAGGTTTGATCTCAAAAGTTAAAACTTCTGACACTAATGGGTATGCTTGTTTTTAAAGACTATGTCAATATAAAAAAAACAAGGAACCCTGCATTAGTGGAAGAAATATGTATGTGAATACTATTCTACACTAATAAATTTTAGAATATGTTTAGTCCTATAAAAATAATGTCACTGATCACATTTCAGAATGTATGTCTGCAAGCTGCTTATTAAAGAAATGGATTTCACTGTATTATAAAAAGGATGAAGAATTCTGACTCACATTAGTTTCTGGCGGTTTGTCCATTGTGAAATATGAAACTAAATGAAGACTGATAAATTTTGTTTCATATAGGCTACTAAGATGTCATCTAACAGAAGTAACTGATTGAATTTGAACCACTCAACTTTAATGGCAATGATTTTACATAGCTTTACAAGCATTTTGTGGGAATTTTGCAATTTTTTCCACAAACAGTTATTTGAGAGATTTCAATATGTCATTTTTTGGGGACAAAGCAGAGTCCAGAATTACGTTATTGCCTGGAAAAGACTTAAAGCCACAGCTTTAACTACTCAAGTCAGCCAGCATAAAAACTCAATTACTGTATTAAACCTATCACCCTACCTGTGAGAAAACTACTGCTATACATCCTCTGGTATACATTTTGAGGTCATAACAAGCTTTATGTTACCAAGATATATTAAACATCACATTACAACTAAAGCAGCAGTCCAATATATATTTAAAATATTGATACCTCATATTTTACAATCATTACATTTGTAGAGGAAATGAGTTAAGTTTGACCTGTGATACTGAAAATTGGAGGGGTGGGAAGGGGTAAAGATCTGTATTTATTTAACTGTTGACTAGAACTGCACAGGCTCATTACCTCAAAACTTGGTAAGAAATGGGAACAGATGGTATAGACTACCAACATGTGAACATTTCTATGATCATTAATTGCCATTTCAAATCAAAGAGCATTTCTAAAAAAAATATTACAGTGTTTTAGAAAGGAATAAATGCACATTTTAAACTCAGGGACATTTTCAGCTATTGATTTCCCTACTGTGCTTTAAATTTTAAATCATCAGGCAAGTCTTAAATATCCACAACCAAATGGAAAACAGAGCTACTTAGCCCATCATTGGTATTTTCTACCCTGTCATTCTTAACATTTAACAGGATTTTAAATAAGTTGTTATCATGTTAAATGTGAAGAATAAATTGCATTTTTCAGCTGAGAAACTGTCCTGAGTATATCTTTTAGATGCACTGCCATGGAGTTTAAAAAAAAAATAAAAATCAAACTCAAGTTTCAGTGGTAAGAAAACCTCCTACAGTAATCAGCATAAAAAGATTTCTAGAGGATATTGTAACAGGCTTATCAAATACCCATTACTGCACACAGGCACACAAATATATGTATCTGTTTATATGAGTTCTGGATAACACAACCAATGACTGAAACAGAAGGCAGATGTCACTTTTGCTTTTTTTGGAAAAGCCGCGATACCTTTTCCGTTCCAGCTGAGGAGTATCCAATGTCGTCTGTTGATTCATTGCTTTAATCCAATAAATAAGGGCTTGGAAAACGTATGCTACGTGCTTTAGTGAACAGACATCTAGAACAGGAAGAACATCTGAGTGCTCGTCATTGTGAGAACGCATCAAAGACAGTGCGTAGTTCAGGAAATCACCACGTGCTGACATCATTCCCTGACGGGCACTGAGTAGAGTGGCACGTCTAGTGAAAGAAAAGGATTGAATACAGAGAGATCAGGCATCACAGCAAAATGCATCCTTTCTGTATTACTCTCTATATTTGAAACATGGATGTCAAAACTCAAAAAATCCCCACAAAAAGCAGTGTGATAAGAGTAATAATCACAGTTTTATACTTTACTATAAGTAGCTCAGGTGCATTGTATTATCAACAGTTAATACTCATGATTAATCTAATACATCAGAACAAACAAAATAGTAGCAACAACACAGGAAGCCAACTTAAATCAAAGCAGTAACTACACGGTGGTATGACAAAACTTGATTTCTAAAATGTCAGTGAACGAGAAGAGTTTACTGTTAAACTGATAATTCATATTGCCTGCAATCATCAAAACTGTTTTTATACCTTCTCCCTTCAAGTGTTCTTAAGCTTGCTTCCTCACGGGCTGTCATCCTTTCCCTTCTGGCAGAGTTCTGAGAAGCATGGAGAGGATGATTTGGATGCCCTGGATCACCAGCAGATGCTAATGCAGAACCATAACGCAGCTGTGCTTCAGTAGAGTCCATGATACTAACCATCCAATTCCAGGTAGGAATAAGTTTTTCTTCTACATAATTCTATAAAAAATGAGATTTAATGAGTTTTGCAAACAACAGAACTAGAGGATAAGAAAACAAACTCAACATAAGCCTTCACCATGGTTTTTAGAGTTATACCTGACTCCCCACAAAGAGGCTATAAAACCACATTCAAGAATGACCAGAGAACAGTTTCCAAAAGAGCTGCTGAGACTGCTGATTTACTGTAGTGGTGTGCAGCTCTGTAAAGCATTCTCACTGTCCCTCTCTCCCTTTTGGGCATCTCTTCTACTTCCCACCTTATGACCACCCCACATCTCCAAGCTGTACACATCTTGGGGATGTTAGTCCAATTCCTGACTTTCTAGTAGCTTTGACAGCCCTCATCCTATGATGGCATTCACCAGCCAGATCTTTCACTGATTTGCAACTCACTCAAGTTAAGACTTGCATAGAAGACTAAGTCTGCATAAAAAAAACCCTCTCCTTGTCCAGTACGTTCTTCATCTGTTCCCAATACTGGCTCTGGAGCCTGATTTTCTTGCCATTTACTAACTCCATTGACCTGGTGGGTTTTTTTTAATCCAACATCAGTTTGCTCTCTTAATTCCTCTACACTTTGGTCTTCAGAAACATCCCTCGTACTCCAAATGTTCTTGCATCTACTAAACTAACAAAACACTGTCTCAACCCCGTTTCTGTATCCAAATGAAAGCTCTGCTGTCAACCTTTCATGTAATCTCTTGCTGCCTCAGCTGCAGAGCTCTCCTGTGCACTCATCTGGCAAAAAGGTAACCCTTACAAAACATCTCTACTCATCAAAGACAGTATCATCCCACTAAGAATCTCCTGAACAGAAACTGATCTTCCTCCATTATAAAATTATATTCTCTTATTTTTTTCCCTGCGTATTTCCCCCAGTGTTTCATTCTAGAATAGCTTTGTAATCCTCCTCTCCTAAATCAGTACCCTTTTTCTTCCATCACACTGTGAAAATAGAGCCATACAAATATTTTGTGTCTCAATTACAAGTAAAACTATTGTCATCTGGTTTTGACATCCTAGCACATAGTACTAATAACAGAAAACAATGTGTGCTCCCCAAAGCAGCACTATTATTCTAACAGTTGATTTTTGCACTAAATTCTGTAGAGATGATTTCACTCGTATATACTACACTCACATGCAAGTTGATATATACCTTCTGAACACAATGAAGTTCCCTCCTGTGTTGCTGTCTCTGAAACTTCATTCTATACATGTATAGGCATGTCTTCCCATACACGTATTTTTTCTAAAGATGCATTTTCCATATACTTTCAAAAAAACGCATCACACGTGTTAACAGGGAAAGGATGATCATTTCATTGAAAGAAGGGACAGCAAACAGTACATTTACCTGTACAAACCTTTTATCTCATTTAATTATTTGGCCCTTGCCAACTTTCTTTTACAGACTCAACAGTTCATGTCAAAAAAGAATAGGGCAAAAGATCTCTAGCAGAGATCCCTAGTATCTCCAAGATAGTCAATACTGACTTAACTATTCATTAGATACCAGTCAGACTTAGTTGGGGGGGTAAAAAAAATAACCCAAACTAGAAATTCAGTGTTGTTTTTTGTTTTTTTTTTTTTTGTTTGTTTGTTTTCTTTTAAATATTTATATGACATACAAACAATTTAATGGAATTAGTAACTACAGCTACTTCAGACTACACTATCTGGTAGTCTGAGGCTGAGAGATCTGTGATGGTTTAGACTAAAGAAACAAACTCAGGAGGATCTTAGCAGTGTGTATAAATACCTGATAAAAAGGTATAAATGATATACAGACTCTTCTCAGTGCTATCCAGTGAATGGACAAGAAGCAATAGGCACAAACTGAAATACTTGGAAAGTCCACTTAAACTCAAGGCAAAAACTTTTTTACTCAGCATTGTCAAAGTCACTTAACTGGACACAGTCCTGAGCAGCGTTCTCCTGTTGACCCTGCAGGGACTTTGGACCAGACAATCTTCAGAGGTCACTGTCAACCTCAATAATTCTAATTTTACAAAAACAACCCCAAAAAACCAAGACCCATCTGTATTGAAATTATGATTCTCTACAGAGATTTGGATTTTCTTACCTGTAAGTTAACTGCATCTTGGTACGTCAGCTTCACTGCAGCTGGGATCTGGGAGTATACTAAGTGATTGTACTTGGGAATCAGACCCATCAGATCAGATATCTGCCGTATCACAATACTGTAAGCTCTTGCTAAACTGCTTGCAGATGTTAAATAGCTGCTTGCATTGCTGGCTTCAAGTGCAGCAGCTGCTGCTGCAGCACTCGTACTGATGGTACCGCTCCGACGTAGGTTCGATGGATCAATATAAATCAAGCCTGCTGAACTTGCTAAACACAAAAAAAAAGATATGACATTAATGAATGCCTTTGCTCTGCATTATCGTACTGACAGGTATGATGACAAAAATCTCTGTAATTCTGATACCATGAACATTTCTAGAAATAAATATTACTGATATCACAACTGTACCTAGCAAAAAATTACTAGCTACAATAAGAATAGCCATCTTCTTAAGAACTACAACCAATCCTTCCTTATTTTAAATGAAGGCCAGAACGGGAAGGTTCAAGATAGAAGGATGGTGCTCACCTAAGACAAATAGATAAGATTTCATCCTTAAGAGAACAAACCAAGACAGAGGAAGGAATAAAGCCAGAGTTAACTGACATTCATGCATGTATTTTGCTCAGACTTGCCTGCTGGGGCTGAGGTACTGGAAGGGGCAGTGCTAGTAGTCCTCTGGTTTTGGGTATTCCGTACAGCCCATTGCATGGAACGGGGAGCTTGGGCAGCACCATTGGCATGTGAGCTATTTGTGGTTCGTTCCAGAGGCTCATCCAGCATGAAGGTCTCCTGCTCTATGTCATCACTCTGACTGCTGCTGCTATCAGAGTCACTAGAATCATTTGATTGAGAGTCATCTTCTGAAAAAAAAGCTGGAACACTGCTAGCTCCTGTTGAGAAAAATAAGCAATAAAGCAGTGACAACTGCACATCTGTGCACATATATGTGTATCATGTCAGTGTTGTCAACTTTTTCCATGAGAAGAACATGTACTAGAAAGGTTCAAGTACCACTATTGAAAATCTTTAATAAATTATCCTAAGAATGTACTGCTAATTTTCCAGAGGTTTTATGAAAAAGCAGCAAGATTACTAACATTTCAAACCATAAATTAAGAAATAAATTGATTAAGAAATTCTTCACTGATTCTGGCCCCAGGCAATGAATTCTAGAAATTAGGTTTCCAAAATGGACAGTAAATCAGTTGCTTTCAAAAAACTTTAAACGATTCATCTGATTGTGTATTTTGTTTTAAATGGTATCTAACTTTTACACTAAAAATGAGTGAAAACATTTCATTTCATTTCACCAGAGAGCAAGGTAATCTCTGGCTAACACACACAGAAGCTCCGGAAGAGCAAAAAAGACAGGCCATATCTCAGTGCATCTCCTTGTCCAAGAAGTCAGCGTAGTACCTTACAATTACAGGCAAAGATAAGGCAAAGGAAAAATGGGAAATGTGAGGAAGGCAGAGGTGAGAGGGAAGAAGCTGGGTGAAGAGACAAAAAAATAAAATAAAGGGAACATAAGATTACAAGGGAAAGTATGTGTTAAAATGTCACACCCAGGTAATTCCCACCCTGTCCAATCTAGTTGTGAAGTAGTATCTTCAGTACACCTCTGGAGTGCTGGATGCAGTCCAGAGCCAAAGACAAAGAAGAATATTTTTTAGATGAAGCCTGTTCTACCTTGTTAAAGCCATGTTCAATCACTAACACAATTTTATTTTTCCTGTACAAGTTAATCCTAATATATAAATTCAAGCAGCTAAATTAAACACAAGATGATGTGTTGTACCTGCTTCTGATCCAGCAGTAGCTGCAGTGACAACACTTCTGCGCCCACTAGCATTGTCCTGATTACTGTGGTTACTCTCACTGTCACTTTCTGTTTCAGCTGCAGCTAGCAAATCCAGCTCCATATCACTGCCTATAGAAACAATAAACAAAACATCGCATGGTTAGAAAGAGAAAGAAACAGAATGACTGTAGCAATTTATAGAAGACGTTAAACAAAACCCAGAGCCTCTTCCTACAGCAGAAGTTAATGGATATACAGGGAGATGTCATAAAAATCAGCACAAATACGCAGCTATGCTTCAGAGCACATTCTCCTATTTTCCAGCAATTGACAACCCCTGGCCCTCTCACTCTCTAGTGCACATAAACATTCAATACATACACACTGAAAAATCAAGATTTTAAGAATTTAGAATTAGTCACTCAAGCCAAAATACTCCACAATTCTTCATGCAATTGTATGAGGACAGTTAACCATACGCTGTGTCAAACAAATATCTAAGTAACACCTGAAAACAAAAAAAATCTAATTAAAAAATCCATGTTCTATTCAAATTTAAGTTTTGAGAATAAAATATTCTGAATACTAAGCAAGTGAATAAACAGATTTCCTGTGTTGTAAATGAGTTGACTGGAAACACAAGGCATGGTCAAAAAGAAAAAATGATTATTTTTTTTTAATCATACCTTTGTGCCGTCTAATCCCAAACTAACTAATAGAAGTATTAAAGTATTAATGGCAAGACTTGTCATACATAATAGACTGACTCTGTCTACAAAAATATTAAACCATAATTTAATAGTTCACGATTGGTTTGAAAACCAGCTCACCATGATTCAGGTCCTTTTTGAGAACACATCTACCCTAATCACTATTTTAGCATTAGCCATACATGAGCTAGACTATTTTAAGTCCTTCAACTAGTTTATGTCAATAACATTTTATGGCAGTAAATACAAAAGGTAAAATAGATACTGTTAATCAGCATGAGGTTGGGGTTTTTTACCCTTAGCTACCTTAATATTTTCTCCTCGTGCAGAAAGAGGTAAGTAAAAATGTTCATGCGCTTGCCTACTACAAGTTATCTATAATTTTACTCATCTCCTTTTGTAAGATGCATAGTCTGAAACCCTTGGATTCTTTCTACTCATGCAAGTCTCCCAAATCACTATCAGAGATGCCTTTTGTTTTTGATTCAGTTTGCTCACCCAAGCAGTAACACGCATCATGTACACTACACCTACCATCTTCATCGTGCTCATCATGCTGCCCTTCTGCTTCAGCATTTTCTTCACCATGTTCTTCCTGTTCATCATGATGGTCTTCTTCACCAGCTACACCCTCAACTACTTCAACCTGGAAAGAGCATTGCAATTTTATGCTAGAATATCTTCAACATCAGAGATAATTTACGTATTTCAAAAATCTCAGTGCAAAATTTTATTAAAAAACACGCCTAAGAAAGATGACCTCACAACTGAACTGATGTGAACAGAAAATGAACTTAGAGCCACAGCAGTTGTACATGGTTATACATGTTGTCTACAGTGTTGTGGAAAAAAAAAAAAAAAAAATCAGGTCTGGACCACAAATAAAACACAGCCTTGGATATAAGATTTTAATGCTGGAAGGGTAAAACTAACTATAAACCCTACAATAAGTTTCTAAATATTGAAGAGCTACCATCCTGTTAAAAGAGCCTCTAGTTCTCCAACAGTGCCCATAATAGTAACGACATGCTGAAAGACTTAAAAACTTTTTTAGCAGGGAGTTATAATATAGCATAAGTTTATATATAAAGGAAATGACAGATGTCATTTCCTTTAGTATTTTGTATCACCCTGTAATTCTGAAAAACGCTTAGTATACTCTGAAATGACAAAACAGGGAGGAATACAAAATAACGAATACAAAGCTCTGTTAAAATAAAATGCTTATGGCACAGCAGGAATTCATGAAGTACCACACAGTATCTTTCGCAAATCAGAGGTCTTGATCCACTTATTTCCAGTTCAGACATTAAAGCAGGCACTAACACATTAAGTGCCATATCAAGAAGATAAAAAGAGGAAAAGCCAAAAAAAGAAGACTGACCTCTTCCACATCTGCTGAAACGATATCATCTTGCTCTTCATCCCTGCCACGAACTGGTTGTGACTGGCTGATTCGTCTTTGCTGAGGATTCCTTATGATGTAGGATGACTGAGATTGACTAGAACTTTAAAAACAAAAAAAACCAAAACCCCAAAAAATAGATTTAGACCTATCAATGTCATTATGAACCTAGATTCCTGCAGAAACCTGTCAGTAGGAAAGTACATCCAAAGTATTTGGCCAGAATAAGAAGCCTCACCACATTTCTGTTAATGAAAAACTAACAAAAACCCAAAACAAAGCCACCTTTTTTAAGTGTTTGGTAAGAACAAATAGTGAGCTTTAGCAACTTTTACCTGCTGGACTGGTCAGATGATGGTCTGGGTGGCAGAGGCTCCACAGAAAACAGTTCTTCACTTCCCTGCATGGCATCTATACTAGTGCTAGCAAGAGTAAAAGGTGCTGTAGGACGTGCAATTCCCATCCTGACTGGAATAATGAGAGATTCTGCTACATTGCACAACTCTTCAACAGCGTAAGGCAATAATGCCTGGAATACACGTTTACATTTTCCAATTGGCTGTGGAATAAAATTGCTGGGGAAAAAAACACAGAAAAAATAAAGATGAAATATGTCTTTTTTTTTTTTTTTTTCCAAAAATCTTTACGGTGTTATCATTTTTTTTTTAAAAACTCAAGACAGTTCTCTTTAACAGAAACATACATTTGTGTGTGTATAATGACAATAGACAAAGCTATTCAAGTCAGTTAAAAACATTTATCATGCAATAATTTAAGATGATGGCTGGATACATAAATTGATTACTAACAAACAACCACAGATTGTAATTTTAAACATTAAAAAATCCTACTTCCAAAAATCCTAACATTTTAAACTGAAAGGTTCAAGCTAAACATTTAAGTTTAACAAGTGTTGTATTAAAAAGCTACATAACATCCCAGCACCTATTGTGCATTCTTGAGGTTTGCACCATTCCACACTATGCTGCATACAGATAGCAAATGAATTCCACTGTTTCTGCCTATTGTGGATTTGTATCAATTCGTTTAAGAAAAGAATAAATATTTAAATTTTTAAAAAAACACCACCACCACAATGAACACATCCCCCACCACTTACTTCTTCTTTTTGGAGGAAGCCATTTCCACACTAAGAATGACAAACACTCTTGCCACAGAACGCAGGAATCTCATTGTAACAGCAATAGCTTCTTCTCTGCGTCCTGGTGTATACTTGTTCTGCAATTCCTTTACCAGAGTTCCCAGCAAAGTATCTAAGAGCTATAGAAACAGGTCATTACAACCCAACGATGATGTATAATTTAGAAGCATGAAACAAGTCAGATTAGAATTCAAAGGGACACCAGAGTCCTAACAGTATAAATTCACAAAAACAAAACTAACTTGAAGCTGTCCAGGCATATCACCTGAAATGCACTATAATATCACATTATTCAGAAAATCTAATATAAATTAGGGCTCTGAGTGCTTACCAAAATGTCTGCTGTACACTTGACAATAAGGCAGTGTGTAAAACAGTCGAGGCGAATAGTTCCACTTTGCTGATTAAGGTAAACTTGTTCTTCAGGCAGAAGATGACCTATCCTACTGCTTGCACTAAGACTTGGAAAAAACAAAAAGAAAGGAAATAAATTTTATATAAGTCAGCAGGTCTCAAAATATTAGATCAAACTTTATATTGACAGCTATGTGTAAATACACACGGGTCTTTATTTTCTTGGGAGCCAAACATGATCATGGACTTCAGCGCATTCCAGTCCTGCAAAACACGTTCCAAAGCAAGCTGGGCAAAACGAGGAGGTTCTAAATCATGATCAGGCATATCAGAATCTAAAGAGACAAAAAAAAAAACCAAGTAAGATAGAGTTACTGAAGTATGGAATCTGTGATTTATTTCGCTGAAACAGGTCTTACCTTCAGGATTTGCAGTTTTACGATTGCGATCTTCCCTAATTCTAGGTGGTCTGTACTGGCAGTGTTCCACAGTTTGCCTAGCAACTGTCTGTACTAAAAACAGCAGCAGATGTTCTCCCCTGTAATGAAAAATTGATTAGTGGAGATATAATATACCACATATTTAAAAATAATAAAAATTATTCTGCCCTAGCCATTGCAGATATGAACTTGCCTGCTATTTGGCATGGTAACAAGATTTGTGGTGGTAAGCAGGCGGTAGAGGAGATCAAGGCGAGCAGATTTTTGTCCAGCAATTAGTGTTTTACACTTGCACTTTTCCCAGCAATCACAGTAGGCTGTTGGAGATGTGCGTTTGAGCCTTTAAGAAATAGAAAAGGTGAGTTACAACACTCTTCAGTAATATATCAAATATTTTCTGCAGAGGCTGATGGCGTTAGCATACACATTAAGATTCTTGTTAGAGTTTTTTAATTATAGTAGCAACATGCCAAAAATTAGCTTAAAAGAGAAATGCCGACTTTGTATGTGGCAACACTTGACACTTACTATTCTTGCTTCCTACACTCATTTTAAGTTTCAATACGAAGCTTTTCACAGTGCCTTAGTAAAACTCATCCTTCCACAAAATAGCCTCTAGCCAAAACAGTTAATGGAAGATCTCACGATGTGGTAAAATCTCAGTAATTCTTACAAGGCTGACAATACCTTTGTAATTGTATCTGTTAGCTTATTATACCTAGGATATTAGTGCTGTAATATTTACACCCTGTAATAGTGGCACAAAACATCTGCAGTTTCAACGATTTGGCCAAATTCTTTAACTGCTTGCTCACTTTTCCCTTTATCAGAGTTATCTTAGAGATTAATATGCTACACTTCTTTCTGAACATTTACAAGAAGGATCTGTCATCATGATTCATTAGACACCCAAAATGAAAACCTAGTATTATGTAGATGTATTATTCTTATAATATTAAGGACTTTGGAGTGAATGAGTAATTCTAAGACTCTTAAAGTTTACAAAATGAAAATAGGACAAGACTGTTTCAGTTTCTCTTTCAATTCCAACCCATAAAATAGATCTGAAAGAGCAGAAGGAAACAAAGATTTTGAATATTTTATTAATCTTCTATTCTGTAATATCTGAACACTTCTATCAAGGAAAAAAACATTAACCATCAGTAAATAAATGAAACAACAAAATACTGATTTAAGAAACAGAACACAATACTCACTTGCAGTCATGCCCTTTGTGACAGACCCTTGCACATTCTGTGCAACAACAAAGAGATTCCAACAGGCCACATGTTCGACATTCAAATATATCCTAAAAAAATTTACCAAACAAATATTATGCATAGTTTTCTCCCTACAGCGCCTGCAATCTTACAGCATTTCAGGTTTTTTTACAAAAAAATTGCATTTGTTCAAACTGATGCCTTCAGAAGTATGTGAATTCTAGAAAGTGAAAAATTATTGTTAATTAGAATATTCAGTGTTTTCAAAGAGCTGTTTACATCAAAATGTTTGCCAAAGCCAGATGGGAAAAGCCACACCCATAAATAGCCATATTCTAACTAACAGTCAGGTTAGAGAATACAAAGCAATTAGGGGAGGCAATGACTGTACCAGACTTAAAAGTTACAGTAATTAAAACAATGCAACTTTAATAATTTAAAAATTAGATTAGTAGACTACCAGAATCCATGGTTGAAACACATTCCTATTTACTTAAAAAGAATAAATAAAACAAGCCTCACTTGGTTAATATGTTCTGCACCAGTCCATGTAAAACTGCACGTATCATTACAACACAAAACATACAAAGGAGAGTCATCTGGATTTGTTCCAGAAGGACAAACCATTCCCATAAACACATCATCTTCTTTTTCACTGGAAGTTGCTTCAGCTAAAAGAACAATAGAATACCAGTGTTAAAAACAACCCCCCAAAAATAACCAAACCCCACCAACAGAACCCATACTTGACAGATGTTTGCCATTACAAAATCCTACATGGATTTAGAAGTTTGAATAAAGTATGTTGTCAGTTTTTTGAGAAACCTTTCTGCTTCTGTTTCTTCTGGAAGATGCTGCAAATTCCTAACTGAAAAATACAACTAGCAGTTCTTCCCCAGTTTTAAATTCACTGAAATTCTCATCAATTCAGTGGATCACACTTCTGAAGGATTCAAAAATAACTTATGGGTAATATTCTTATAAGAAACCTACAGTCATCCCACAGTTCTAAACTGATGAAGTTTCTCCTTAAGTTCAACTTCATGTATTTCACTTAAACAAGTAAATATCAATATCAAAAAAGAATCAAAAAAAAGTGTTTGTACAGAAGTCCTTTCAGGAATAGGATACAGCTTGGCATACTGCTTTATCATACTGGCTTTTTCCCCAATTCAAAGAAAGACATTCCAGGTGATACCTTTGTGCTACTGCGAAACATTACCTTAATCCACTGGTATTTGTAAAGCAATGAAATGCTGAAAAGACTACAAAGAACAGAAAAGCAGTAACAGTCATAGAAATCTATTTTAACATACACACTACAAAAGATAGCAAGATTTCCAAAACATGCAGCAATATACAGTGTTTTGGAAAGATGTGTTTACCACCATCACCAGCTGCTCAAGCACATGCAATTTCACCAAAAAAAAGTACTGTTAATAATGAATCTGCACATGTGCCAAAGTTTAGAAGGAAAACACAAACTAATAATTACTGAAACTGGTGTACCTTTAGCAATTTTCTGTGCAGTTTCTAGAATTGTAATTGCAGCAGGATATGCCCGGCCACTAACTGCCGACATAAAGGGTGTCATGCCTCTTGCATCCCTAGGGAAAAGAACAGAACAACAGACAGGGTAAAAAAACACTGATTTTTTTTTTTTTTTGTTATAACAGGAGAGGTAGGAAACAAATGTTGGAAAAACACTGTTGATCTTGTGCAAACAGAAAAACCAAAGTAAATAAGCACTCTTCAATTTGTTTTACTTCCGTGAAATAAAATTTTACAGGGTGGCAGGACACAAATATAGCTGATATTCTAACATTCTCTGCTTTGACTAATGGACCTTTAATGAACCTTTTTAAAAAGGCTTCTATGTAATAAATTTCAGGTGATACAATATTACAAAGGATAGTGAGAATTCATACAAAAATCCTTACTTGGCTGACAGCAATTCTCGAAGATAAGGTTGTAAAACAACACTATCACATAGTAATTTCAGTATGAAATGAGCATTTGCCTTCCGATCCTTTGATTCTACTACAGATGGTTCAGTAGAAGGACCTGTAATAAGAAAAAAAAATTGCAGAGAAACAGTTTTTCCTCAAAAAACAACTACTTATTAAAAGCAAATAATGCAGTGCTTCACTAGGGTGATTAATCAGTAGCTTGACTATTCAGTGGTTTGTCAGTTTCAGCAACACTTCAGTGAAGTACTGCAAATTTCAATTCCAAATTACATTCTGAAATACAGACAGTAATCCCAATTTCATCCTGATTACCACATTTTTACATATTTTGCATTCCCCATGTAAAAATAATTTTTTACATAAAACACAGCATGGAGCTTCATTTACTTTCTGCACACTTGTGAAATTCTCCTTCAATCCAATCTTCATGTGATAAGAGCCATTTTCCTACGTGGAAAGTCTGTGCAAGCAAAGACAGCTTTTGAGATCATTTTCCTTCTAAAGCATAAGATAAGCAGTATGTCCTCACCTGGTATCGTGGAGGTGCTAGGTCCTTGGCCGGTGCCAGTCGCTGCTGTGGTAAGAGATCCCACAGCGGGGGCCAGGATAAAATCAATGTCACCATCTTTCAGTAAACAGAACAGCAGGATGTATATCAATACATAAAAACATCCCTAACAACATGCTCTTTCTGCAGTGTCTAACACACTGCAGCGTTTCTGTATTTAATTGGTACGCTTTCCTACAAACGGCCAAATTCCTAGATTAGTAATGTAACTAACTCAACATTACAGAACACACTTCATAGAAGCTTGACACCAGCATTAAAAAGACACCTGGATTTAAAAAAACAGGTGTTCAGTCTTCAGTAAACTTTTAAAGCTACCTCTGTGACCTTTTACTACCTCAATGACATTAGTTCTTCTAGTCTCACACTGAAATCTAAGTGATTCACCTTAAAAGCCAATGGTTCCTTTATTAAACCTCTCTGTCTATAGTCTAATGCAATAGATGAGTCAACTTACCCGGATCCATTGCAGGAGGATCTGGAACCCAGCTGGGAGGAGCTATTGGTGGAGAAACTGGATCCTGGTGATCACTTGATGAAGCACCAGCTTCGTGTCTGCCCAATCCAGCAGCTCTCAAGGATCTTCTCATCATTTCCCTTAATCTCAAACTGAATACAAAACCAAGATAAAAATACTGTATCATTTTCTTTTATAACAAGAACATTTTAAAGCAGAATTCACACTGAAAAAGCAAATCAAACTCATCTTCATTTTTTCTCCAGCATAACAAATAATGAGCATAAAAAGTATTTTTCATTCCTGTATTCCGTTTTGTTGCAATGGAATATAATGGCCTTAGAAGAAGAGTCAGCCAGCAACATACCAAGACAGATTTAAGATCAGAATGCATCTTAGTCACCACAGCCCTGTCTCTTGCAGGAAGCAGCATCTAGTGGGCTTTTTTACCACTAATTGACGTTCCTTTCACCCCAAACTCATTGTCCAGGGTGTTAAGCTTGTGCAAGGATTTGCTCTCTGTTTTTTTAAATTTTAACTGCACAGTGCTCTGAACTAACTAGAACTCAGTACAGATACCATCAAATTCCCATGACACGGAAAGAGGAAGAACAAACGTCACCAGAAACTAGGATTCTCTGGGTCAGAAACCTATCCCTTAGAGCCACTCTGATACAAAGGACTCCCCATGTGTATTATGTTGATCTCAGTATTATTTATCTGCATAAGTGACCACCTCCCTCAGACAAAAGAACAAGCCTGGGAGCTATTACAGTACTTCCGTGATACTTAGGTCTTCCTTGGTAAAGAACAGTAGAGCTTATCCTTAAATTCCTTTTCCCCACAAGGAGGAGCACTTCTGGTTACAATTGAGGAGACAATGCTCTGATCCCAGAAAACAGTTAGTTAGTTTAGAAATATCCCACCATTAGTTCTCAGACCAGAAAAGGCTTCCAAAAAAACCACTAAAGCTCTAGCTTGGTATCTGAAGAAGTGAAATCTGACTAAGTTAGCAATAGACCTCATTCCTAAAGTAGACGGAAAGTAAGAATTAGAGATTGGTAATGAATACAGAAATTAGCATGCAAAGAATGAAGTGTTGGTCAGTTTACCTTCTGCTGCTTGATGATCCTGCCCGATTTCCTGGGCCATTACTTGACACAACGGAGATGGCATTTGCAATAGCTTCCACAGCCGAGAGCCTTTCAGCAAATGTATTCCTTTCAGAGCGCTCTGCTTCTGAAAAATTAAGAAAACGTGTTCATGCCAAAATTTCACGTAGGAAAATTGAAAGCAAGGAGTATAAAGTGTGAAATGTCACTAATCATAAAACATTCTCTGTAATTTTAAATTATTTTTTTTTTAAAAGATTTACAGGGACAGAGTAGATGCATGCAGAAATTTCTGACCAGCTTAACCATAATTCCAACTGGGTTTGGTTTCTAAAAGGCCATCAAGGAAGGAAATACGAGCCATCCAAATTCCAGAACAAGCTTTCAGTTTTCAGTATCATCAAAAGACAAAGACCTAT
This sequence comes from Scolopax mira, assembly GCA_004320125.1. Lineage (NCBI taxonomy): Eukaryota > Metazoa > Chordata > Aves > Charadriiformes > Scolopacidae > Scolopax > Scolopax mira. The sequence continues at coordinate 17,419 of BJBW01000765.1, read as the reverse complement.
CACACAGCTGATTCCAGACACTTGCTGAGTCAAGGCTTCAAAAGTAAGGACAACCAAAAAAACCCAGACTACCACAACAAAAAAAGACAAACCCCATGCTTCACAATGGGTAGCTATGAACAATGATGCAAAGTTCTGAGCTTGTAACATACACAATCTACTTCTGAGCTTGCTCAGGAGAATTGCATTATGATTATAATAAGGTAGGACAATCAGTTTATATCAGAAAGAATGATCATTTCTTCTAACATTTAAACCCTAAGCACCACAATACCTAAAGGTCCTAATCATAGTAAGGACCAAACTGTGCCAAGTGCTATACAGAATATAAAAAGCTGCCGAGTTGTACAGTTGCAGTACAACTTGAAGCAGCCATCTGAATCAAAGAGCTAATGTAGATTTATTTATCTACAAGATAAATATACACATAAAGCAGTGAAATCAGCTGTACAGGGTTTGCAGAGTAACAGCCATTGCTTCTTTAGGAGTTACTGACAATTCAGGATTGCATAGCTACTACACAGCAAATTATGAATCACCATGGCCACAAATTCAGAAAAAACTGTCAGAGAACAGAGAAGCTACTTTTAGCATGATACAGGCCAGGAAAGGGGCAATTTTAATTTCAGCAGAGTGAAAGTCAATTTTTGGTACAAAGGCGTATTTCTGAGAAAAGAAAGAGAATTCCTTAAAGTGACTCTGATCACTCTTTCAGGACACACTATGGCTACTGTTCAACGTCCATTTAGTCTTTTCAAACTGATAGTCACCATCCTCTGCACGCAAATTTTCTCCACTGACAGTACTAAGATTTGTATAATGCCCTCTCATGTATTTAAGAACAAACAGACAAAAACCACAAGAATGCACTATTAATACCTTTGAATTCATAGAATAAGCTAATTCAATGGTGTTTATCAGCTTTTATAGTATGTTTACTCTTTAGATTTTTCTACTTATCACTACCTGAAGTAGCAAAGATCTTAGGTTTTGCTTGTTCTCAAACACGTGCAGGTTTCTTAGACAAAATCACCCACTACCATCATGGATGACCATCTAACACTTAGCAGAGTATTACTCTTGTGCCCCTAGTTCTGTATTAATTGACCTGTAGTTGCAAATGCCATTGTATTTGTGTCATACTCCTTTCTACATCCTCTAGTTCTTTCAACTCATGACGCATCACATAGTACTTCTGGAGCCCTCACACGGGCAGTCTCAGCTCTTGAGAGTGATCCCTCAAAGAATACAGAACAACATAACTGTTCTCTGCAACAGAGAGAATTCACCTACCTTTGGTCCCACAGTAAACTGTAACTGAATTTTCACTGTTCCACTAATGAAGTTAGTATTCATTTTTGGAGACCCATCAATTCTAAACGTCTTGACTTTAAGTGTAATTTGCTGTTCTGTTACCTAATGAAGTCTGTCCCAATTCTCTAGAAAAAACTCAACTGTACTGGACGTGTACAAACTATCTGAAATTTAGTATCTTAACTCTTTAATGTTTATACATGCTTTGGACATTTCCTTTGGACCTGCCTTATCCAAGATCCTTTCTATTGGTGAGACTGAGGAGAGATCAAATCACCGAGAAACAGAGCAGCCTTCCCCCAGCTTTGCAGGTCTGGGGCCTGCAGTTACAGTGGAAGGTGAATTTGATTTGAATCTTTTAAAACAATTTTTGTGAGGGGAAAAAGAGAGGCAGAGGGGTGTTAAATGTCTATCAGGTTCACAGTTTTCATTTTTTCAGAAAAATAAATTACATCCAAATGAAGTTATTGAAAAAATGTCAAGGTTGCAAAGACAAGCACTCAAATTAGAAGAAGTCAGATTAAGTTTGCCCATGCATCCTTATTTCAACTTCCTTGTGTGCTTATATAGTAAAACAATCTTCAGTTACACAGCTGGGTTTTGGTGGGGTTTTTTTGTTGGGTTTTTTTTGGTGGTTTTTTTTTTTTTTTGGGTTGTTTTTGTTCCCTCTCCACCTGCCCCCACAACAAGACCCCTGCCTCAATCAGTGCACAGGATGGACGACACACTACAGATGAAGGGTTGTACAAATGAGCAAGCTGTTAATGCCCTGCTTGCTGCAGCATTCAAAAGGTACACATTACGGCAGCAAAAGCTTGGCAAGGAGAGGGGGGAAGCACTGTCTTATGTTTAATGCCACTGAACATCACTTTGGAGAACTGGAACCTATTTCTGCCACTTTTAACAACACACAGAACTTTGTGAAACAAGTTTTTACAGATGATCGTGATACATTTTACTCAGTTCTGGATACCTAAAAGGTGCCTGACTCACAGAAATAATTAACATTCACAGAACAACTAAAACTACTATTAATCCAGCTCTAGAATAAAGTGTTTTGAAATAACACCTACTCAAAAAAATGAGATCAGGCCTTAGACTTCCCAAACAGAACTCTCATAATTAGTTAATAACTTCGAGTACAGAAAAAACTTCAAGCTATAATACCTTCAAGAGATGAGAAAGCTGCAGCATTATCCCCATTTTAGGAATAGGGATACGAGGAACAATTAAGGTTTATAAATGACTAAAATTCAATGACAGCACCATACAAAAATCCCACAAGGAAGTTCATTCATTATTCAGTGCAGGGTTTGTATGGTGTGCAATAAATAAGGAATGGGGCCACACACTGAATGATGAGGATAAAAAGAAATATTGAATAGCTACCCATTCGGTGAGCACCGTCCATCTTGTGCACTGAATGAGGTAGTCCTGTGGAAAAAATAGTATGACGGTGTAATTAAAGACCATTTCACAACGCAAACCCATGCATAGCACATGGGTAAACCAAATTCTGGCATTTCCTAATTTTTGAGTGCTTGACTTAGCAACCTTATTTACACTTTTTACATAATAGTATTTAATAGACATTTTCAAATGGTGTCAGTAACTGGCACTAATAGAAACTCATTCTTTTGCAATTCTTAATACATATCAACTGCAAGTAGCATTTCTTATTGGAGACATTAACATATACTATAACACTTGAAAAATATTAAATACCATTTCTCTTAAATGCTAATTAATGATACAGTGGGGATACTAGTGACATAAAGGTAGAAAAATACTTGGTTTTGTTTAAAACTAACAAGCGGATGTAGAAAGTTTGTCTTTTACAATCAATAAAAACAGCTTATTATGCTTAACGGTAGGATTCTTATAAATTCTCATGAGAGTAATAAAAATGTTGTCTCAGCAGCTTCGAAAAGCTAGGACACATCTTAGGTGCTGCATTTTAAAATACCCATATAGAAAGAATGCAGTTTTTATTTAAAATGTTCTTGACAATGCATAATAAGTTTATTTTCCAAGTATTTTCATGATATTTTTGAGCTCACCCTCTTCCTCTTTTGTTTCTTTGTTGCTGGTTGGAAAGCATACAGACACACAGGCATGCAGAATATTGCGGTTTCCGTCACATCTATGGCCAAGAAATGTCTGCAGCACTTGTGGATTCTGATCCAGGACAACTGCTTGTTCAAGATTCATCAGGTATTGTCTGCAAGCCTCATAGTCACATCGGAGAATGTGCTGCATTAAAGTTTGCTTCTGTACTCAAAAGAATAAAATATTTTAACAATTTGAAATACAAAAGGCAGTCATATAAGTACTTTCCTAAGTACTTCTAGTTTTCCATTTTTTAAATTAATAGAAAGGTCTAAATCTAGGACAGTGGCTTGAAGTCAGAGCAGGAACTCTTGAGAAAAGGTATCATCTCAATTATAGCACTGTTAAAACCAGAATTCAGCATGCATTGAGGCACAGACAAGTAAAAGGGAAGGAAAGGCTTAAGCAGGCAGAAGTTATCAGGCTCACAAAGGTATGCCTTTGGCTTTGTAGTTCAGTTCTTAGGATAGACTACTTCCATTTTGTGCCTACATGTAGCATGGGAAAAGCAATACAACTGAAAAAACTAAGGAGTCTACATTAACTCTCTCTTACATATTTGTTTTATCAAGTGATATACAAGCTGAGGCACAAACAAATAAATAAAGCCACTGAAGGTCTGAGAGGCTCACCCCACACGTCAACAAGCTTTTCCACAGTGATGGGATACTCCACTTCAAAATCACCCTGGGTCTAACAGGTACACCTCCCAGTGGCAGCACAGCACACAGCAGATCTAACTGAGCTGCACCAAATCACTGACAGGCTTATACAAGTATGATATTTAAATTCACAGTAGAGGTACTTGTACGGCACCACAGATGTACAGAACTCTACAGGCAATTCAAGTGAAAAAATGCTCACTTGACTTTCATAATTTTCTAATGTATGGTCCACATACAAGGTTAAAAAGTAAAAAAGAGAAAAAAAAGTATTGCATTCACAAGAAAAAAAATTGTTGGATCCCTCAAAAAAAATGTGCACCCATAAAATAATTACAATTGTATAGTGGCAGTATACATAAAAAGGTAAGTTTTAAAAATAATGCCTAAGAAAGCATTACTAGTTAGAAGCACGATACAGAAGCCATGCACCCCCCAAAATGAATCTTTCACTTCACTACGTAAATTTGTTTGAGCTTTCATGTTTCTAAGAGAATTTTCTGCTGAAACCAGTTTCGTTGAAAAAGTGAAAATACAAATCAGTATCAAAACACAAAGTTGCTTTCTAAAAGCAACAGAAAAAAACCCACATATAATTCTGTAGTAAAGAAAATATTTTACCTCAACAGCCATAATGATAATAGCAGCTTTCTTTTTGATGGTCGAGTTAGCAGGAAGATTTGTTAAGGAATGAACACCCATTCCAAGACTGCTAATAGGTGGAAGATCAAGCCAGTCAGGGTCTCGTATCCCACCCATACAATCTTTTGCCATTGGATAGATTGTACCATTTCCATCTCTAAGAATAATAGGAGATTCCTATATTTGGGGAAAAAAGTTTTAACAATAAGTCTCCGCAATTTATAAATATTATCCTTCCCAAAAGGTCCAGTTCTGCTTGACTGTCAACAATGAGAACAGTTTACTTAAAATTCTCCTTTATGCCATTGTCTCCTATCATTACAAGTGGTGCAACATAAGATACCAGGTTCCCTTTCTCAAATGCCTGAAACATGCTTAATGTAGTAAATACTATTAGAAGGATCTCCTTTATGACATATTCATCACACAACATTACCAATGAAACATATAACACCTATTCTTTTAGCTTACTTAAATGTTCCAAAGAAAGTTGAATATACAAAACTGAAACATTCAAATTCAGTTCTTTTGACAAAAATGTTTCCTTCAACTATCCTAAGCAAAGTACAATGTGTTTGTGGAAGTTACTAAAATGGTTTTGGTCTTTTTTTCTCAGCCCTCCTCATGGACACCTGCACAGAGTAATCAATCAGATAAAATAAGATACTTAATATTGGACAGTAGAAAGAGTTGCACAAAACCTTGATATATCATTTTTAGTATCAAATACAGATTTTTTTTTTTAACATTTCCATTTATTTTCAAGAGTGGATTTTAATCTGACCTAATTCTGAAATATGGCTAGATAACAAGTTTACACTAACAGAGGAATTACTCTGTCAGGTTTTTCCCGCCTTTTTTACTTTTTGTTCAAGGCAAAATTTGAGTAAGAATATTAAAAGTGCTTAAGTGTATTAGATTGCTATTCCCCCTTGTGCCTTCAAAATATTAATGGTCACTGCAAGTCTTCCATAACCCTTTTGAAGAACTATTTTTTGCAAGTCTTTGAAAAAGTCTTACAAAAGGCTGTACCATCCCATTCAAAGATGACAGAAGTGATGTGCACTGAGGTTAAATGATCAAGATACAGAACTACAAACCTGTCCAGCTGTAAAAATAGCAACACTTCTCTCATTCTGACCCAGGAATGCAATGCTGCTAGTAGGGAAATTATTTTCCTGTTCAGCCTTTCCTGTGGCAAGGTCAAATATACAGTATCGAACCCAGTTCCCCGTCTTCAGAACAGCATGCACTCCTTCAGAGACACACAAAGAAGAAAATTAATGCCTTTTACTGATGGCATCCAGTTAAAGAACTCCTAACTAAAGCACTTTTAAGGAATTACTAAGTATCAATGGAAATATCTATTTATGTTAGTTTGACAGTTGTTTTCCACAAGGACGTGAGACAGGTAATAAGTGACCTAACACAGTATCTTGCAGGGTTAAGTCCTACTTACCTTTTGAATCTACATTTACTGCTAGGATCTCTGTTTTTTCAGGAATACATAGCTTTTTAGGTGTCCTTTGGAAACAGTCAGGAACTTTTGGAGTTCCACCAGTTTTTACAACCTGAAAATATGTGTAAAATTTGAAGATGTAATTAAGCATACGGTGCTGACATTTCAAAATACTGATTGTTTTCTCAACATTTCACAAAGACATACCTGCAGTTCATCTATTCTGAGCAGCCTACAGTCTTGGAGAAGAGAAGAAGGATCAGGATCTGAATTAGAACTGCTCTGACAGTTTGCATTACTGGAGGTGCCTGGAAATTTCACAGCAACGTAAGCACCATCCACTTTTAGCACCTACAAGGAGAACACATTCCAGTTTTACCAAAAGCTTTGAATAGAAACTATTTAGGTAGACTTGCTTCAAAATAAACCAGACTTTTATCAGGAAAATAAAAAAATTTACAATACTCACTAATAAAGTTTTTTAACACTTAGTCATAAGTCTCATTGTTTTGCAAAAATTACCAAAATATTAAAAACTTGGATCTCTTTATGACCTCCTAGGCATCCTGAACCAGATCAAAGGACCTCCCATTTCAACATTTATGTCCAACAGGAACCAATACAGACTAGAGAAGCTCCTGCTGATACTTCCCTTGTATCTTTCCAGCTCCCATCTACTGGAAACAGCTAGACAACTTCACGATTAATAGCCTGGATAGATCCTTCTCTTATTCATTTGTCCAACCACTTTTGGAAATAAAGACTCTTCTTGTGGCAAAGAGTTCCAAATATTAGCTAGAATTCAACAAAAAAGTCTACACTGAGCCTCTTGCTTCCTTAAGTGCCCACTATCTCTTGTACTACACAAAACAGGAAATCACTTTTTTTTTTACCCCATCTGAGAATCTTTAAAGCCTCTCTGTTTCAGAGTCATATTTCTCACTCCTCATGATGACTGTGCATAGTGGAAAAAAGAAGTGTTGGTTTATGGGTCTGATACCTGCTCCTTACAGTCAATAATAAAACTCTCCACTCCCTCAGGACTGAAGGATACAGACAAGTCTATCTAGATACACTTCATTAATCTGTGTCTTTCTCAGTCCCCCAAAGAAATGGAATTTATTCAAGCCCACTCTGACACAGTCATTTCTGAGGCTGCAAGCCTCTCTGAAGAGTTGCTGCTGTGCATGTCTAATCAGAACTGCCAAAACAGGCTTCCTTACAGAAACATCTTATGCTCTCACCAAAAAGCAAGGTCCTTTGAGTTTCTGGTTGAGACCGTAATTTTCTTGAACAGAAAACAAAGCTGAGGGAAGAGGCCAGCGGGAAGAACAGAAAAAGTTCTAACTACAAATAAGATCTCAGTATGCTCTTAGTCTTTGTCAAAACTAGATACAACAACAGTCAATTTTGATTAGGCCCTTGTTTCTCACTAGTTTCTACACAGAAATTACTTACAAAGCAGTATTAAAGATCTACATGTAATCAATTTTATCTAAAGAGTCCCTGATGAAAAAAAAACACTACCCAAAAAATTTCAAAATTCAGACCTTGTCAAAAGATTAATGAACATTAACTCTGGACTATTCAGATTTCTACTGAAACTTGCAAGATAGCACTCTAAACAAAAAATGTGATTTAAGAAGAAAATAATAAAGATATATTTAATATTTTTAAGGTAAATCAGACTAATGCGTAAACCTGAAATCACACACCAGTGGTTCAACTGCAGCTTCTAGTCTGACATGTAGAATTTTTATTTTTTTTTTAATTAATAAATGTTGCTACAAAAGCTTTACAAAAAGGGCATATGAAATCTTGTTTAAGAAGTTTCAAACTTATAATCAGGGGGTGGTGGAAAGAAACACACCTTAAGAAAAGGCACAGTCCCCACATACTGAAAGTATCACATCTCCACAACTAAAAGGTTTCTTCTACGTGCTTTCTGGCTGCTCTTAGTGCCATCACCTACATCACATTTCATTTACGTCACTTTTCATGCATTCAAACAAATACTGACAGTTCTTAAAATGCTGGAACTCTATGGTCACTCTTTCAGAGCCCACATGCCAATTTTTATTTTCTTCATCATTTTTTGATTCTAGAAGAAAATCATGTTTCTTTACCAACTGGGAAATATATTTATTTATTATGATTTGGTTGAGAAGAAATTCACCTCCTCAAAGGGCAATTAAATGCAGTTATTTAATTAAACAGTTACTACCATGGCTACTGGCTGTTACACAGAAAGAAAATAAAACTATCCATTGATGTAGGAAGCATCTGGGGAGCTCGAGTGAAACACGTGATAGCAAGTGTGCATAGAAAGCTCTAAAACAGATGTGGTGTAATGGGCTGACACTAAACAAGACAAATGAGCAACATTAACATCCTTCTTTAATTAAAATTATAGGTCTGAATTAATTAAAAAATGCACTAACAAAAATAAAATGCAAAAACTTAAAGTACTTAGACACTTTAGTTTACAGAACTAATGTACTTACATTGTGCATATCTCTGATGTAAAAGTTGCACCAATTAAAAACAAACATTTTAACTACATATACAAATGTTTGCTTTACTAGGACTAAATTAAATAGAAGAAAAAAATAATTGATAAACTGAAACAACTGAAGGATGAACATACTTGTTATCTTCTTTATCCTTACTATCAACCCATCACCATGCTCCTTTAAATCATGATGCCAAAGCACATTGATAGGCAGAACAGATTCAATTGAACTCCCTTCCTGAAAAGGAAGTGGAGGCAGGTCCTGAGCTCTGCTTCTCCTCTCCTGTTCCCTCTTACCATTGTTCATTTAAAACCACATTAATGATAGGCTGAATAGCCTCTGAAATAGCCTCTGAAAATAACCAAGGTGTCTGCCAGCATTTGAGCAATAGCTCCCACTCTTGTCCAGTGAGATTGTGGAGGGTTACACATTGTGACTGACTTTCAGATACACATCAGCTAAGTGTTTAGGTTCATTTCTGGCAACCAAAGAATGGAAATGTTTTGATTAGAAATTACATGCTTCATTAACATGACTATAAAGTTATTTCATTTATGAGTCCAGAAAATCTGTTTGGTCCATATAATTTTTTCATTTTGTTTCTAGTAAACCTTTGCTTTATAGTGATAGAGAGGAAAATACTGTGTTTCTCCTGTGGCATTGTTGTGCAATGTTAGGGGAGATTAGGTCGTTTAGGCAGTTCTCTGCTATGTTTTTCAAAAATCAGAGCAATAGGAATGCCAATAATGGTTTTCCACAAAGTGAGAAAGTTGGATTGCTTTCTACTTGATTCCTAGAAGATCCAAATAAAATTAAAAAAACAAAGCAAACAAAAAAAAAAGTAACCAAAAATAATCTTTTGGGTAAAAGCACATCTGCTCTTCTTAATATTGTGGTTCAAAACTTAAAGTGCCAGAATGTTATTTTTTAAGATGCACAACACTTTATTCACAATACACTCTGTCTATTACTGTCATTGTGTTATGGACAAATAAAAATGCAACCAAAGTCACAGTAGTCAGAAACATTCTTAACAATCCCCCAAACTATGATTCTTTTAACAGTTAGCTTATCTAAATGTTTTTTTTTCTCCCTCCCCAAAGATGGTGGGACATAGTATTTCAGACAAACCTTGCCAACAGGAACATTCTTAACGTCTTCCACAAACACAACTTCCCTCAGAGACCACTGCTCTTCATTCACTTTCTCCTCCTCTTTTGGGGCAGGAGTAGATCGTCGTCGCTCTGTGACAAAAAAGCAATTTTAAAAAACACTTGAAGTATTTAATCAAAGCATCAAAACACAATGTTTAGTGAACACCAAACCTTCCTCCCAAAAAAGAGTATCAATGTTCAAATCTAGAAATTAACAAGAGGTTAACAAGAATATGACTTTAAAACCACCTGAAGTAAGCTACCTAACGGTATAACTTGCCACTTTGACATTTTTTAATTAAACAATAAAGCCTATCAGATAAACAAAGCTATTTTTAAGGACATTTAAGCAAAATAATTTGAATACAAGAAATGTTTTTGGCGGGATTCAGATATTCATGGTCTAAGTAAGAAAACTGACATCATGAGAGCCTTCATTCAGCCTGGCTACAGTGCTTTGTATCACCGTTGCAAAAACTTCTCTTGTCCACTCATATGGGCTTTGGTAGGCATCTAGAAGAGCAGCAAATGAGGCAGAAAATGGCTACTTGGGCTAACAGCAATTGCAATACAGTTAGATTTGCTGCAAAGGCATTATCTGAACAGTAACTGTGGTACACTCAAGATCAAATTTAAATATGTAACATGGCTAAATTAACTTTATCACCTGAATTGAGTTTCTGTACTGTAATTAATATTACCAACATATTTAAGTAAGAGGCAGAGAACTAACTGTGAAGTTAACTTCAAAGACTAGTTCAAAATCCCAAGCAAAGTTACAGCCAGTGAACAATTACAGTTGAAAGAACTGCAAAAGAGAAGCAGCAAAAGACTCTACTAGTACAATTAATTAGTACTGCAGATCTGACCATATGAGGTTTCTCAGTCATTTAACGAGATCATTTCATTCCCTAGGCAAACACTTCTTAAAACTTCAGTACATGAGCAATTAGAAGAAACAGGAGCACAGAGAAGATTGGAATTAACCCTTTATAAATGTATGGGTTTAAACAGAGAAAAAAGTTTAAGGGGTCAGTTACATGAATTCTAATACAGCTTAAATTTAGGGTTTAAGTACAACTTTTACTATAAAACTTCTCTCACCACTTTTGTATGTAGTCAAGAACATCTAGGTTTAGACATTTTATGTAATAGATGACCAACTACTTTATGGTAGTTGGTGACCAACTGCTTTATGTACTGGCACAGCAAGCTGTGCAAGAACACAAGGAAAACTTAAAAGGAATTTTCCAAAGCAAGTTCAACTCCCAGGCTGTAAAGAAACTCACTATCACATTGCAATTAAACATAAACAACTTTATCTCCAGACTCAATCACCTCCTGAAAAATACTTTTGATTCCAAGAACTAAGAATACTTGTTATGTTATGCTTGCTTAGATACACCTTATATCAAAGTAGTCACTGCTTACACTAGTAAGTTTAAATTTAACACTGATATCTAAAGTCTACTACAATAGCCTTTACATATATTGTGGTTCAGACTGAAAGACCAAAAAGGATTTTTAGTCAGGTTCTGAAATTACAGAATCTTTGTAAACCTCCTTTTCTGAGAGCTTATCTACAAATCTATTTTACGTTACTACGAGCTCTGTGTTACTTACTATATGGCATTGATGCACTGCTTGCTATTGAAGATGCATCACTACACGTGGAAGCTGGGGATGGCGGAGGACCCATCTCAGTTTTCACCGGTTCCTGTTTGCTTTCAGGTCTAGAACAAAAAGTATTACTTAGAATGAAGAAAAAAAAAAAAAGGCACAATCTTTTCTGTGATAATGGACAAAGTGTTAGTGTGTCCCAACCACTTTTTTTTCCACTTGGTTTGGGGTTTTAAACCAATTTAAATCCAATACTTTAAAGAAATAACCCCTTACTTGGGAATAGCCATCCTAACTGACAAGGCTATACATCCTGTGTCAGGAATGTGCCATGCTTCTTTATCAGAGATTTGAAGACACAAAGAACTATTGGCTTTATACAGTAACCTGAAACTCCAGAACTGCTAAACTTTTTCAAGCTTTTCTTGAAATGTTTTCAGTCTGTTTTAAGAAACATTTAACTGGCAGTTGTCAAGCCAATCATTTTTTTCAAATTATGAAGGGGATGATGCAGGTCTCTCAATGCCATGAAGAGCAGCCAGAAAACATTTAAATTCTGTAACAAAACCACTTCAGTTACTCAAACATAAAAATCTTGGAAACTTTATGAATCACTGAAGGAAAGTCTTCATTTAATATTCCTTCTGTGTTTCACATTGCCATTGTGGTTTCACTCAAATGAGATGCCTTTCCTGCACTGAGCATTTCTGCACATTTAACAGAGTTTGCAAGAAAGCTAGAATCTTCTAAAGAAGGCAGAAAGTTCCATCTGAGAAAAACCTAACCTGTTGTCTTTTCAGTTTTTAATGGATCACCAACTCAAGATAATAACAAATACGTGTTCTGCGTGTATGTTCTCAACACTTACTTTGCTTCAGTAGTTTTGCTAGCTTTCTCCATGTTTTTTAAGCTTTCAGGTGACCTAAGCTGAAATCGACAGCTGTCATTCATGTTCCAAACAGATTCCATTAACACACCCACTTTAGGAATTCCAGCACTGATTGAAAAAGCAACTGCTCCAGCATGATAGAGAGGGTTATTTCTTAAACACACCTACAGACAGAAATATTTATTTCTATGAGAACAACAGATTATACTGAGGGACATCATATATTGCATGCATTTTCTTGGTGTCAAAAAATAAGAAAACTTATGGAACTAGATGAAGAAGAAAATCAGCATGATGCACTATGCACTTCACTAGGAAAAAAGAGGCTGTTGTGCAATTCACAGCTGAAAACAACAGCTTTAATATACAGCATAGAGACGCTCAACCATAAAAGGATCAATTAATCCAATAACCGAGACTCATCCCAGAGTTCATTAGAATGGATCAGGAACCAAGAGAAATGTGCTTCCTGGGAAAAAGCTGTTTTGTCTCATACCAGTTCCAAGACTAACCATGGAAACACGTCTACGCCTTTGTATCAGCTATTAACCTTTTTGGTAAAGGCTTCAAACTAAAGGCCTATCCCACTGCAAAAATAATCAAATTCATACCCTAATAGTGCAAGTACTTAAATGCCAAATCTTTTACAAAGGTATGAATTCTACTGAGAATTGCATTTCTATCTTTACTTTCTCTCAAAATACAGAATCAGTAGGGAAGTTAAAACAGAAGTACTTTGTATGAGTACAGTTTGATCCTCCATGTTTGCAGGAATAATCACACTTGTAAAACACCACCACCAACAACAGGACACATCAATTTACAGTCATGTAATTGAAAGATACTACGTTAATGCTGTATTTTTGATAGAACTTTTATGCGTATCAAGAATAGAATCTAAGGAGGTTTTGTTTAATGATTTGGGTTTTGTGTTTTTTAGGAACAGGATGTAAGCTCATCATATAGCACTGCAGAAATGCCACTTGTGACAGTTGCACTTGCCTGGGTTCCAACAGTTATGTTTGGCATAGAGGAGATACCAGCACTAGACTTCGGCTTTTTATTTTTCGCTCTGGCCTTTTCTAGCATTTTCTTCCTTTGGCTGAAAGGAACTACACCCCTGTGGAAAAAAACCACATCATTTTTAAAAAGGCTACGAAAGAAATGCTTTGAACAGAAGGAATAAACTATTTAATCTAGTCATGATCAAACATATAGGCCCCTGCGCCACGTTTTCCAAAATCTCAAAGCACTGTAGAAATGACATCTTTTTCTATCTTCAACCCTACTTTCCAAACTGTGGGGATGGAAGAAGGGAGAGGGAGAGCACGTAAGATGTCACTGTCAAATGGCTTTCCTTCTAGTTTAAAATGCTTCAAGACCCCTGTTGCAGACAGTACTCTCCAGTCACAGCTTTTCAAGTTGTGGGTTGTCCCCTCTGTACTTGAAGATATGTTTCCCATGACTAGTGATAATTTCCAAAATTTGCAGTCATTGGGGAAACAGGATAAGCTTTTTTGTTTTAAAATTCTAAAAGCCTCACTTTTCTCTGGGGACATAGTTGAAGGAGTCTAGGACTCTTACGACAGACTTAAGCTGCAAGAGGGGAAAAAAGGACAAGTTTCTTTTGCAACTGGATCTACTCAGCTGAAAATAATGCCTACGTGTGCAGTTAAGCATGCTTATTATTTTGATACTTCATGTTTTAGCCAGGAGGTTATAGAGTTAGATGCTTTTACTTGAAAACTGCCTTCATGTTAAGTAAAACATGAAAAGCATCAGTCCTGTGCAACTCTGGAAATGGAAATCCTGTGCGGTGTACTACAGAGCACTGTAACTAATGGTATCAATAGTAACAGAAGCTTCTGTCAACATCAACCTGATTAACATAAACCCACCACTGCTGACATTTAACCCTTCCCAGAGAGAACAGGCTGGTTAATAAATAAATTGCTTTCAAAAATTACATATAAATGCTAATATGGCTTTTTATATATAGCAATGAATATTCTAAAAGCAGTAAAAATGGCAGGTTTTAATAGCCAATCTCCAATGTTATGGCTTCTTAGTTTCTATACTAAGAGTAATTACTCTGAGGTATGTCAGCCATGACATAATATAAGGGTCAAGAATCAGAGAGCTGTAATTTTAAGACTGGGGACTAGAAGTCAGAATAAAATATGGCTGTGTTTAAGTTTACAAGCCTAACTACAATTCTACTTAAATATTTTCCATAGACTTATTAGAATTTAATGAGACCTGTTTTGTAGAATCAATTTTCAATGCTCTGATTTCTAACTTATCATCAAGTATTTAACTCATCCATGCCTCAAAGCTACTTGAGCTTTGGGCATGAGATGTAACGCAACAACTCCTGACACACTGACAAAAATAATGCATCCTAACAATGCTTGAGTAATATTCAATGAGTCCACTCAAATTAGAAATTAATTTCAGAGCTCCTTGGGGAGTGGTGTTTTGAGGTTTGGAGGGTTTTTATTTTAAAATAGACTTCTTAATTATCAAATTGTTAGTTTAAATATTTTAAAGTAACATTTCATATTTTACAACGTTTAAAAGCATGACATTTTAACAAGCTCCAGAGGGAGGAGCATCTGTTGTTATTTCTCCCTTCTTTAAGATTTGGATCACAAAGTAAGAGACCAAATCTTCCTAACAGAGCCTGACAGAAGAACGTGGACCTCATATATGGGTAAGTTTGTTCCATATTTATAATCTGAAAAAGGCCTGAAAGGCATAAAGAAGGTTATTTTCTGATACTGCGTAGTACTGATGCATCTGAGTGATGAAGCATTTATACACATCCTCTTAAAGAATAACCTTATTCTCTTAAAGATGTTATAATTGGATACAAAAGCTTTAAGCAATAAAGAGACTAAATATACTTTAAAAAGGGAGCCCAAGTTCAAAGTGCAGAGTTTCAGAACTCAGCACAACTGTAGTTCAGTAGTTTTGCAATGCTCAGAGCCATGGACATGAAGACATCCAGTGGATCTGCACTGTTGTACACAAACACAGTATTTACTTACCACCAATACAAGTTGTTCTCTAGTTGAGCACATGTATAAAGAGCACAACAATGTAAAGAAACTATTCGTTCTCCCTGAAGCTCCGAGTAGGTCTGTGCAGTGTGTTCTAATTTAGAAGCTACGGAGCTTAAAGTTTCATCTACCCACGTAGCAACCTAAGGGAAAAGGGAAGAAAGGAATGAAGAAAGTAGGGGAGAAAAAGAAAAGTTGAACCTTTAATGCAATTTTTACTGGTTTTGAAAGAGAATGAGAAAAAAAAACCCATCTAAACAAAAAAAGCAACCAATGATTCCCTTTGGGATTTTATCCCTTACCATGTTTTCTTTTCCCAGAATAGAGCTTTTCAGGTTATTTTACCCTCTATTTCCAGCCCCAAGAAAACCAAAAAAGGTAAAAAAAGTACAGAGAATTCTCATAAGACTATTTCAACATGTGTATGTATTTTACCAAATCAGTTTCAAGTTCACTTTTAACTGCGCAGAAAAGCATATTCAGATATCTTACTTTACAGCACTGAAAGCTTCTACGGCTGTCCTAGTTTGAGGTAAAACAGAACTAACTTTGGGAGGAGCGGACTAAGGGAGGAGCAGACAGGACAGGTGACCCAAAACTGACCAACAGGGTATTCCATCCCATCCGCACCATGCCCAGTATAAAAGCTGAGGGATCAAAGGGTCAACTCTCCTCTTTCAATGGCCGACTCCGAGGAGGACCCTGTCTGTTCATCTGCCTTTGATCCCAATCCAAGCGTTCCTGCCTCCTGATCCGGAATCCAGCTCCTGTCCATCACTGAGTCCAGCCTGGGACTGTCCCCTGTGCCTGCTGGTGACGTGATCATCATCCTGGGAGCTTGACACGGTTTTCTATATTCTCTATACTTCCCCCCTCCCCTTTTTCTTCCTTTTCTTATTATTATTTATTATTTCATTATGTATTCATATTTTCATTAAAGTAGTTTAGTTTTTTCTGAACTCCTAAATCATTTTTTTAAATCTCTTCCTCTCCTCTCTTTTCCTTAGGGGGGGAGGGAAGGGCCATCTGTCCTTCTGATTGGTCAATTCAATCAAAACCACGACAGATTCATTGATGCCCAACATGGGGCTCAGCTGTAGCACGACTAGAGCTCTGGTAGATTGTCTGAACAGTTTGAATTCCAGCTTGCTCAGAGATTAAAACAGACAGCTTATATCATGTTTTTAGACAGAACACTGTATCATATCTTGATGGGGATTTCTTCCAGGTTATTTGATTTGGCACTGTATAATTTGCCTTATAGAGTCATAGAATAGAGTCATAAAATCGTTTGAGTTGGAAGGGACCTTAAAGATCATCGAGTTCCAACCCCCCTGCCATGAGCAGGGACACCTCCCACTAGAGCAGGTTGCTCAAAGCCCCATCCAGCCTATCCTTGAGTGCCACTTTCCAGCAGGTGTTGTATAATTTCCTTGCTCTTTATATCTGTATGCAGTGGTTCAAACATGGTATTCTGGTATTGTGTTTTATTCTGATACATACTGTGATTGAATGGCAGGTTTCTTTACCTAGATTCCTCAAGCATTTCATGCTGAATTCTGTTGCTAATTATACTTTGAATTTTACCT
>BJBW01000764.1:91411-102606 GCA_004320125.1 Scolopax mira | reverse complement strand
AGGCACTCTAAGAGCTTCCAGGATTGCCTGCAGCCAGACGTATTGCTTTCCCAACAGATATTGGGATGGTTAAAGTCACCTAGCAGGATGACAGCCTGTGATCGTGATGCCTCTTCCAGCTGGAGTAAGAATGCATCATCAACAGGCTTTACCGAGTTAGGTGGCCTGTAGTAGACTCCTACCACCAGGTTCCCTTTATTGTCCCAATCTCTAATTCCTACCCATAAGCTTTCAACCTCCCCATGGCTATTCTTCACTCTCTAGCCACATCTTTACATAGAGGGCAACACCTCCACCCCTTCTTCCTCTCCTGTCCCTTCTGAACAGTTTGTAGCCATCAATGGCCACATTCCAGTCATAGGACTCATCCCACCAGGTTTCTGTAATAGCTACTATGTCGTAGCTTTCCTGTAGCAGGATAGCTTCCAACTCTTCCTGTTTGTGGGGCTTTGCTGTGTGATACAACCTGCTTGAGTTGACACCAGCTTAGAGATCCCTGTTCTCCAGCCAGCAGAACCCCTGAGCTTTCTCACTGTGTCATACAACTTGGCTGATACATGTTTTGTATTGTTCTTGTCTGTATTTGCCTTTATCCGGTCTCTTATAGAACTTTGTTATCTTGGATAACTTGAGCTGATTGTTCTGGGATTGAAAGAGCTTCAGTGAGTTACTCTGCAATTGGGGAACTGGATGCACCCAATACTCAATGCAGCCAATGAGGCTCTGATCAGTTTGCATCTCCTGTTCCCTGTTGGCAAGGCTGTAATCACTGTAGCATTAGTTAAGAGTTTGCAGGTGGCTTTGCAAACTGTTGAGCATTTGGCAACACTTTATCACTTGAAATAACTTTGAAACTGAGCGCTTTATAGAATTTTATTGCAATACTGGTGACATCTGAAACCTGTCAGGTATGTGAAAGAGACCAGAGATAACGGTCATATACTAAACATGGATGAAGTTCAAAACTGATTTAAAAACAAACAAACAAAAAAATTGTCTTCTAACATTGTTTAATCTTACAGGAAACTGACTGGTATTGCTTTTGGGGACCTGAATCCTTTTCCATTACGTCAGATCAGGAACCGGAGGACATACCACCTGGAGAAAGTGCGTCTTGAACTAACTGAACTAGAAGCCATTCGTGAGGATTTCCTGCGTGAACGAGACACGTGTGTAGAAAAAAGAGACCTTATTAGTGACGATGAGGAGGATAGTTGAAACTACTCAACATAAACTTTTCTTTGGGATTGTGACCAAAGTGAGTTAACCTCCAAAACACTTTATTAATCCTGTCAAACAGAATGTAAACGCGTTGCTTTTGGAAATATGCAGGACAGATTTCCAAACCCCAGCACTTTCAGAAATACTGCTTTGTATGGAGACCAAACACTTCTGTTTACATTTGTTTGTGGAATTGTATGTAGAGCACTTAATACCTGTCTCAGTTTAGTCAAACAGCTGTATTGTCAGCTGTTTTTGCACAGTGCGAAACTGTTAGTGCCTGTGTGTGAAACAGGAGTAAGAAAAGTCCACTCTGTGTTTACTACATTCATTGCCATTCTGCGTTTTTTGATGTTATCATGTTTTGTGTAGTGCAGGTTCAGTGCGGGAGGACATCACATTTTTTGGTTTCAGGTTGGTTGCATAAATGGCTTTCATCATGTTGTCCTTGAATAAAATAGCCATTCTCCAGGTCACAAACTAGGAAAGTATGGAGTGAAGTACGGGAAGAACTTTTACATTCCCTTGTCCTTTCCTGAAGTGACATGAAAGGAATCGTCAAACAGAACACTTGAATATATGTACTTAAAGTAAAGGTAAAATCAGAACCTATTTGTGATTGAATGTTCAGTGTATGCTGAAACAATAATGTCAAATATCAATTATCTCTTCTGGACAGCTGTTTTGATAAGAGTCTTGCTAATGCAGGGGGGTTTATAGATCAACTTCTGTTCAGTCACTTTTTATTTCTATTCATTTTTTTTGATTGCAATTTCTTAAAAAAGCCACAACCAAAAACCAGCTATAATGGAAGAAGAATGGAAGCTTGCCACAGGAGTACCACGTTGTAGTACCTAATTAGTTGTGTATCTGTTGAAGGCTTTTTTAATTATTATTATTTTAATGCTTCTTCCTATTTAGGGCTTAAAATAAGATGAAGTCTTGATCCTTAAGAAGAAACATAGCATTATTTTTGTGTGAATGTATAACTGTTGTACAACAGTGGTAGCAATAGGATTCCTAAACCAAATATTCATCAATTCATCAAAGGAGCCTAAAGGTCACAGCATGCACACAGGAATGGGAGATCCTTTTCCAGCAGAGAAATATAAGATACACTTCATGTGCTTAGCTTTGCTATGAGTGTTGTGTGCACATCCTATGAGATGGCTATAAGGAAACCTGCGGGGTGTTTAGTGTTTCTGACCGTGAAAGTGTGACTGGAGGCCATTCTTTCTCATTTGGTGACTAGCAATAAATGGTTCTGAGGATGAGGAAGCTTTTTTTTCTTGCTGGCTGCTCTCTGGAATTTTTGCAATGTTCTTTCTCGAGCTGCTGAATCTTCAGAATGTTGAACTGACTTCAATGTTGTGTCTGGATGCATCATGATAAAACTAGCCTTCAAATACGAGGCATCAAATTACTCAGCTCTGGAGAAGTGGGTAATTGGCAAAAAACAAAACTGGTGGTCAGGAGCAGTCAAGTTAATCAAGCTTCTTCTCCATGTGTTTTCTTTTGGTTTTTCTGAGGACAAGTAGAAGTTCTTTATCAGGTCTAGTTATGTAATTGTTTTAGATAACTAAGTGTGTGCAGGGAGAAACCCTGCTTCTATTTCACAGCACTTTTTTTTTTCTTGGAGAATGTATTTGTATCCTTCTCTGAATAAGCATATTATCAGTCAGTTCATCTGGAAGGGAAATATTTAATCAGTGGTGAACAGTGTAACTTAGAGAAAATGTATGCTGCTGCTGCTGTTTATATGACATACACTTTTTAGTCCTTGCCAGTGAGGGGACACATGGTATGATCATCTTGGTTTGTATTGTTCCTGTCCTCTAGAATGTCCCCTACCTTGTCTATTGTAAGCAATAGTTTGGGATTTTTTTATTCCCTAGTTACTCTTAGTTGCATACTTGAGTTTATTAGGCAGGTCTTTCATATTATTGCATGTACTGTATTCTTTTTTTTTTTACTTACAATTAGTGTTTGATATAAAAACGGGACCAGGTTTTCTAACTTTCTGGTTACGTTTCCGTGGTTTAGAAAGAGCTGGTCTCTAAATCCAATCTGTTAATACCTGCTGCATTTTTTTGTTGTAATCTTGTTTTCAAGTGTTAAATGAAATCTTTCTAAGCTGAAGATCTTCCTTCCAGTGGCAACAGTTGAAATGTTAAGGTGAAGAATTCAGAAGTTCATACCTACCCTGTTCCCACAAATCTATTATTCCTGGATTTTGGGTCCTCACTATGAACTAGTCCTATGACTTCAGGAGATGTTTTCGGACCGATTTGACTGAAGCCTTCTGGTTGTGAAGGTAAAACTAACTTTAGGGCAAGTGTTCAGGAACTTCTCTGGCTGCCAAAACACGACCTGCAATGTTATAGGACCACTTCTTTTTTTTACAGTTGTGCTGATGGTTAAATTTGTGTGTTGCTGTGTTTCATTATGTAAGTTGTTACCCAATTGTATGGTAAAACTAAGTAGCAGTTTCTTATGCCACTATGTGAATCTAATACACGAATGTTAGGAAGCGTATGGAAATCACGTTGTCTCTGGGTGTTTTGTCAGCTGGCAAATATGAAATGAGCTGTTATATTCAAGTTCCCAGCAAGCTGTTGGCTTAACTTTATGAAGCATAGTTACTGATGCCTTAATGAAAAGGTAACAAAAATTGCAGAGACATCTAATCTGGCCACTGGAAATCTACATAGAACAAAACCAAGATGCATATAGCAGGAAGCAAGGTCAGGAGAAGCTTGCTTACTGCTGCACGTGTCTTTGGGCGACTGTTAGTTTTCTAGTGGTGCTTAATCTGGTAACTTTGAAGAGTAGTAACTAGCTTGGGACATGCAAGAAAGCAGGCAGTATTAAACCCAATGAAAGCAAGCAAAAATACAGTGTGATTTATTGGCCTGCAAAAACTGAACTGCAAACCAAGTGTTTGTATTAGGGGTAAATTTAAAAATAGCGCATGAGGAACTAACATTCATGCCAGCCACTTAATAGGAAATTAACCTGCTAATGCACATAAAGACCATTAAGACTATTTTTAACTTCAGAATCATGCACATATGTGCAAAGAGTTCCTTATAGATCATTCCCAGTGTATGTGATACAAAACAAACCACTAAGCTGCATCTTGCAGAATGTTCCTGCATCTTCCTGGCTTTCCAGGGAAATTTCTGGTTACTTGTTTAAAGTGTTCCATTATCTTCTGTTAAATAGGCAAAAAATTGGTGCACTACACCTCTAGCTATTAAAACTGCACAGTATTTCAGCTTTACCTGTACATGTGTACAGGTAATGTTATCCTCCAGTGTGATCAGACTGTTTGGTGGTTGTATTTGTTTAACCAGCTATGTAATCAATAAAAAGTATTTTTTTTTGTTGCCCTTAGAGGTGTCTTCTGGGAGAGAGTCACCCCTTCCCTTCTGTCTTTGTAACCATGGTGAGATATTTCAGCGGAAAGGGATTTTTTTTTTTCCTTCCTTAAGCAGTCAGGAACGAATGAATGGTCTGAAATTTGAATTTGACAGAATTGTATGTTCAGTCATGCATAACTGAGAAATGGAAAATTAATCAATTTCATGAAATTGCATAGCTGTTAAAGTGAATGTTCCCCTAAGTGCCATGACAGAAAGCAGCAATATGCGGTACAAGAAATTTGAATCACAAAACATAAATTATGTTATTTTCATAAAGATGGATGTAAAGAAAAAATAAATTGTTTATTACTTTACAACTTGGTCTAGTTCTTTTTTTCTTGTTCATAACAGATGGAAATAACTGCAAGTGCCATCAGAGCAAAACAGTGGTAAAGCTGGTGGATTTATCTGATAGTGTGAGTTGAGAGAGTCTCTGTAGAGGAACATAAATGTAAATTTGGCTTTGAAGCATGAAGATGTGACCTATAGATGTGTTGTAGGTGACGGTGACTGGGGAAACTCATGATTGGTGTCTTGAGTTTCTTGGGAGAGAAGGGGAGGGGAGATTAAATTTGCATGAGCATTCACAAGGAATGGGCTTCCTAAAAAAACGTATTTCTATGATATCTCCTGACACCAAAAGCCTCTTTCGTGCATAATTTCAGCTGCTTTGAAAACTTAACAAAGTACTGAGTTGATTGGGAAATCTCAATGTCTGTCGTTCAGATACTATTCTTGCATTTTGGAGTTACCTTGATTCCCTTAAAGAGGTTATCGAGTACTTCAGATATAAAACTTAATCTTTGTGACAGAGGGAAAGTAAGAGTTGGGAGATCACTTTCATTGCACGTCCAAGCAGATCTTTCGTAGTAGGGATGAGTAGTGCAGAGTTCTTGTCCTCTGGCTCTGCTACAGGTTGGCTATCTGTTAAAAGTAGATAACAGTGCAGTTGGAAATATGTTCAAAGGGGTTGGAAAGCAGGATTGAGAGCAGCAATTGTGTCAGAACATGACTATGGCCTAAGGACCTCCTGCCTGGTATACTGAAAATTTAAGTCAAAGGGATAAACAGAAAATTCTGGGAAGAGAGTGCATAGGGAGCAATGTCCTCACTTGGACACTTGGCATATTTAGCTTGAGTAGGTTGTGTTGCCCAAGCAGCTGCTGGGGCCTGTTGCAGAACAGCTGAGGGTCCTGTTTCCTGCCTGGGACCGAGCTTGAGACAGACATCTGTTCTCGGCTGATGTGATTGTGGCTGATTTATGGTGTTAAATAGCTTATTCTTAATAAATGTGTTAACTGAGAAAGAACAGGTGAGCTGCATTTATCCTGAACTGAGACCAAATACCTGCCAAGTCTCATTCTGTTCTGATGCCTGAGAGATGCCAAGAACACACTGAAGTCTGCAGGTATTCCGATATATCAGGTGTTCCTTCTGTGGGATTTTCAGAAGTGCTAAACGTAGCTTCCTTATCTGAGCTCCTTGACCTCACTGGAAGCAGAGTCCATGAAGCTTTAACAATTCCCACACATGAAGTACATTCGCTCAGATAATGCAGAGGAAGGGTGTGCTCTGCCTTGGAAGTTTCCCCCTGGAAAAGAAGGTAAAAGGTTCAATCACAAGGAAGTTGAGCAGTATTTTCATCGTGATACTATGCTGTAGAAGCCATATTGCTCTAGGGTTATACCCGTCTGCAATGCTCGCCTATCAGAGAATTAGACTAGAAAGCAAAACTCAGGACTACATACTGAATGTGATACTGAAAACCAAATAGTTATTTCATAAGAAAACTATCTACGCTAAATCAGTCTGGAGTGTTGTAATGAGAAGTAATGTAACTAAAACATTCAACACTAGAATATACTTGGGAAATTAAGATGACTTGGCTTTAATTTACTCTTGGCCTCAAGTGACTGCATCCTGCCTGTGTGTTTCAAAGGAGGTGTACCTTTTCTGTGCACAAAGCAGTTACATCTTTGCACAGGGCTGCCCCTAAGACTTCAAGTTTGAGCTGATGAACTGACTCAGTGATGTCTTCAGGCACTGTGTTTGGTGATTAAACTGTGAAATAAGCTGTTTACCTGTTTTTATTAATGCAGCTGGTATTTTTCTGGTATTTAAACCTGGGACTTCTTGGAGACTTTGCAGGGCTGGCCAGCAGATATTAAATTCAAATTGGGGTTATTCAGGGCCTAGGGAGAGCTTGTCCTGATTTGAAAAGCGGTTCTGGCCTCTTGGGGGAAGCCACGCTGTTTTTTCCCTTTCGTTGCAGCTAGGAGCAAACAAAAGAGGTGGCCTTCCTTGTGTGCCCTTTCCTCTGAGAGCATTACTGTGACTTTCACGTGACTGTATCACATTGTAGAACTAAAGGTGAGGAATGAAACTTCTTTATTTTTCTTTCAAATGATTCCAAGTTCTTCCACTGCCCTTTGAGATCTTTACTTTTGCTCCCATTTCCTGTCCTGTGTAATACCAGATGTAGCCACTTTCCTTTTGGAATTGGGAGAGCAGGGTGGAACTCCTGGGTTGTGGACACCACTCCCAGGGCAGGCAAGCATGGGCATGGTTCAGTCCTCTTGACTTGGAACAGGGATGAAGCCAAGTTTCTATTTAACTGTGATAATAAAAAGCACTGCCTTTAGGCACTTGCTTAGTATAAAATGATTTTTTTAAATTCATCTATCTTTGCAGCTTATTGCAATGAAAACAGCCTGCCTGGTTATGTCTGATAACTTACCATAGCTTTGTGTTATCTTACCATGCACAGAATTGAAAGTGAAGGCAGCCTGGCATTTATATTTGATTTCGAAGGTGTGGACAATACCACATCATTCCTCATTAATAAATGTTGGATATTAACTTGCCCAGAAGAAACTCGAGGAGACCAAACAGTATTTATTGCTATTATAGCCTGCCAGATAAAGAGAGAGAAAATCTAGTTTTACAGGTTTTGGGAATGTCCTTAAGACAAGAGAGTAAACAGATGAAGGATGTCATTGCTGGTAGACAACATCTGCTTTGGGGTAACTTGGGAAACAGTATTGCCAATGTTTGTTGGGGTAGTGCATGGTAATGCAGTGAGGAATGGAAGGCTGTGGCATTCCTTCTATCACAGTGACTTCTTAACAGGGAGTTTCACTGGGTAATGTTGAGTTTCAGACCACAGAATAAACAATATCGGCTTGTATTTAGTCTTGCATAGAATATAGAACAAGGCTTATGCAAATGAAGTGTCTTTCTAATAATTTCACCTTCTCAGTCTTATTGAGAAGGTATTGTTGTCATATATACTGAACCTGCTATAGCAGAAGAAATTGGGTCCTACCTCTGAGAGGTTCCTTAATGAGCTGGGGAGAGCTGCGATGGTCTGGAAGGGGTTGGAACATCTCAGATGTGGGGCAGCCCCTCCTGTTGGGGTCTCTGCCCCTGGGGGCTGCCCGAGGGCAATATGTTCATATCAAAATATGATGCCACGTCAGGCACTCATTACCTTTGACTGGATTACACTTTCTGTTCCTCTGGCAGAGTAACTCGGCCTGACCACTGACAAAACGGAGCACAACTGAACAAACAAGCGAAGACTGTGTTTTGGAGATGTAGGGGCCTTTTGATGCCTGTAATAAATGAAGGAGTTTTTATTGTGTGGGATTGTTGCTGAAAAGCCGGCACAGTTTGCTCTTTTGGCAGACTTTGGACCAGTAGCTATCGGAAGGAGAGGACCTGTGCCCGCTGGGGGCGTAACTCCGCTCCCCCTGCAGCAGAGCCCCCGCCGGGGTCACTTTCCCGGGCGCTGCTCAGAGGCAGCCGCCCTTCGCCCCTTCCTCCCCAGGCGCCAGGCAGGAGCTGGGGGTGCGGAGCAGGGCGTAAGCCCGCGGTGGAACGCGATTCTCTACCTTGGTCCCGCCATTTCGTTCCCGCGGAGGGTCCGGGGACACACCCCTCCCCTCACAACACCCCTTCCCGCCCCGCGGAGACGCCCTGGGCACTGCGGGACGCGAGGGGGCGTGGCGGGTCCCCGTTGCCGGGCGCTGAGGCCGCCGGCCCCTCCTTCCCTCACGCCCAGGGGCGGGCGGCCCGGCTCCTCCGGTGAGCAGCGCCGGCAGCCGGTGCCGCCCCCTCGGCCCCCTCCCGCTCCCTTGCTGGGGACGGCCCGGCGGGGACTCTGCGCGGAGGGAGCCCGGCGGAGGCGGACGGCCCGTGCCCGCTGGTAAGTGGGCTCTGTTCCCCCTCAGCCGGCGGCGCCCGGAGCCCTCCGTGGGGCCGGGGGCTTCCCTCCGCCTCTCCCCGGTGCCGCGTTCCCGCTCTGCCTCCCACTTCCACCGGAGTCCTGAGGCTGAAGCACCGCAGCTGCGAAGCCCATCGGGCCGGGAAGCCCGCGGGGCCGCCCCTCGCCGCCGGTCCTTCCTCAGCGCTTTGGACGAGTGCCGGGGTCTGGAGCTGGGCCGTGGGGTCCCGGCCCGCAGGTCAGTCCGGCTGCGGTGCGGGTCTGTCAGAGGTGCTCGGGTGGTGGCTCAAGCTGGTTCACATCCCCCCCCACACACACACACGCAGACACAACATTTTTAATGGTGTTTGTCCCTCTGATTGTGTGTGCCAGCTGTCCTGCTGCGCCAGCCAGGGGAAAAGGCAGCTCCCGGATCATCCCCTCAGCCAGCAGCTGCCAGGTCCCAGAGGCTGTGGAGAGCGCAGTCACTTCAGGAGTGTGCCCTTCGGAATTACACGCCACTGTGCCTGCTGCTGTTTCAGTCTGAAGCTATTGGGGACTGGGTTGGACCCAGTTGGTCCTGGGTTCACACCTCAGCTTGTTGATGTCGTTCAGTAAATGCTGTGTGACTTGGTCATCTTTACCCATAAGTTCCCTCTTGCCTTTTCCCCTCAAGCAGCTTCGCTCAGGATCTGCTTGCCTTAACACCTGCTCTTCTGGGCTGTGAGCTGGGGGTCCCGGGGTGATGCAGCAAGGCAGGGGCTGGTTGGGCCTGGCCTGTGTCCATTTAGGGGACAGTCAGGAATGAAGGTGTGAATGTGAGGGTGGAAGTGTGCGGTGATTACTCCTGCTGGTCAGTCACCAGCAGCAAAACAATCAAAATCAACATGCTTATCTGCTCAATGTATGTGGGAAAAGCTCAACTCTGACCCTCTCTACAGGTGACTGTTGCAAAGCATTAGTGGGTTTTCTATGTCCTTTATCTGTTTGTGGAAGAAATGTAGATAGCACGGGCTAGATCTCACTTGGCTTTGGGGCAGTGATGTGTCTGGTCTGCAGTAATAATCCTTGAAGGCGTCTGAGGGACGGGGAGTGGGGCTCTGCGATGCCACGCCGGCATGCCTGGCATTGCGGGCTTCCCCCTGCGCCCCATCCGTCCGGGTGTTTGCACCAAGCTCATGGCTCAGGCACGCGAGGGCTCCGGGATCAGTGACAGTGACAGCCCTGGCAGTTAGCTGTCTGCTGGGGAGACATAATTAGCTGCAGAGCTAACACATTTGGTATGTATACTTGAAGTGAGGGCTTGGAAATGCAGTCTTGGGTCGTTCCCCGTGTGAGTAATTGCTGCAGAGTAAACCTGGGCGGTCAGAAAGGGATCCCTTGAGAGTTAGTGGTAGGAGCAGTGATTCTGTAACAGGACTGAAGTGCTTGGAAGTTGCATGTGTTTTGTGTCCTTTATAGTTGCATGGATGGTTTGGGTTTTTTTTTGTTGGCTTGGCTTGTTTTATCTTTTTTCAAATTACTAATTTAAAACAGTCCAGTTCTGGTTCTAAATTATTTTTGTAATTTTTCAGTCTTAAAAAACATCTTATAAGGGAAGTTGTTACTTTAGTCTGTTCTAATGTGGTTTGGATTTTGCTTATGTATAACTATTGTTTTGTGATATAAAAACATGCCACAGGGGATGCTTCTGAATCTGGCAAAGGATTTAGTGATTCAGCTCATGTCAGGTGTAGTTGAGAAAGTAAGATTATTCAGGTGTTACCTCAGTCACTTGAAACTGGTTTCCTTAGGGTAGAAGATACCCTAAGGAAAAAAAAAAGCAAGGCTGGTGACAAGCTAACATTTTTGTTCTCACTTCTGTTTTCCGCTCTCATTCAGTGGTGGGTGGACATTTATCATGGATTTGACATATGTAGACCAGTCATCGATTGTCAAATAATTTGATGATGACTGGCTAATAACTTATCTGTATCAAAGGCCTTACTAAAGTCCAGGTAAACGACATCCACAGCCTTTTCTTCATCCAGCAAGCGGGTTGCTTTGTCATAGAAGGAGATCTGGTTTGTCAAGCAGGACCTGACCCTCGTGAACCCGTGCTGGCTGGGTATGATCACCTGGGTGTCCTTCATGTGCTGCATAATGGCACTCAGGATGATTTGTTCCATGACCTTCTCAGGCACCGAGGTCAGACTGACAGGCCTGGAGTTCCCAGGATCATCCTTCTCACCCTTCTTGTGGATGGGCGTCACATTTGCCAGGCACCAGTCGGCTGGGACCTCCCCAGTTTGCCAGGACTGTTGGTTGATGATGGAAAGTGGCTCCACAAGCCCTTCTGCCAGCTC
>BJBW01000764.1:0-90886 GCA_004320125.1 Scolopax mira | reverse complement strand
ACTCTGTCAAGCAGACTCTTGAAAAGACCAAAGTTTGCCCTCCAGAAGTCCATGATGGCAGTCCTGCTGGCTCCCCTTCTCACTTCCCTGAGAATCAAGAACTCCACCATCTTGTGATCAGTGCACCCCAGGCAGCCTCCAACTGATAGAATTTAGGAACATGAAGAGATTAGGCGGGACATGTTTCTAGTGTCTGAAACTGGAATCTGGAGGTCTGAATTCTGTTTCTGGTTTTGCTACGTGTCTGTAGGAAAATTATCTGCATAAGACTAACAATACTTAGCCACCTTGTGGTGTTGGGGATGTGTAAAGGGGAGTTTGATACAGGAGTAAAAGGTGAAGAAGTGTCATTACTATACATACAGTGTAGTATGGAGTATCATTATGTAGACGTGGTAAGGAATATGAATATGCTGAGTAGAACCTGGCCTTTGTATTAAAACTCTTACTGCTAGGAATCTTAGAGGGAAGAGATGGCCCTAACATGGGATGTTTGAGGATCAGGCATGGCATGTTGCATGGAAGAACACAAAAGGCTGTCTCCTCTTCAGAGCTTGCCTTGGAGCTCTCACAGCTCTGGTCTGATCCAAAACTCACTGCAGCAAATTCTCCCATCATCTTGGTTTTAATGAATTCTGGTGCCGACCCTAAGTGATTGGAATGGTCCTGACTCATTGTACTAGGATACTCTTTGGGCATGTGCCCCAGAAACGTTACCATAAAGAGTGTTTCAGAAAACAAAGTTGATTGTTGCTATTTGCTCAGATCATGAATGGACAACTTCTTTGCCTGAATGCGTCACAGATGAATGACCATCTCTAATTCAGTCTGCTTTCACTGACCAGCATACGGAAATTGCCATCTAGATAGAGAAAAAAATTAAGGCTCTCGTCCCTCCTTTAATATACTTGTGCTCTGTGCTTACAAACTGAGTCCACCAAAAGCATTGTAGTTGAAATCTTTGAATGTGAAGTCACTTTTGTTTCCTAAGATCAGTGTATAATTTCAGGGGAGGGTTATGTTTATGCTTGTGAATGGCATTTTTATTTCAGATAACCGTCACGCATGTAAAGTTTATCTTTTATTATCTTACCCACCTTATGCTGTGTACTTGCTAAT
This sequence comes from Scolopax mira, assembly GCA_004320125.1. NCBI lineage: Eukaryota > Metazoa > Chordata > Aves > Charadriiformes > Scolopacidae > Scolopax > Scolopax mira. The sequence goes on along the minus strand of BJBW01000764.1, from coordinate 89,767 downwards.
GACAATTGTTGTGGAGCATCAAGTGTATGGTCTATTTTGGGCATCTGCTAACTGTGGCTGCTGGGCAAAAGCCAGCAAGAGAGATCTGCAGAAGTAATGAGAGTGGAAGGCAGTATAAGATAACGTGATGTGATAGACATGGGAAACACCAGCACTTCAGAGGTATGACTGGAGGGTCTGAACACTTTGGAAGAGTTTTGTGTTCAGTCTTCAAAAGCAAGGCTGTAGGTTGACTTGGATGCTTGAATGGTTGCTTGGCATTGAGGGTAAGCTTGCTGGCTTGACCTTTGCAGAACAAGGGTATAAGTTAAAAGATCAGCAAAAGGGATGAGAATTTTCTGGTCGTTTTTGAGATGATATTGCATGGATTCTATGCATCTGCAAAGGTATCTATGTTCTTTGGAGGATGCTGGGAAATGAGTATACTTGTCAGTCACATAAAGTAGCTATATTCCCACAGGCATCTTGGGTGAGTTCCCCATTCTCAAAGCAATGTTTTTAACTTGCTCTTCTGAATGACAAACTCTCTCTCTTAGAACAATGCTTTTCTTTTAGGTGTGTTTGCATTAATGTTATTTTTAGCCACGTACCTTGGATTCTGATGAAGGGAGTAGTCGGCTTGAGAGCTTTACAGTCTTTGGGCAAGTCTCAGCAGTATCTCTTAATATGTGGACATTTTCCCATACTCGAGTTTTGCATGTGCTCAGAGTTTAATCTTGCAATTCAGGATGAGCAAAAGGTTTGGGGTTTTCATCAAGGCTTTGGATTTCCTTTGTTTGTGTTTTATGGGTCTGAGTGTTGAACTAGGTTTTGCACCAATTCTTCAGAAAAACCTGCTCTGAACGATTGCGAGCAACATTATATACGCTTAGCATGGAGCCAATAGCTCAGAGATGACATCGTTCTTGTAAATGCTCCTAAAGCATTTACTGACTCTAGTTTCAAGCCTTGAGCAATATCAGTCAATAAGCTTTCTCTGAGATTATGAAAGGTTGCTTGAGGAATACAGTAATTTGCTTACAAAGCAGAATTTAGCGTTGTTTATTTTCATTGAGAGGCAAAGAGACATTTTTATCTCAAGCGTAAATGTGGCTTTGGAAAGGGAATTAATGAGCAAAGTAGCAGGACAATTCATCTGGGTTCATCTTGAAAAACTCTGAAAATATAAGCAAAATAAGGATCAGCCAGAAAATGTCTGGGAAAGTATAGGAGTGGAAAGTGGAAGTGAAAAAATCAAAACCCCAACCAATCCCACATTGAGCCTGGACTAGACACGCTACACCAATGCGAGTGATGATTTCTGCAGCATACATCCGTGTCACAACCTGTTTTCTGTCATTTGCCTTGGGTACTTATTGCATAAGAGTAACTATGTAACTGCTAGAGCACAGTTACATAGGAAGGAGTGGGAGGCAAATTGTCACCATTGCAGAGTTTTGAAACTGGGTTTCGAACAGATTTGTTACTGAAAATGCAGTGGGCCCTGCAGAGCCTTTAAAAGAGCTATTGCATCTGCGTGGAGACCTCCAGCAAGGCTGCTGTTGACGGCATAAAAGCTATTGCCAGGGATACTTTGCACCTCCCTCTCCTCTACAAGGTGCCGGCAAGTGTCTGTCTTGCAGGGAAATGGTAACTTCTTCAGAAATGTGACAGAAATGGATGTGTTTTGGTCTCATGACAGAGGCCCGTCAAGTCACGTCACATCACAATATGCATACTGTCCCATGAGGTGTGCAAATACGCACCCTTCAAAACAGAGAGGACACAGTTTTGATGTACAGCTGAAATATTTCCCATCGCCTGATGAGTGAAGCAGTGGGTCCTTTGTAGAGAGGGAGTGGGGCTTGCCAGAGTAATGCATGTGCCCTCTATCTCCTCCATCTTGGAGGAAAGAGGGTAGAGAAGAGCAGGCTGTTGGCTGAGTGTGGCCATTAGAACCTCCCCTCCTATTTAATACATTGTGAAAGGGAAAGGATTGAGGGGAAACCAATGGTTACAAAGTCCCCCTGGGTCTCCTTGTGCTTTGGACTTGACAATCCAAAAGGAGGCACTGCAGGGAGATGTTAATGTATATGATGAGAGCAGTCGAATAATGTTTGTCCTAATGTGTAGGTTTTGCAAATGTCAACCCAAAAATATATGTAGAAGAGCTAAGAGACTATTTCTGTTCTTTGAAGCAATAGAAGGAGCTTATTTAGAAAGAAATCAGATTGGTACTCAACATGACCCCCACGTGTTTGAAGCCAATGGTTTATAAAAAAGGAGACAAGCTGGGTGCATGTTGACAAGTTGTTAGATTTTACAGATTTTTGCTGCTTAAGGTATAGGCTTTCATTAGAGAAAAATATTTTAAAATATGTGAATATCAACTTGTCAGGAATGCTGCAACTTTGTTCTGTTTTATAAAATGTCTGCTGATCTATCAAAATAGCTGGATCTTCTTGCAACACCAAATTGAGTACATTTCTAAAGGATCAACACAGAGCTTTGTCTTCTTGTGAAATAAGCTTCACAGTGTGCCACTGTCAAGTAGGCTGCTATTTAAAACATGCAGGAGCTATATAGAAATATAGAACCTGGAAGTCCCCAGTGCACCTGAAGCAAGCAGCATCTGGGATTCATAAGGAAACAAACATTACATTGAGAAGTACCAATATGCTGCTGAAGCCTAGAGATATGTGAGAATAACTGCATGGCTCAATGTAGATAGACTTTATTGTGATGCTAGAGGCCTTACTGCTACTTTACAGTAGTGGATGTTGTTTGTGCCAACAACTGTGTTCAGGAAACAAATATCAGAGTAATGCAGAGAAATGCACGTGACAAATGCTGCTCATGGTTTTCTCATTTGAAATGTCTAAGGTGTGATGAAAGATGCTGTGCTGAAAACTTTGTAGATGGAATCACAATGCCTTTTTGCAGCAGTAGTTCAGATTTCCATTGGCTGTCCTGTCTATGTGCTTCAGAAACACTGCCTGAGACAAAGGGAGCTTCAATATGTGCTCAGGTACTTCAGTGAGGGGCAAGAACTCTCTTCACTTATAGGTGGTTGCCTCTTTCCAGATTTGGCCCCTCACTTTTTGGCTGAGACTACTAAATTAATTCTTTTTATTGAACAATGGTGACTTTGGCCATGAATGAGCAGCAGTGGATTATACCAGAAGTATTTTAACTATTCCTTCCTATTGAAAGATTGTCATTAATGTAATTTTTCTTTAATATTCTAGTTGCATCATCTTTCTGCATCAATGAAAAGTCCAAATATGGCTCTGTTCAAGCAACAAAAGGTGGAAGACGTTTACGAAATTGGGGAAGAGCTGGGAAGGTAAGATTGTACTGATGACGCCACACTAGTTTACAAGCTGACATATGGAGATATTTGCCACATCCTAAAACAGTGACTCTGCAGGATAGCCTAAATCAGTTGCAAAATACAACAACAGAAACGTATCCCTTTACAGAAACTGCGCTTTGGATTTTATTTTTTTAAGTGTGCTAATTATTTTTCCTATTGCTTTCCTTGCAACTATGACAACAAAAGGTATGTTTACATTGTCTTTTGTAGATATGTGTCATCTGTGTCTGCTTTAGACTGAGTTCACCTGTCCGTTCTCAGAACCAGCTGGGGAACAGGAACCTGTGGTGCCCTCATCGTAGACACAGCCCTTTAATTTGCCTTGCTATTTTGAGCAGCACTTTCAATAGCACTGACAGAACATATTCATATCTGTCTGTAAAACACTGTGTATGTGTTCCAGAAAAGATTTACCTGTCAAAATTTCAGCTGGACTGGTTAATACCTGTATTTAGCTTTTTAATCTATAAAGGCTTATCTGCAGGTATTAATTGTAGGTGGAGTTAATGGGCTGTTACTGTGCTCAACCATAAGCAGCTGCTTAAATGCTTCTGGGTTTGTGAGCTGGATGACTCTGCCAGTGACTTAGCAACATACAGTGCTCTCAGTGAGGATTGCTGGTTTCCATTCAGTGTCTAACCTTCCAGTGATTTTTCCTTTTAATATGCAAATAGCTAAATTAGGGCTGTACATGTGTTGGCTTCTTTCCCAATGTCTGGCAGTTGGTTTTGATATATGACTGTGTATGTGCAATTACCCTTTTCAAGGCCAATAATTTAGTTACATTAGAACACTTCAGTTGAAGCTGTTTCCCTGACAAATCTTATTTTTCATTCACAGCTGTTTCATCTTTAGAGTTCTTGAGAAGATTTCTCTCAAGGGGAGATGTTTTTAGGGGTTTGGTTTGGTTGGGATTTTTTCATTCCCTTCTCTCTCAGGAAGGCCTCAACTATTTAATTTTCTGTAACTGCTTACTTTTGAGTATTGACTGGTCCTGAGAATATCAGCCTGAAAGTGAAAGTCTGACAACAGTGAGCAGTAAAGAAATTTAGTATGTGTTCAGGGTGTAAAAGGTGTGCTTTTTTTTAACCTAGGAGGCCCTAGGATTTACTGTAACAGTCAAACTTCTAAAATGAGAAACTGGAAACTGAGTAGTACAATTTTGCTTTGGTTCCTGAATTGGATTTGGAAATTCAGTGTCTTTTGACATGATGTACCTCACTCTCCTCTTCAAGCTGATGATGGTTATTAGGCCTTTTGAATTGAGAAGTATAGTTGAAACAACCTAATAAAGGCTGGTCCTTGCTGTTTTATCTGCCTGAGAGACCTCAGGCTGGTAAAGGCTTGCATCGTCCCATGGGGCATCTTCTGCTTTCCTGGCTTCATGTCTGAGAAACAGGCCTGGCCTCAGGGCTATGCTGTGGAGCTGGGGCTCACTACATGGTGGGTGATGGGCTGGAGTTAGAGGAGACTATGCTCAGATATGGAATCTGAAATTGTGGCCTTTTTTAATGGGTGTATTCTCTGCAAGAAAGACCTTTTCTAGATAAGCCAGAAGGAGGAGTAAGCGTATACACAAGGAGGTGCCATCCTTGCATGATAGAGGGATATTAAACTCTACTACAAAATTATGTTCTAGTTCTCAGCATTTTATGTGTAATACTTCTAGTAATTGAGAAATACAAGTCTACTTGGTACTGGGGTCTGTACCCCAGAACACTAGGCAAAAGTGTTCCCTGCAAGACCTGAATAAAATAGGCAAAACTGCTGCTTATTATGATTTTTCTAGGACAGCTCTAGAACTGTAAATTGTGAGAAAAGGGCAGCAGGATTGGAATTGTCTCCCTTACTCCGAATGCCTCCAAATTGTATGCTTTACACATGCCCATGAATATACTGTCACACTGACAAAGACGGTGTATTTTCACTTTCAGATTTTGCAAAGAGCTCTGCAAACCTCTTGTTTCAACTGTGTGCTGTATGTAGAGTGTCACTGGGTTATCATGCCTCTGTATCTCTGAGCAGTAACTACTGATTAGGGCCAGTAACAAATGATATCTGACTTTGTTAGAAGAAAAATAACACACTGGACAGATTGTGGTGACTGAAACACAAGAGTCTTTTTCAAAGGTGACTGATAAAGGTGACTTGGAACCTGCAGGTGTGTTGATTAGTTCAGTATGTTTGCAACAAGCCGTTAGTTGCTGACAGGTTCAGGCAGGTAAAAGGATTCATTTATTGTCATTCTGGCAACAAATGTCACTTACAAACCAAAGGTTTTCAAACAGTGTCTGTGATGTGTCTGTCCTGTTCGTGTCCTTCTCGCTGAGTTTGTGATTTCCTGAGAACCAAAGTAGTCATTAATGCAGGCCTAATGCTTGTTCTAGCTCGCATTCAGTCAGAGGTTAAAATACAGGATCTCACTGACAGAGACAGCACCTGTTTTTCTGAAAGTCTGTGCACAGCATTAGGAAAGGTGGCTTCTATTATATACTGCAAATGCTCCTTTGCAAGGCTTAGGTATATCTGGTCTAGTGCTGAAATTAGACCCTTCCTGTCACTGTGCAGCATTGAAGGTACCTGCAGCAAAAGTTCTTCAGATCCAGCTGTATAAAACCCTGGAAATGGCACATTTGTGGATTTCTCAACCAGATCATTCTCAAAAACACTGCTCAGGTAGAAGCAACTCAAAGTATGCTGTAAATACCAGTCTCCCGTGCCAAGTTCTCTCCTGGTGTGAGAGAAAAGTCTTTGCAGAAAGGGGGAGCAGGTTTTCCATAGCTGCAGCTGTGTGCTGTAACTAGCTGCTTCACTCCAATATCCCCTCAAATCTTTTAAATATTAATCTTAGGTTTACACCTCTGTTGCTCAAATTCTCCGAAGGGTACATACAGGGAACAAGAAGTCAGGCATATGGTATTAAAGAAGTTGCTGATGGGTTTGTTTGTTCTGGCAGCTATACTTGGAGAGCTTAGCATGGCCTATGCTGAATGAGGGCAATAGTTTATTATCATATATGTATATTTAAAGTTACTTCCTGCAAGGTAAGGTCAGTTGGTTTGTAAGTGTGAAGTCTGTGGAGACTGAGGTTCTCTAGTGATAGTTGAAAGGAAGCCTAAAAAGAGGAGTCTTTACAGTAAATTTAGCAAATTTCAACATTTTAAAATGAAAAAAAAAACCCTTTTGAGATCTACAGTGCATCTTATGGACAGAATACTGAAATACTAACTTTTTTTTGTTTTTCAAAATTTATGACAAGAGAAAGGGAAGATGAATACATTAAAAGGGTATTTATTTTAGAAGTCCTCAGTTACATTAATTTAGGCTGGAAGTCTAGCAGAACTGTAAAGCAATGTGATATAAAGTAACTGGTGTCTGCAGAGGTATTAGAAGATCCTCTTCTCTTTCTCCTTCCCCAAGGGCAGTAGATTGTGTGATTTGGGAGTACTTCATACAGTCTTCCCAGGCGTTTCATGCTATCACTCATAGAAAGGATCAGACTTTCTGGCATATTCGGTTTCTTTCTGCGATGTTGATTGAAACCAGATACTTCAAAAATCTATTTTCCATAGAATGTTTATAAAATGTATCCCTGTGCAAAGGAGTTTACGGTGCTAAGTGTCACTTTTATTCAAATAATGGTAAATTGCATCCTTTGCCATTGATTTTAATGGACTTGGTAAGAAACCTATTAAGAGTTTTGCATGTTTTGAGGAGGATCTGGGCATAAGCCATTCGTAGGAATGTTTGTAGCAGATCACTCTAATGGCATGCCAGAGCAATGGAAACACTTCCTGAAAAATATGAGGAAGTGGAGGCTAACTTGACTTCTTGGGAATATACAGCAGGTCAAATAACCACTGGTTCTTGTGGGAAAAGAGCTGGCAGCGAGAGAGACCAAGAACGGGAACTCTTAAATTGAGGCCAGAGCAGGCCAAGAGAAGGAAGAACTGGCCTGCTGAGCTAGTGCTATAGTTCCCAGCTGTGAAGCTGGCTGGAGAGTCTTTTAATTAAACGTTTCAGGACTTGTGATTTGAGTGGGTACTTGTGTCTGTCTGGACAAAAGGAGTTGTTGCACAAACCTGCAGGAGCCTTTTCTGGTTGTAGTAGCAAACACTGACAGTGGTGGTAGGTGCACAGAGAGTGTTAGAATTTCTGAGATGTGCAGTGTAATTCATAAAAGGTTGTACCATAGAGTCATTAATCTATTACCTAAATGTGTTGCCAGCCAGGCTGTAGGGAGCTGTTGACATTTGTGCTTCCTGGGCAGTGTCCCTGTTATATGTCAAGTCAGGGCTGAGAGTAGGAAGTGTTATGGAGCTCGTCTGGAAGCGTTTCATGGCAGCGCCCGTTGAGAAAGCATGTTCCTGCAGCAATGGCCTGCAGCGTCTCAAGACTGAATCCTGCTCACTGCAGCTCAGTTCCCTGCTACATACAAGGAGGTAGATCACGCTTAACAGAGACTAAACCTTTTGGTGATATTTCTGGGTAAGGAAGTCTGCCTCTTTCCTTCATTAGTGTCCTTTCACTGCAGGGAAAGGGCTCTTTATCCTCCACCTGACACTCCAGTTTGTTGCCTGTCTCAGTAACTGGGAGCAATGCTCATCTCTAGCCTCTCCTTTCTCGAGCTTTTCTCTGGCTTCACCATGTTTGCTAGAGAGGTAGGATGCAAGATGCATAGTCTGATGAACTGATCTCCATAGGGAATCGCAACTATGTCTTTCAGTGTGCATGAGAAACAGGAAAAACTTTTTGTTCACTTGCTAGTTTGAAATCCTCTCCATTGGGAAATACAAACAGTTAGTTGCAGCATGATGGCCTCTGAAGAAGGCAGTTGGGCATGTATTTAAAACTGTAAGAGCTCTTATTCTCACAAGAAAAACAAGCAGGGCTTGCTGAAGTTGTGCAAACTAGAGTACTGAGATGGCTGTTTTCAGTGGGGTCCTATGCCTGAAGAGTTCCTAGAAGCCCAAGTTAGTGTCTGGTTAAGGCAAAAGGTGATATAAATGAGTGGGTTGGGTTTAGGTTGTGGAAACTAATTTTTCAGCAAGGCTGTGACATTTTTCTGCATTTTAGGATGGTTTGCATTTCACTTTGAGGAATTTTCTGCTGTATATGCTTCAATATCAATATCTAGTTGTTTCCTTGTGTTTCGTGCTTGCTGTTTTGTTTCCTTTTTTATAGTTATGTTGTGTTTATTACCTAGTCTTCTGCGTTTTATTCTCTGCAGAAATATTGAAGACTGACAGGTGTCCAGCTCCCCTATTGCTTTCATATTTGGAGTCTAAACTCTTAGGGATATGAATTGTCTCTAAATATGTATATTTTTAGCATTGAGGTTGCTGGGTCAGTGAAATCAATATGTTACTGTAGGAAAGGTTATTAACAATATAGAAAAAAACCTCCTACATTTTTGTGGCCATTCATTTCTCTACTGCTGCTTGAATTTACAAGGATCTGGTGAATAACAGGAGAGAAGCAATGATAGTTTGTGTCACTGATGTGCTAAATGAAAGGTCATTTTGATGAGTAAGTAGTTTTTCCTCCTGATTTCCCCTTCTTGCCCTGAATTATCTAGTTTAGTTTTAAAAGCTTTTAGGATTTGTTGACCTCCAAGTCTTCATCATTATGTTGGTGGGTGGAAGGTGGCAAAACTTGTGTATCACATGTAGTAGCTGATTTTTGTCACATGGATGAGCAAAAAAATATATATTTGGTGTGATGGATACTTTTGTTTTGTTGTGTTTTTTTCAGGGTGATATTCTTTCAGGCTGCTTTTGAATAATTATATTTGCTTCCTCCTTCTACATGACAGTGTTTCACTCACATGTTCATTCACTCTGGACTTAAAAGGAATTGCTAGATTTTTTTCCTCTTTAAGCAAAGTATTTCATTTTTTTGTGTGTAATTGTAGTTCAGCAAAGTCATTTTGTATGTGGCTAAAGAACAAAAGAGGTGCATGCATTACGTGTTTACTTTGGTTGAAGTTGTTTCCTTTTACATTCTGTGTAACCAGGACAGGAAGAAATTTCAGATGATTGAGTCAACGCCTTCATGCAAAAGGTAATCACCATAATTTCTGTTGATCAGTTTGGGCATTATCCAGCCTCCAGTTTCTAGCCCCAGCTGACCAAAGGTGTGCTTTAATGATTAAAGCTAAGCTAGATCTTTCACCAATGGCCTGTCATTCCTCTTGTAGTCCCCCTTCTCCAGATACACATTCCTACCTCCTCTCTGCCTTGTGTATAGAGGGTCAGCTCTGCTCACTGAGATGGATGAAACCATTTTTTCTAGGTGAAGCTTAAAAGAACAGCAAATGTTGTTTACCACATATTATCCGTGGTAATGGGACCTTGGGGCCTGGCACATATTCGCTGTTATTTATGTTGTGAAAACAAAAAGCAGAGATAACTGAGGTATTCTTTGTAGGGGATGAACATGGAAATCTATGATAAAAAGTCATGCCAGCTGGTTGGGTGGACTCTCCCTGGTAAACAGAGGGGTGTGATTGCAGCTAGGAAATTTACCCTCAACATATGTCATGCAGTGCTGTCATACCAGGATTTTTTTTTCTCTATATAGAAATTATTGAGTATTGTGCTTTCTCAGACATGAACCTTAACTCTTACCTTAGATTAATTTGTACTTTGAATTAGTTCTTTAAGTTTGGAAGAATAACCATGGATTATTTTTTCCTGCAACACAGACAACACAAGTCTTTGCTTTTGGTGCAAAATCTAAGTTTAATTAATGAGCACTAACCAGCACCTTTTCTAATATTTCTTGTTACAAAAAATCTTATCCATCATGTGTTTGATGTATATTGAATCTTCTGTTGAAACAGTTTTGGCATCCAGTTCTTGGTCGCCATCACTGTGATTGTAATAGGCTGTCTGACAGTCACTTTTTTTAAATTTTTTTTGTTGTTTGTAATTTTTATTCCTTCTAGCATGTGATCTTAGCTTTTTCTTTTTTAAAGAGATTTCCATGCTAGTTTTCAGTGTTCTTTCAACTGTTTCCAAAATACTTAATTTGTTACAGAAAGTGCAGAGAAAATAGCAGGAGGTTTTGTTGTTTGATTATTTTTTTTCCCTAATAATAAAGTTGCTCTACCTACAGTCACTGAAAAGAGTTGTCCTTGGTTATGAAGAACTGGCCTTGGCCTTACTTAATACTGAAGTCAAGCATTTTTTTTCAAGTGAATTTCTTATTACCAGCATCCATCTTGATGATGGAAGCGATCTCAGTGTATTTCCTCAGTCTCTATCTGATTCTGAAAGTGTAATTAGAGCTGAGCGACCCCAGTGCTACTGTTCAGAAAGGTCAAATTCAGCAATGGTTTTAACCACTGAGCATTAAGCCTAATCCCAGTCTTTGCTTTTCCATTTCTGGAAAAATAAAACTATTTTTCCCTTTTGCATTGTAGCACAAGGCAAATGGAAATTTGAATGGCTGAGAAAATAGGCTCTGTATGGTATTCATTTCATGCTTTTGGAATGAAAAATGTTATTTGGGAATAAAAATATGCATGAAATAAACATAGTGCAGCTCACCACTGGACTAAAAATGATAAAGCATTGGACAAATTATTACTGCCTTATGCAGAATGGGGCTTGCAGGTACTTGTCTGGTCAAGCTTAATTTAGCTCAGGTGACAATTATTAATCAGTGTTAAAACTCTACATCAGCAGTTTTGAACTGGAGTGAAAACCTGTTGCAGTAGCTGAGCATGATGCGCGGTGATGCTTTTGTGAGGAGAAATGCATAAAATCACTCCAATAGCCAGACTTGTTCTGTCTAGCGCCAGTGTGACTGGGTTGGAGTCACAGGCCTGTTTGGTGACTCTGTACCTGAAGCCAGGACTTTATTTCTTTATTTCCTTTCTTTATTTAGGATCTTTATGTAGGATTTATGTAGGAGCTTTATTTCCTGCAGAATCTACAGCTTTTGCAAGAGAGTAGTTAACCTCAATATCCAAGTTTTGTGGATCTATAATCCTCACAAAGAGAGAATTTCTGCTGATCTCTCTGTTTCCTATGTAAGAAGTTGAAGGGAACAAATAATGTACCTTCTGTGCTGTCCTGCTGCTGGAGGAGATTGTTTACTTCAATACAGTAAAGATTAAATAAAATGAGGAGATAACTTCCACCTCTTGTTTTGTCAGACCAGAAGAATCCACAAAGAACAGTGAAATTGGAGTTTTGGCAACCCTTTGTGGATTTGTCTTTACAGATAATTTCATAAAATCTTGATTTTAATGCCAGCATGATTTCCATCTGTTTCATACATAGGAGAGGAGAAAAATCATTTAGTCATAATACTGTTACCCTGTTACAATTTACCTGCTTCCAGGTATGTTACAGTCAGCCCATATCTAGCTGGATTTGGACCTTTAAATGCAGAGGTACAGTGCGTGCATATTACGTATGCACTGGTGTTGTTCCACATAGCAGTAGGAACAGCTTATCAAATCAGCTATTCCTGCTAAGCATGAGTCAGCTTTGACCTTCTCTAGGTCTCTGGACTCTGTTCCTTACCACTCCAAGAGTTGATACTCAATCTAAAAGCTAAGTGTGATAAGTGGGAGAAAATTTTTATCGTGTGCATTTTATTCTTGAGCTTCAGATTACATTAAATGCTTACCAGGCTATCAGGAACTTGCCAGAATTGCTGGGTTTGTGTTCTATCACTGCAGACTCTGCTCCTCCAGCCTCAGGAGCTGATAAGGGCCACATTGCTTGTCGCTGCATGATTGGAAAGTTTCCAAAGACATTTAACAGCTTCAGGAGATGCTGGTGATGATTCAGATGGCACAGTTTCTTGTGATTCAGGGCTGATGGCCCAAAATGCTGTTTAAGGCAATAATTTACTGTAATGCAGATAACATGTTACTTTGTTGATAGCCTTAATAATTTATAACATTTTTCAGAAACATTGGATTTATTAAATCTTGCTTTGAATTTCAAATGGTTTATTTGCTCTTTACTTATTCCAGTAAGCCAGATCCTTCTGTTTGAGTCCATATCTGCTGTTCTGATTCTCCTCTGGCAGTAGCTACGGGGATGTGTTGGTTACCTTTCTGTCCGCTGTAAAGAGATGCAGATGGAAGGTCCCAGACAGTAACATTTCAGAGACAGCAAACATCCAAAGGTGTTCAGTGCTTCCCTGTCACGAATATTGAAACTTACCTGTAAAGTCACTGTGTTCTACAGTACTATACCATCAGTTACTAAATTGTGAGTTGGGAGTGAAAATGCCACTATATTGAAAAGTGGCAGCTGATTTTTTTTTTCTTCTTTCAGTATAAAATAGTACATCTTGTTAGTTCTAAAAATTTGCCTATTGTTAGAGTAGTGGCATTGTGATACTTCTCTCTTTAACATTAGCTGGTTTGGTTAGAAGTCACACTCACACTGCCTGGGCACTTAGCCTGAAATGAAGTATTATTAGTTATTTTTCATGTCATGAAAACTTTCTTCTAGTCTATATCACAGGTAAGTGATAAGTTACTGTGATATAAGTTAGTGATATTTGTATGGCAATCTTGTGTGAAGGGTTCAGAAGAGAGCATACTATTTATTCACTGCTTAGATTAAATTTCTGCTGTACAAAATCCTGGTTTAGTCTTCAAAAAAAAAAAAAAAAAAAAGCTACAAATTATTGCTTTAGTCCATTTACAGAAAGCTTCCAGGTTTTTATGGCTGTAACCACAGACTTCCTAGCTAGGAAAGTGCTTTTATGCATATATTTGGTGAACCTTATGTGGCCTTTGGTTGAGCTGTGTTCCGTAAATGAGCTGAAAGCACACAAATAGATGGTAGAAGTTACCAGCAGAGTAACTTTTGCTGTCCTCTCTGCTGGGAAGAGCATGCCAGTGGAATTACAAGTAGGAGAAGTCATCTCTGAAGTGTAACAAAGAGAGAAACTATGTAGCTTGATAAAATTATGTGCAGTAAAGCAATTTCTCTAATCACTTCAATTTGAGATGAAAACAGCTTTTTTGGGCTTGAGAATTTGAGAATTTCAGCACGAATTCTCGAGGGCTTTGCTTTGGAAGTTAACAAAAATGTAACCATGAAAGGATAAAATTATTAGTGTAGTTTTTCCAAGAAAAATAAGAGTGAAAAAGATGGAAAAGTAATAAGATGCAGACTTTCTAAACTCAAGATTGATTCTAACTGGCAATCTGAATTTAACAGTGGCAAAAAGGCACGATTAGAAAACTGTTGACATAAAAATAATTGTTGTAACTGAGAATAAATGACCCTCCTTTGCTGAAAATAAATAAATCAGCCTCTTGAATCTAGAGAAGTCTTGCATTTGGGTTAGCTAGACACTATTATCTGTGATTATGTTTATGTATATTAACTTAAAATCATGATGTGCACTTTCTTGTAATATTTTTAGGATCTTTACTCACCTCTGTAGATTATGCAAAATCAAAGCAACAGATGTTATAGGCTCATTCAGATAGAGAAAGGGCACTACGATGCTAAGAGAAGGGGAAGCTGGCTTGACTTATACACTGTAAAGTAACTGCTGTCAGTAAACATAAATAAAATTGTTTTCAGGGTTAAAGATATCCTTTTGACTCAAAGCTCAGAGAATAAATGACACTGGATAGGGTGTCTTTTTTTTTTTTTTTTCTGTCAAGAGACCAAACACAATTTATCATCCAATTAGAGAAAGAGAGCCAATGACTGGCAAACTTTGTGAAGTCTAGTAAACCTAAAATTAGATCTCTACGTTGTGTTTTGACTTCCTAAGTGTGACAGGCAGCCACATATGTGAATTGTGTCCTTTTTTTTCCGGTAGCGTTTGTAATAGCAAATAAACCCTTTTAGGCTCACATTCCCACAACTAAATGTCTTAAATGCAAAGATAAAAAGGCAGATATTAAATTCATGGTTTTAATAAAACTGTTAAAACTTACTTATATTGTGAAAGCTTGTCTTTTCAGTTTTCCTGTGAGCTACCTCCTATACTGCACTGTTGTTTTTTATGATATGGTGCCTTGTGTATGCTATTGTGCCCCAAATCTTGCTTTTAAATACAGAGAGCACATTTGGGGGAGTGGGGAAGGATGCTGTGAGACTGAACCATTTATCCTAGTCTTCCATAGAAGATTGCTTCAAATCAGAATTGTGTGTTTGTAATTGATGTAAAAATGAGTCAGAAACATCTAGTTCTATCCCACAGGTACAACTTCTGTTTTTAAGGAACTGCTGTGAGGTAGATGGACTAAGTGACGTGCCTGAGGTAGCCCCGCTTTCTGACCAGGCTGAGCTCAGCACCTGGGTGTTTCTGTTTTCCTCACTATGTTGAGAGGAAGCAGTTTAAATGTGAAAGTTTTCCAGTGTGTCTTTTACCTTCCCATCTATTAATTTAATTCTGAATTGCAATCAGGATTGAGGTTTTTTGTCTTCCTGCATTGTATGGCTTTGAGACTTCTGGTGTGAGAAGTTTCCTTCAAGGCCCTTACATTGTCCGGAATGTAATGATGCTATTAAACCCAGCTGGCTGGCACACCAGCCATAGTTTCTCTATCTCAGCTTCAGTCTTGAGAGAAGTGCCCATCTGAGCAAGAACTGAAGGAGGTCAGGGAGAGGTCGGTGTATCCTTGTTAAAACATAATAAGCAACCAACATGTGATGGAGGAGAAGATCCAGGAGGATGGAAGGTCATCTCCACTTCCCTTGAAAGCATTTGTTTCTGTCTACTCTAGTTTCATGAACTTTTCTGTCTGGTGCAGCAATACCCAATGTGTTGATGTCCGTATTCCCGTGTTCACAGTGCCATGTCTTAGTGGACTTGAGATTGCTGTTTTCTGTTCTTCGAAATGAAAAGAGGAAACTTTTATTCTTTTTTTAATTTTCACCTTCTTACTCTTGCTATATGTCAAAACAAACATCAAGAAAGAATAATAGATATTCATGACACCATCTTGGATTTGTGATAATGTGTGTGTGAATCTAGGAAGTTAAAAGACTGATTGAGATGTGTTATTTTAGTTTCCTTTCTGGTCACATATGCTTGTGCAGGAACACATGGTAAATAAAAATATGAATTATTAGAATTGCAATTCTAATGATATGTACAGACATGAAATTAGGTTATAGGTCCAGCTGTATGCTTACCCCTTATAATTTTCTTTCATTTTTCCAGCACCATTACCTGCGTTTTACAGACTTTAGGAAATTAAGTACAGGAAGACTAAGGTGTTATTTTCCATCAAGTGTGTAGGAACCTAATTACTGTTAAAGTCAGTGGGAGGTTGCTGCCTAAAATCCCTTGCAAATCTGCTCCAAAATAAATTGTCCTGGCCCATCTGGGGAATTGAGTGCCGCCTCTTGACTGGCAGAATGCCAGAGCACTGTCCTTTGCAGGTTCACTTTTCAAAGAACTCCTTGAAAACATATTTCAGTGTAAAGTGTATCTGTCAACATGTTCTAACATATCATCTCTTTTATGGGAATTCCAAGTTTTAACAACTACCAAAAAATAATAGTGACAATCTTTTTTTTTTTTTTTGAATTGTTTAATGAATGAAATTAAGATGAATGCAGAGAGAACATCAAGAAATAGACTGAATGTGCAGAAAGGGAACATATGTTTGGTGTTTGGGGAAGAAATGGTTTGCTTTTCTCAAATAACAGAGAGAATCAACTTCCTGACCTCTCCCCATTCTGGCCTCAGCGGGCCTGACTGGAGTCAGGTAACCTGCGCTGTCATCTCAGTATTTGTTTACATATTTTCAGCATTTCGTGAAAGCTACTCAGCGATGTGGTGTTTCTGGAATGTCAGAGGAAGATTTGTGTAAACCCATACCTACACACAACAGTTGCTTAAAGGCTGTTTTTATTCTAATGCTCTTTGGCAGCACCACTGTTATGCACTGAGGCACTCAGAACTGGCAGGCTGCACTTCTGTCATTCTCTTAAATCAATTTCTGCCCCAATGCATTACCCTCCAGAACCAGTATTAAAAATAAACTTGGAAAAAAGAGCGAGAAGTTATCCTGCTATTCTGGATTGTCTAGTTTCTCTCTTCCCAACATCCTTTCCACATCCTCTCCTGAACTGCATAATTAAATACATTGAACTTGTGCTCCTCTAAAGCATGCTTCTGAAAGTAGACTCCCAAGCCACCCTGTAACATTGTTTCTGTGTTCTTATTCAGTGACAAATCTTGTAGATGATAGTAGCAGTGTGAAGGTTGTCTTCATTGCTAGGATAAATTCCTTATTAATGATAGGCAGATTTGATGTTGTACCTAATTATACTATTACTGACAGGTTGGAGCTGCTATTGTTTATAATCTTGAGCTGTTACCACAATTAAGGACAGTCTATGTTCAATCTGTGATAAAGCTGTTGTACAGCTGTCCAAAATATTTCTGAAAGGCACCAAACTTCATTTCTTTTTTGTGTGTGTTTGTTTGTTTGTTTTTAAATAAGAATCAGTTTTTGAGCTTATCTAGTGTGTGTTGTAAATACTGCTTTTTATGATCCAAGTCATCTTGATTTCAGCAATATACATGAGTTTTGGCAAAGACATTCAGCTGAAATTCGGACTTCTGACTTGTGAAGTCTAAAGTCAGCCACAGGCTCCCCATGTGAAATTAAGTAAATGTCTTAATTTCTCAGTGCTGTCAGCTCAGGTGCCTGAGTGACATAATTTCCTTTCTTCTACTTTTTTCCCAGCCTTGATCAAAAGTCTGGGGAATCTGGCACTGTTTGATTCTTACGTGCTAAATGAGATACATTAGGAGGTGCAGAAATGCTGTTGTCTTGGTCCCTGACTTTACAAGCTCTGCAGTTATCCAAAGTGTGTCAGGCTGTGATTGTAAAATACCAGTGAGACAGCCTCTTTTTTTCATAGCTGTATAAGCCTCCACATGAACATGGTGAATATGAACACCACACACGTGGTGTCTGGTAGAAAAGTGGAGCAATACACTGTATCTTTAACAGTTGTTCAAAGACTTTTCTCCTTGCCTGTCCCTTCTCCAGCCCCTAGTTCTTCTCCTAGTGTGCTTCAGGGTATCAGTGCAAGAATTCTGTGAAAAATCTTTATCCTGACTCGATTCTAGTAGACTAGCTGAAATTTAGAGTTTGTGATGAAATCTTAAGCCATACAAGTTTTACATAACTTCAGACTAACAAATATTTAAGTATCTTCATTGATCAACTTAAGGTGTTAATATATATTTAAATCTATATGCCCACTACTCTGCTTGAGTATTACAAATTTAAATCAAACCTAAAAAGCTACAGGTGTTTAATTAAATCTGCTGAGTGATCCTTCATGCAAAGAAATGTGTTTCTGTTTAAGTGTGATTTCATTTTTTTTTTTGTCTTCATTTTGGAGTCATTTTGGACAAGAGCCTGTTACATCACCTGGCACAGCAGTGCTGGTTCTTAGTATTTCTGTTGCAGTAGCAGCAAACCGAGATAGCACCTTTGTTCTAAGTACCGTGCAAATAAGCAGAAGCATACTATATGGAAGAAGTTAAGACTCTTTCCTGTTCTGCTGATGGGGCAAAAGTGAATTGCTAAAGGGTATATAGTGTATTTCTGGCAGAATTCACATTGCTTAAATCCTTGCAGTACTTTTAACTACAGACCATCCTTTTTCCTTAGTTTTTGAAAGGTAGAAGTTGCTCTCTTAACATGTCCTGTGTAGACTGTATGCAAACACACGGCGATAGCTTATTTAATAGCTTTGATTTCCTTATTTGTATCTCTATGATGATTGTAGCATGATTAGGCATTTCTAAAATGCCACACAGTGCTCCTTGTCCTTTCCAAATGGGATGAGCAAAAGGGTACTCTGAACAATCACTGTTCCGTTCCACATTCTTGCCTTATGTAGAATTTGTACTACTCAAATCCTGCTTTAGCTGCAGACCACCTTTCTTACTATTGGTAAGACATCTGTCAGCTTGATTACAGTTATTTTTTCAGAGGAAAACTGAGAAGGAGGGAACATCAACTCTGTGGAGATGGTGCCTTCTCTAAGTTCAAACTGCCTTTCAAGCTTGAAGAAGAAAGAAAAGCTCACACGAAGAAGATCAAAGCAGGGTCCCCTACTTTCCTATTGAAGAGTCACTAACAACCGTCTCATCTTGACAGGTTCCTACCACTGGCATAAGGTGGCAACCTGCATGGTTACTGTTATTTGTGTTAATCATCTGACCACCAAGTCCCTTAGGAGATAAGGGGGAAATATTACAGCTGGACTGGAACATCTTACTTTAGGAGTCACAGTGAGGAAAATTGAATTGACAAATAGCAGCTGTGTACTTTTAAACTTTAATGCAGCAATTTTACTATTTGGTAGAGTGGGAATTTCTTTATCCTTGAAGGGCAGTGAGAAAGCTGTGTTTACTCTAGTTGCATTTAGAGCTAAATTACCATGTGAAGTGCAGAAATATGAATGAACTGTTCTCTTTTTTGAAAATTGGTTACTGGAGACCAACCCTACAATTCCAAAGGGTTATCAGTCCTTTGAGTTCTTTTATGAGAGATTATTCTTAAGAGAAATACTTTAATGCATGCATGTCTTTTCAGAACATCCAGTGGTGTGTTGAAGATGTGAATGCCTTGAGCATTACCCAGTGAAGGAGTGGTAATTTGAACTTTTTGAGACAGATCTTATTCATTTAAACATGAACTGTCTTTCAGAGATTTCCTCCCTTCTGGTCAGACACTGCTTCTGCTAAATCTCAAACACAGCAGGAGGTCACCTTGTTATGCTCTAGCGACTTTAACTGCAGAATTCTGCCAGCCCTTGCTATTGTACCAAGAACAAGCTTGTATGGTCAGCAGCATCAGGGGTTGCAGGATCAAGCTTTGTATATGAATGACTTGTTTGGGAAGCTGTGATTATATGTAAGCTTCAAGAAAATGTTTGTTACCTTCTTTTTCTTGCAGTGGCCAGTTTGCTATAGTGAAGAAATGTCGAGAAAAAAGCACCGGTGTGGAGTATGCTGCGAAGTTCATTAAAAAACGTCAAAGTCGGGCCAGCCGTCGTGGAGTGAGACGCGAAGAAATTGAACGGGAGGTTACTATTCTGCAGCAGATCCTGCATGCCAATATCATCAAGTTGCATGACATCTATGAGAACAAGACAGATGTGGTCCTCATCCTTGAGCTGTGAGTAAAGGGGACTTCCTGTCCTCTGGGGTAGGATGAGGTAAATAGGAACCGGAAAGGGCTGCGGAGGCTGCCAGAGGGTAGAAGCACTGTTAAAATGGAGCTGTTGTGTCCTCATGCCTTGCAGATCTTGGCAAGATAATTGAATGAGGTTGCTGTTAAACAGGTCCCCCCCAGTTCATCCATGTGCCTTGGGGATACAGGTGCACCTTAACATCAGCTGAAGCCATTGTTACTGAGCCAGGGAGTGTTGTCAAACTTGAAAACAGTTTTCTAACAGAGGCATTACCTCATGTCTGCTTAGTACTGCCCTGACATGAACCTTGGCTGAAGCACAAAAGGCCACTGATTGCTCATTTAATTTTTCTTTCTGCTTTCATCTATTCCAATGCATGTGAAACCATCAAGTCCTTTGCAGAGTTTGTAGCCATTCTCACTACTCCCATATTTTCCTCATTTAGAAGAGAGTGGGACAAAAAAATGAGGTGGACAAGACAAGAGTTTGGTTTTTTTTTAATCCTTAGACTTTGGCTGTGAACAGCAGCAGGGTGGGAGTGAAGGTGCTCTTCTCTTGTTCCCTCATGTTATGGGGGGGAACCCCTGCCATTTAGGTCCAGCTGACAAGTGGGATCTGTGATCTGTTGTAGCCTCATCCCTGCATTGTGACCCATTGCACAGTCATCATAAAGCAGTAGCTGGGCTACCAGACATATTTGGCTATGTAAGGCAAACTGGTTTGTGCAGTTTAAGAGGAGATTTAAAACCAGCTAGCAGCATCTTCTCTGTCTGAGCTGAGGGAACAGCGGTTTATTCTGCAGAACCTGTGGGTGTCCCTGCCTGGAAGAATAAATGCACAGCCCAGGGAAGCTGGAGATGTGATCAGGAATCATCTTAACAAAGCCTTGGCTAAGGACCCTTCCCTTTGTTGGAATTTGAATTTCGGAGTCACCTTTTGATGTTTTGGTTTGTATTTAATAGTATTGACTGAAGGAGGTGACAGAACCTGGCTAGCAGGGCTTACTATGTAAAGAAATGCCAGTTTGTTAGAACTTAAAGCAGTATCAAAATTGCCAGTCCCTGAAAGAGCTACTAAATCACTTGTGTGAATTCTGTTTGGCTGTTTTTTTCATCGGCCTAGAAAGACTACATCCCAAGACATCAGCTACTTCTTTTCCGCTATTGCCTTTTCTGTATGGTTGACAGAACTGACGTGAAACATTTGAGGCAGATGCAGACCACAGCCTAATAATGTGTTTAAAACACAACTTGTTTTAAACATGTTCTGCCTGTTTCTACTGCTTGGCCTGAGATTCTTAAAGTCCGCCATTTGGACAGATGAGCCTGACCACATTTTGGAAAGCTCTCATATCATTTTAACAGTGTTTCAAAGTCATTATGTGTTGGGGATTGCATGCAGGGGATGATTTTGTGACGTTAATCTGAAATGTGTGTGGAGGGTAAAGTTTACACAATCACTTCAATGCTGACACCAATGTATGCGTGATGGAATTTCTTCACTTTTGTAAAATGTAATGTGGTTTAGAAGGACTCTAACAATAAAGAGGAACAGGAGGATGATTTTTTTAAAGAAATACCTCTTTCCATCCTGGTCGGGATAATTTTACTCTGTGTAAATAGCATTTTTGCCTTCTGGCCTCGCAACCCAGTATGAGTCAAAATGAAATTGGAAGACTTATTCCCATTTATGTGACTTCAGCTTATATTGGAGACGCTAAAGTACAGGTTTTGTGAGAAAGGACTAGTGATATCCCAAAAGAATAAAGAGTTGCTTTGGTAGAACAGGAGTAGGACACGTAAACCATTTGCAGCAGTCTTCAAGATTCCTAGTGTGCAAGGGAAGATTATTAGTGTAAGTAACTGATCTGTCAGATAGACTGAATATGTTAATGTGTTAGATGCTACAGAAAATTGTCATCACGCTGGGTAGGTCATGTAATTAATTTCACCTTCCCCTGCTCGCACCAGGGATGCAAATTCTCCACTGTGAAGTCAGGAGGGGAACCAAGCTGCCTGCTGCTGCTTGGGTTTCTGTTCTCATTTGCCAGCCATTCTGATGCATGTTAGATTTGACCTGTAGTGGCTGCGGGTCACAGAAAGATCACTTGCTCCTCTGCATTACACCTGCAGCTGAGTTCTGGGGACATTTGGATGTCCCCAGATTTAATAGTGTTACTGTCGATGTGTGTGTTTGAGAGTCATTTCAAGAAAGCTCTGCAGTTGCCTAATGTGAATTACTGAGTTAAAAAAAATATCTGCCATGATAAAATTATATTGCTTTGTAAGGAAATGAAAAAGGGGAGGCACCAAGTGATTGGGTCTGTTTATACCCAAACTTGTGCTGAGATAATGAATTTGGATGAAACTTGGCACTTGACTTGTTGCCATTCCATGTGTTTCATGGCTTAGGATCACTTCTGTAATAGCAATAAGTTACTTTGCGTGCACAGATGATCATATAGACCTATGTCCAAAGCATTTCGTTCTGTACAGTTCATAGTGTGTTTTGTTGGTTTACCTTAAGGAGTTGAAAGGGATATAAATTGTCTTAATGCATATACACGTTTATATCTATGTGTATTTGTGGCTCAGCCTTCCTAATCTCTACTCAGAACCAGGGGAAGCCTGAACACTGTCACACAAAGCAGACAGTAGAATTGTGTGCTTGTACTCATCAGAGCCAGGAATAGAAGTAGCACTTCTGTTAAATGGAGCTTTGCTGGTCAGAATGTATGGCCTTGGCCTAAAGGATTGCAATTTGTCATGTAGTGATGGAAGACAGATAGCAATTTAAACTTTTTTGGATTGTGTCCTGTTCTCTTGTGGAACCAATATTGTCTAGTTTACAGAGCTCTGAGTCTTAGAGGAGCGGTGCAGAAGATGACATATCCTTTACCTGTCAATTCCTGGTACTAAGTAGAGCTGTAAGCACGGAGACAGCCTGAGGTCTTTTACTTAATATAATTTTTAGGTAATGAATAAATGATGGGATTTTACTGTATGTATGAATCGGGAAATACAGAGACACTATGGCTGGAGTTATGTAGACAATATATTCCCTAGGGCACCTGCCTCAGCCTTGTGTATAGAATCCAGGCAATGAAGCTTTGATCCCTCAGTGAGATGAAAAAAACAATAGCTTTCCAGGGGAGCCAGCATTTAGGCCAGGAAGCATTCCTGGGGATTAGTGTGACTGCTGGCAGAAGGCATAAGATAAGCATCTGTTAATTTTTAAGTATATGTATGGCCAAATGTTCTCTGTAGCCATGTGCTGGGAGACAGGAAAGGAGCTCACTTTTTCTGACTGGCAGCTCCTTTGTGCTAAAACAAGCCCTCATTTCATTACCCACTACTTTTTCCTTTACTTGCATGGCCTGACTGTTTTTGTGTGTCCTATTGTCAGGCTGTGGCACTTTTAGAAGGTTGGTTGCAACAGAGTTTTGACCTGATTAAGGCACTGCAGTCAGCTGCTATATACAAATTGAGGATGATGATAATTGCTAATAAAGATAATTAAATTCTCTCTGTAAACAGATGATTTCTCCTCCTGCCACTCTGATATCAGAGTCTCATACTGACTGCAATTTATCAAAATAAGCATTACGGAGCTTGGCCAAGTAATCTTAATGTTAAGCTGCAATGGACTTAAGCTTCAAAAGAGTGTCCCCAATAGTCATGATTAATTAAAGAAGCTACCTTGGTATTCAAAGGAGGCTTTGGCTAAAATGTTGACCCTCTCTCAGACTCACTGTGCTGGCTCAGACAAGACCATCTCCTCTTCACACAGGGGTTAATTCTACAGGTGCTGTTTCTTCTGTTCAAGAGCAGGGAAAGCATTGCTGCTGTTAAGTGCAGCTTGGTAGGTAGAGTTTACCCTTCCTTGTGTGCATTGATCAGGGATTTGCTCCCCACAGCTTTTTGTGACCTTGCTGTTCTCTGTCTCTTGGGCCCTGCCTTGAGGCTGCTTTGCCCAAATGAAAGCAGCATAAAGGTGTGATTGATCTCCCACTCACCTCTACTGGTAAGTGTCAAGGTTGTGTACACAAAATAAACAGCTGTTTCCAAGAAGTAAGGCAGCATTGTCATTTGTCTTTTGTTGGACTTTGAAAGAAGAGCAAAGGCATCATTTGTTTACTTCTTTGTTTGCCATGGGAAAAAGGTGATGTGGTAAAAGATAGAGAGCTGGAACCAGAGGAAGGAATTTTTCTGTACCTAAGGTCCTTTGAGAAAGGAGCGCTTGCTCTTTTACAGGTGGTGCTGATTTAGAAAACACACCTTGGATGTTCAAATGTAACTAACTTGTAGTGCAGTATATGAGTGTTTTCCTGCAAAGGAGTTAGTGCTGAACTGTTTTTTTTCTGGGATTCCATAACGGCTGGCTTTTGGGATTGCTAATTCTCTTCTACCTGAGGGTTTCTCTGGGTTCAGGTGCATAACTTGGGTAAGAATTATCCTGCACTAAACTGCTTACCACTCTCTTTGAGTAGAATTTACTCAAATCTGTTTTGGATGCCTTAGTCTTTGTTAATGAGGAATCCTCACATCTTTTCTACTTAATTTTCTTTTATATTACCTTTTAGGATCTCTGCAGGTCACGCTAATGTCTTAGGCTGTACTACAAGAGACTGGAGAATGTACTGTTTGTAATGTGGGCTGACCACTGATCTTCAGAAAATGAAATGATCATGTGGTTGTTGTAAGAGGGAACCTTTTGCTGATAAAGTAACAGAGGGACTTCAGACTCCCTGAATCTTTTTCCTGTTTCCTTTTTTATTTTTATGTTGTAAAAATAAAACCCCTGCCTAGCCTGATTCAAGGTTAGTGTGAACTAGAGAAAGGAGGGAAAATATAGCAAGGAGGTAGCAAGTAAAGCTGTGATCCTCATTCTTGCAGGCTGTACAGTTTTTTCAATGATGCCTTAGGTGTAGCTGGTTGCCCAGGATGCTGCTGAGGTTGCTGTTGGTGCAAAATCCCTGGCATGCCCTGAGCAGCAAGCTCAACTGTTTTAAGTGACAGTTTTTGGAGTTATCAGGGAAAAGGAATCAAGTACCTCCAGTCTGGGCAGCTAAACAATTTTCTGACATTACTTTGTGTAGCAAAGGAGATTCCTCAGAAGAAAGTTGCCATCTCCTCCAGGCAGGAAGGCACTCTCTAATGTCCTTGGCACAGGCCTCTGTGTCAGGGGAAGGTGAGGGCAATGGCTTTCACAAAGTGGCTCAGCTCCTCTGCTCTCCTTACCTGCTACCTTCTTTTGCTGGCATTGGAGAAGCAGAGGCTGGGCTGCTGGGCTGGCCCGAGAGTGAACTTTTTTTTCTGAGTCCTGATTAAAGAGCCCACCTTAAAGAACGATCACCAGGGAAATATTACACGGTAAAAGAAGACAAGAGTGGTGTGCCTACATGGTTAAATTCCAGGAAAGTAGAAGAAAGTATCCCGGTACAGCTGGCTTCCTGATGACCATAGTGCCTGCCAGAGGTGATTGCTTAAGTGAGGTTTGAATAGAAATCATTAAGGAAATGAGACTTGTCTGTTCTCTGTACACACATTTCACCAAGTGATTACCAGGTTTTACTCACAGATTTTTTTACTAGCTTGTCACAGCTGTAATAATTTTTAAACTAATAAACAAAGGCCCCTAAACCTGCTATAATAGGGAAAGGAGAGAGTGTTCCCTGGCTCCTGAAGTGCACAGTAAAACAAAACCTGTCCAGCAAGGCTGGCGATAGCGCTGAGACCCTTGGTATGTGTCATCTGAAAGGAAAATCGGAGACCAAGCAAGAGTCTCACAGGCTGAGTACCTGAGATTAATAGGAAGGAGAAGGCAGCAGCCAGAGGCACTAGTTGCAGCATATTCCTGGGTCATGTAAGTTTATTTTTGTTTGCCAACCATTTAGTTGTAACAAATAAAGCATCAAGTGATTCTGCCCAGGTGAAGTGTCCTGCCTCTTGTTGTTTAGGAAGTTTCTGACTATGTGAGACCTGCAAAAAAATAGGCAGCAATTGATTCTCAAGTCAATAGACCCTATGTAGGCCTCTGCCTGCAGAACAGCAAGGTATGCTGTCAGCCACAGCAACAGTAAAAGCTAAGAAATAAGCTCAGTGTCTTTGTGGCTTTTGACACGTTGTTCTCATTTGCATTTGGCTCGTCCTTGCAGTTTTTGTAGCTGTTCACAGTAGTTTACTTGGAAAGAGGGAGAGTAGGGAATCACCATCTCGTCACCACCAGTGCTGTGTAGGAGCCTAGGGCCAGAAGAGGGATTGCACAGACACCTCTGCAGTGCACAATGTGATCCAACTTGTCTGTGAGTCACAGCACTTGGTTAACTCACAGCGTTTGAACCTGCCAGTTCTTTTACAGGTACATCAGACAAATGGGCCTAAAGCTTGTTATCCAAAATGACTTGGATCCCTTTGGTCTTGTGCTTGCACTCTGAATGATGACCAAGGTTGGGTGGTACGCCTGAGCCTGACAGCAGCAACCGCTTTGTGGGTTCATTCAAACAGAATTTGAATGAGAATAAACCAATAATATCAATGACAGTGTGAACTGGGAAAATATGTGTAAGCATAACTATGAATAACAATTGCAAACAATGCTTAATTCAATATCTAGATCACCCTGTTTCATAATAGATAGAAAAATAGCAGTGGAACTTGCAATACAAAAATGGAAATAGAAGTCTTATGTACTACATATATATGGAATGTATTTAAATTTTGGTTTGAAAATTCATAATAACTAATAGCACTTATTTGGTTTGGGGAAAAAAATTTAGGTACCTTCTAAGCTGCTACAATCTGCTTTCTTTCTAAAAATTCAATGCAAAATAAATATATTCCTGTCAGTTATGTCAGGCAAGAATCTGTCTGAGAACAATGTAAAGGCTGTTCTTGAAAGAGAAGAGATTCTGTTGGCGGATCTTATTGCCTCATGTTTCTGATGACAACCGATAAGAGAAGTAATTCTGTAATAGTTGTTGACTATTACAACTTGTTCTATTTCCTGTCTTATCCAAAATGAACATGTTGAAAAATAGCAGTTTGTGGTTAACATCAAAGTCTACCTATTGAAATATGTACATGTCTGTAGATTCATCAAATAATATACCTTTTTTTTTGGTCCTCTATAATCGTTGATTAATCAAATTTTGTAGCATCACTGAATTAGGGAAAGTGAGTCCTTAATCTGCTGGGGAGAGCACTGAAGCCAAAAGGAACTTTTGGCACACCTGGGATCAGAACACAAAACTCCAGATTGTCTGCAAAAGTGGCCTCTTTCTGACTGTATGAAGGCTTTTTGGTACTTTAGTTTTTTGTGCTTATGTTTATTTTCAATCTTCCAATGCATAGATAGCAGGACATTTTCTGGTGTCTTTTGCAGAGTTTCTGGAGGAGAACTTTTTGACTTCCTGGCACAGAAGGAATCTTTGAGTGAAGAGGAAGCAACCAGATTCATCAAACAAATTTTAGATGGTGTGAATTACCTTCACTCTAAGAAAATTGCTCACTTTGATTTAAAGGTAAAGATGCTGATTTAGGCTTATTGTTATTGTTGCTTTTTAATGACGGACTGTGCCTTCTACAATTTGTTGATATCTTATGCCTAAAATAATGGGTGAGAGCATTTTAAATACACTTCACAGCTGAGTGCTTCAGGGAAGACAATCTGGAAATTTTTGAATGGGGTTATATATTTACTGAGAAAAAAAAATTGTAAGTCTTTATCCTTCATCTGTTTGCTTTTGCCGTATCATCTAAAGCATGCTGTTTAATCTGTACATAATTTAATTTTTTTTTAAATGAATTTTTGGGAAGAGGAGGGCCAGGGCCAGTTACACATAACTGTTGCTGCTTCTATTCCCCACTGTGTTTAGAATTACACGAGGAGTATGTGTCATCCAATGCAGTTTGGTTAACAAAAAGACTTCTTGCTTTCTTAGATGCTTAGGGCCTGGAAAGTATATCACAGAGAGCTCTCTTCCTAACATATCAGATGATGTCTATAGCTTTGGTCGTAGACTTTGATATCAGTACAGCTGGCCTAGACAACACAGAAGAGACTGTCTCTCTCTCTTTTCTTGATTGTGGCCTATCAAGGTAAACATGCTTCTCTGAAACCAGAAGTCTGTTTGTCCTTGGGAATGAAGCTCTTGAGACGAGAAGAAAGTGGTTTTTTAGAAGCAGACTCACAGTTACAGAAGTGGCTGCCTCAGACATTGCTGCTTCCAGAAATCCATTAAAAATGTAGCTATACCCTAGGAGAAAGTAGCATAAATGAGAGGGAACTGTTTTAAAATGAAGTAAAAAGGAAGAAACTCTACCGCTAGATTACATGTTCCTTCTCCTAACTTTAAATCCAGGTTAGTTTATTACTAATTACATGTATGCTACAGATAGACTCCTCCCAGATTCTTAGGACACATATGCTGATTCCTTGTGCTAAATGTGTGCCCAATTATGTCTCTGTCTTAAATTGCTTTGTCTTGAGTCAGTGTTAATGACATATGTATGTAGTCACTGGAAATGTTGCAAATCACATCTAGCCTAAGAAACTGGTTTGCAAATTACCGTCCAAATCTTCATGGGGCTTATATGAGAAAATGTAGTTGTTGTGTGAACATGATTCCAGAAGCCAAAGACTGAAAGTTTTCACTGTAATTAGAAAACTGTGCAATATCAAGTGGTGTAAACTGCATTGACTGCAGTGTAGCTACAGTAACTTATACCATCTAAGGGATAAAACAGTACAAAAGTGTGACTTTTTGCCATTTCACTCTGTTCTGTCGGCTCAAAACAAGCTTACATGTATCTGGGGTGAACACATACACCCTATATCCATGAAAGAAAACCAGACTTGTTAGCCTGAGGCTAAAATACTCTTGGACTATGACAATAAATCATTCATATTCTGTTTCCCAGTGCAGCTCTGGCTGAGTGTATGTGTTAGCAGGAGCTGCTTCCACATTAGGATCTGCTGTGAAAAGGCCAGGCAGCTGCCAGCAGGAAATCAATCTGTCTCACTGTTGTTCTTGGCCTTATGATTAAGTTATGACACATTAATGCAATAAAGCTTTTCATGGGAGATAAATTGAACCCATAGTTTACTCTGAAACATGTCAAATAGGGCTGTTGTAGGGTATAACTAAGGCTGAGAAATTTAATTGAAGAAGTAAGTTTATATCTGTTATATCTGGTAAAGAAAGTAAAAGTCTGAAAAAGTTAACTTTAATTGTACAGACCTAGCTTTGGCTTTTCCCTGCAATGCTGTGAGAAATGCTCATGAGCTAGGACCTCTGATCCCAATTCTTTCAATTTTTGGACTGTTCAGATAGTCCAATTCAGATAGATAGATAAATCCTGGGTTCTCTGACCTTATTGTTGCAACTGTGAATTTAGTTTCGTAAAGAAGAGCTTTTTCCTTCCCTAAGTAGGTTCCAATGTAACTAGAATCCCTCGAGAAGCATTTAATAAGACATCTTCCAGTGGGTTACAGTACAGTATAGGGACAGCTGAGTAGAAATAGTGAGGTTTCCCAGTGTCAATTTCAAGAACAGATCAGTAAAACTAATATTGTTCAAAATACTCAGTGGTGCAGCTCTCCCTCAGGATCAAGGAATGGCACTGGCTCAGCACCAGCTATCTGCACTGCTTCAGCTGCCTGCTAACTAACAGAAGGAGGCATGGGGTCAGGGTGCCACCTCGTCCCAGGAGGCCTTGTGCGCCAGGGAGATGTTTTCTGTTTCAAAAGAGGACAAGGTAAACTGAGCTTCCACTCCACGTTCTATCACAGTGCTGCTGGGCTGATAATTGACTGTTGTTTCTTGTCAGATTAGGGGACTACTACACAGTTGTGTGAAAAATTTTGGTCACACTGTGAAAACAAAAGATACCTTGTTTTCATCTTGGCAATAGCCATCATTAAGAAAATATGCTTAGGAGTGCTAGCAGGCAGGAAGATAGAGAGAGGCAGATTTTGCATGAGATAAGAGTAACACTTTAATTCTTTTAATTTTATTATATGTGCTTTGCTTTTATGAAGTACTGATCCATTCAGTGGTGTCCCATTTCACAGTTGTCTTCTGCTTCTCAAAAGAATGAATTCTAAATGATTTGACACAGGTGTATGCGTTTCTTGTTCTGCAGTGTTATATATATGAAGGAAAAAAATGCACTTGTGAACTCTGTTACTTTCACAATATATTACTATTGTAATAACAAATATCTATGTTTGGTTTTTTTAGCCTGAAAACATTATGCTTCTAGACAAGAATATCCCTATTCCACACATCAAACTCATTGATTTCGGCCTGGCTCACAAAATAGAGGAGGGAGTTGAGTTTAAAAACATCTTTGGAACACCAGAATTTGTAGGTGAGTGACCCATTCCTTTGTGTCATATTGGAAGTTCCATGAGGAAGTTGAGACATCTGTTCAAATTTAAGAAGTGAGAGACAGATGTAGTTTCAGTATAATTTCTATCGAGGGGACCTAAAGCCTAGAGGTTTACTTTATTTTTCTGGAATAACTGAAAGGTGCTTTCTATAAAACCAGATGTGCTACTCCTGTAAGAGTAGATTGCTGTCAAATAGATATTAAGAGATGTAAATTCAGGATTGAGATTGTGAAACCTCACCAATGCAAATTATAATTTTTCACTTGTTGCCTGGGGCAAGTAAGGTCTCTGTGTAGTAGATGACGGGTACGCCGTTATATGGGTAGTTCTGTCATTGCTTACTATATACAACTTTGTACACCTGTTGAGCACAAACTCCTTACTTCCCTTATATTTTTCCACCTGATTTTGTTATTCACTCATCATAATTCTAATCTGCTTTGCTTGGATTTGAGGTTAATCTTGCATCTTTCTACTAGAGGTTTTGGGATTGGGTTTTGGGGATTGAGGGGCAGAGAATGAATTGTAATTAATGTTCTTCTAGTTAAACATAAGCATTTACAGACACCTTTTTTCATCTTATTACCTCACCTTGATCTTTTCTTTTGCATGCATTCTTATATGGTGATGGTTTCCAATGAGGAAATGTTTCTAACAAACACAGTAGAGTTTAACATGGATAATGATGTATCTGGGCTGTAATTTCAATCTCTTGCTGTTTCTGACTGGCTATTAGAAGCTACCTTTAATGGCACCAGTGAAAAACAAAGCAAAAGCTCTGATTCTTAGAGGTAACGTTATCCTTGAGAGGTGAAATAATTTGTTATACTAATTGCAGTACAAATTCTATATCATCTGCATTACCCTTATTCTTCAGTTGCATTATGGTCCAAGTTCCTCTATGTAATCTGTTCTGCACACCTGTGAACCTGAATTCCTATCAGGGCTCTAAAACCTTAAACAGTGCATCCTATAACTACCTTTCTTTTCCCCACTCCCCTTTCTCCCTCTTGCTAATTATTGACCTGCTACAATTCAGTCTGGTAAAAATTTGTTACCTCAGTTGCTGTAATTTTTTCTTGCAGCTCCAGAAATAGTAAATTATGAACCGCTTGGACTAGCTGCAGATATGTGGTAAGTTTTTAGTAATTTTTTTCTCTGGGCTGCTCTATACTATTACTTTTTCCCAATTTGCTCTGAATAGAAAACATTCTACTGCAACAAATTAAAAATAAAATGAAACAAAAAACTTAAGTGCTATTAATCACTCTTTGTTCTGTCTTATGCATTCTTTTTGATTAAAAGATGAGATTTTTTTTTTAGAAAAAATTTCTCCAAAATTTCAATGAAATATGTTAATGATGGCAGTTATATTTGCCACTGTCTGCTGCAGAGGAGCACTCTTAAAAGAAAACATGTTCTGCAGCAGTTGTGACAGCTTTATTTATAAGCGCACTGCATGCAGAGGAGACCTGCGTACTACTAATCTGATCTGCTAAGAAGGCAGGCAGAAAAGGTCACCCAAATAAAACATCCTTGCTTCTGTTTCTTTGTATTTCTGATGTGTGCTGTGGTAAATACCTGCTAGAATAGAAATACCTAAAGATTATAGGTATCCACATTACTTGAAGTAATAAGGAAAATTCATGTTTTCCCTGGAACACCGTTCTTTATGAGAGCTCTCAGCAGTTGTCTAATGCCATTGATAGCTCTCCTGCCTATATAGCAGGAGACTACTATTGACTTTTCATGTTGTGTGCATCAAGAAGAATACAGGAATTGTAGAGCCCCTGCAATTAATCTCCTTTGTTTTCTAGGAGCATAGGAGTCATCACCTACATACTGTGAGTACAATGGATTCACTCCTGCAGAAGTGTTCTTAAAGCTTTGTTGCACTAGTATTAAACAACTCTTCCTTCTAGTCATTTAAGAAAGGAGCTGCACACACCAGGTGGGCAGTGGTTTGTTAAATGGGCAAATGTTATCCTGCAGCCTTTTCAAATTTTAAATGAGGAGAAAAAGAAGGGTGTTCTGAGCAGACGAAGAAAAAATATCTGCAGCATCACTGGGCATTTCTGCTTCTTGTGAGAGCTCTAGAATGACTATAGTTACCAGTGTGTGGAGAGAATACAAACAAAGTGTAATAGTACCATTTGCAAGGTGAGTTATTTCAGGTGAAAACAGGGAAGTTTTAATTTGCTTGTAAAGGCAGCAGTCTAGTTTACCATGCATAAATATGGTCTCCTGTATTCAAAAAGGTGAATTTAAGCTGGGATTGGAGCAGAGATGTTGAGCCCAGGTCCTGAGAATTCATCTTAGAGGAGAGAAAAGGGCTTGTTAAAGCTAGTAAAGCAAGGGCTGGTTGGGAATATCATTGTAGTCAGTAAGCACAAGGGAAAAAAAGATACTTTTTAAAAGAAAAGTGTGTCAACTGGTGATGAATAAGTAAAAGTAGGAAACTATGACAACCTCAAACTCTCAAAGAAGTAGGTTCTATGAGCATCATGGAGACAAGGAGTTGAGAGAGTTTTAAGATGGAGCTTGGCTGTGAAAACTGCTTGTGTGGCAATGGATGCATGCAATGGATCAGCAGTCATTGTTTCAAGAATTCCTCTTTCCTCTGGTTTGATATGAGAGCACCAAAGTCCATTGAAATCAAGCTCTTGTGATTTCTGGGGAACAGTGTGTGGTGGATACTGCATGCTTGGAAACGCCTCACCCAAACATTCGCACCCTGGGCTTCTGGTGTTCCTAATGGCACTCAGAGGACTAACTTGGTGCCAGATTTAAAGGAGGTGCACTCTAGTGTTGGAGGGATTTGCACTAGACAGCTCAGGGCTCAGTGCAGGTGTGGAGGCTTGAAAGGGAGCAAAATAAGTGTAGTGGAATTAAATCCACTCTTGGGCTATACCCAAGGCTGAGACCCCAAAAGGTGTAAAAGAGCTATGGTCTGAATCTGAGAAATTGGATTCAGTGCAGCAAACTCCTTCCTGTCCTCTGGTGCAGAAAAAGATAGGGATATGGGTTGAGCTCAAGCTCAGGTAAAGGGGTTTAAAATATTGTCCAGACCCTTGCTTTTTATCAGAACTCTGGTTTTCAGTGACATGTGTACTTGACAGGACATTAAACTTCGTCAGCTGTTGCTCATAAATGATGAGAAGAAAACTTAATTAAGAGTTGAAGATAAGCAGGTGGGAGTACTTACATGCTATTGCAGTGATGCAAGGACAACCAGGTGCTCTGGAGGTTTTTCTGTTGCATTGGGAGTTCTGTCCTGGGGGCAAAATAGTGAAGCATATTTCTCTCCTGTATCCGGTGTAGCAGATCTGTTTTACCTAGTAACGATAGTGGCTAGTAATGATTGCCATAGAAATCAAGGTTCTAAATTTTCTCCCTACAAATGATTAGGAGAGAAAAAGAAAGCATGCTTTTTATGATGGGAGGGGTCAGCTTGCATGATATACTATGTACTAGAAATTTATATGCCTTTAACTTGTATTGCCTGTTAATTTTAAAGCTGTTTGTTCTGAAGAGTTCTGAATAAATGGGGTGTGTTGAATGATAGTGCCTACTTTAACAAACATGGCAGCAATCACATGGATGCTGTTATCAGGTGTAGATATCAAAATGCGTACAAGTCCTTCATTTGGTAACCAGTGGAGTGATTCACTGGGTTGTAAGGGCAAAGCCTCTATTACGGAGGTCTGCTGCTAGTTGTTTACAGGCACTGAGTCAGGATATGACAAGGTATTTGCATTCAAAGTTAGGATTTGAGAATACTCCCATTTCACAGACCTCAAAACTGAGTCTCAAAGAGGAAAAAAAAAAAATTCCAAGGAGAATAGAGGACTGTTGGCTTTGTCTTCCAACGAAGGGCCAGAAGGTAGAATTACACAGCTGCTTTATGGGAAAAGCTTGGGGAAAGGGAAAAGAAACCAAGGCTGTAGGGCAGGTTTCCAAGCCTTAGTTTTGGAACAACGCCTATGATCTGTGGCGAGGTGCCTGCTTGTATCCTTCTTTGTGGCTAACAGAAATGAACAAAAGCTTAATAGGGAGTTAAGAAGTGAGATTGACTGTGGTTTATGGGGTGAAAATTTACTGTGTCAAAGACAACCGGAGGACCTCGCTCATGCTGCCTGGCTGTGTCAGTTGCTATGGTGTCATTGTGTGATCATGGGGGGAAAGGAAATACTTCATGCACTGAAATGTTTATTCTGTGGATAAAACCACATGTGGTAGCTGGGAACTGGGCTGAAGGGCCCAGGTTGTCCCATCTAACTTTCTGCTTACCCCCAAATTCCCAGCCAACATGTCAGTGGCAATACAGACAGGATAAAAGGTCTGTTGAGCAAGATCATGAAAGCAAGCAGTTTAGTATTCAAAATCTCATGTTAGATCCCAGGAGTTTGCTGTAGTCCTGTTTTGAGCCTGCTGCATCCTGAAAATATGCTATCAAAGCTAGACATAATAGATAAGCATAATAATAGCCCAGAAGATTTTTTAAAAGGAATGAGATCAATTTCCTTGGTATAAATAACATTTCCCGTAAACCAGACTTTTGCAAGTCAGCATCCCTGTGGATTGGGGGTGGGAGGGAGGGGAGGGAAAGCAGGGTAGAATAGTCTGCAATGAATCTGTTCTGACACTTGAGTTTTATGGAGCAGAGGTAAATAGTCATCAAACGTGAAGGTCATCAGTCACAGTTGAGCAATAGGCGAAGCAGGATGAAACCTTTTTCTGTCTAAGTAAAGATTGCTGAATAACATTTTATTATGATGATGTGTCTATTATATCCTTGCAGGTGGAGCAGAGTGCCAACAGAATGAAATTTTGTATTGTTCACAAACAGGTGGATTTTATTGCAGCCAAAGTCCTTTTGTTTGTGGATTCCTTTTAATGAACGGTGTGGCCCTACCTCTCTGGTGGAGTTGGCCCCTAGACAAGGCCACACACCTCAATTGCGATCACACATTGTGTTTTGGTTCCAGCTGAGAAAGGTCTCTTGGCTGAACCCGCTGTGCAGGGAACGTGTCAGTGACTTTGCAGACAGAAAAGCAGTTGGGGCAGAGCTTTTCCTGAGGTCTGCTCTGTGAAAATCTATAGAAACGCTACTTTATCTGCTTAAAGCTGTTAGAAGTTTCTACCTGTAGTGAGCCGTGGCTTGACCCCAACCTGCAACTAAGCACCACACAGCAACTAACTCACTTGCTCCTGCCATGGTGGGATGGGGGAGAGAATTGGAAGAGTAAAAATGAGGAAACTCATGGGTTGAGATAAAGGCAATTTAACACAGAAAGCAAAAGGCCTGGGTTCATGGGGATAGAGTCTTTCCTTAGCTGAAGCTTTTTCTACTTGTTTAGCAAGGACTTCAGTGATTCCCTTAGGAGAATCCGTGCATGCATTAGTGCTGCACTAGAGATTTTCAAGATGAGTCTGACTTATAACAACAGATGTAGGAAGCCAAAGCTGGACCTGTTTTTTCCCATGTGGCATGGCTATTACAACTATTACAACACAAGATCCACAAATGTCCTGAGAGTATATTACAGCGTCCCTGTAATTTCAGTAGGGGACCTCTGCTGTTTATGTTTCCAATTGATTCGTCTTTTTGGCTTACCTAGGCTTAGCGGTGCATCGCCTTTCCTTGGAGAAACTAAACAAGAAACACTTGCCAACATCACAGCTGTGAATTATGAATTTGATGAAGAATTTTTCAGCAATACCAGTGACCTGGCAAAAGATTTTATTCAGAAACTCCTTGTGAAAGATACACGGTAAGTAAAAATTCAGAAAGATCCATTTGTCTTTAAGATAAACCTGGTGAAATAGCCTGAGGAGTAATCTGCAAAGCTTTCTCTGTAATGTGTACTGCTGTCCAAGAGTTCAAGAGGGGGCAAACTTCTGCTGCTGTACCCCTAGTTAATCACTTGCACCCTAACAAAAGGGACCATAATCTTGTCAGTTAAAATTCACTTTCAGGACTGAATTCTCACCTGAGTCAAGCCTGGTACAACAGGGTGTAGATGAAAGGCTGAAAATGGTGTGCAGAATCCCTAGTTCAGGGTAACCACTGCTCCAATATTTCAGTCTATTATGAACCACTTGTACGGTGGTGACATGATCCTGGAACATGCTCCCAGTGGTGCAAGGGGAGAAAAATCTTCACGTGTGCTCATAGTGGAATGGTTCCTTAAGTCTCTCTCTGTCTGTTGCAATCACCTAGAATTTGCATGACAGCTATGCAGATCTTTATTCCCAGTTCATAGGAACCATAGACATTTTTTAAAAAGTTTTTATTAATTTTAACAAAGTGCACACAGAAGTAACACCTCCTTTTTCCATAACCGTGTTTGTGCTGGAGGAAAGTCGTGCCTTGCAGTTCTTTCTAATGGCTTCACTGGGGGAGAAAATAGGTATTAGAGAGAAAAAGCAAGCTGTTTGGTCAGGAGTTCTGCAAATCCTCAGGCCTTAGAATAGATCGGGGCAGGTGGGGTTTGATGAGAGGTTTGCACAGGTCTAGCAACCTCCTTTAAAGAAAGAACAAGTCTGTGATACTGATACTTGTCCCATGTACAGAGGCAGTCCCTGTGCCATGCTGTATTCATACCTTTGGTTCTCTGTGCTCTTGAAGTGCCATTCACTGAACTGCCACAACGCAGGAGGAGGTTGGGATTGATCAGATGTGACTGGGTTTGAAGTGTTCCTCTCACAAGTGTTGCTTTTGGGAAATGGCAGCTCCTGCAGTGCTGTAATATTGTGTTCCAAAGAGTGGTTTTGATATCATTAATGCTCTATACCTTGATTCAGACACTGTTGTATTAAAGGTGTATAGAAAGGATTTATTTTCTAAGCATGTAGGATGAACAAAACAAAGTAATGTTTTATCACTTTTTATGGAAGGGAAAACAAAAATACAGGTAGTTTTGATCAAGTAAGAATTAGAATTGTGTGGAGCGATGGCAGCTCCTTACTGAAACTTAGAACAGTTACTGAACTACACACAAGCAGTTCGCCCTGAAATCTGAGAGTCAGTCCTGGCATTATCTTGATAAATGCTTCCTATGAAGCCTGGGAGAAGTGGGGGTCAATGGACTTGTGTACAAGCTATTTCTTATTCAATGCTGTTGTTGTTTTTTAGGAAACGGCTTACAATTGAGGAAGCTTTGTCTCATCCGTGGATAACGGTAAGACTGAATAGAGACACAGATCTTGCTTTTTACCATGAGCAAAGCAGAGATAATATTCTCACTGTTTTTCATGTATTAAATAGAAAACTGTCTTCTACATACTTAGAGACCCTGGGTGTCTCCAAGAGATGTACTGGAAAGAAATTGGTTGTGTCTCACTAAATCCTTGGATTTCTGCAAATGACTTATTTTATTATCTTAACTTTCAAAAAGAGGGTGGCAAAGCTTTGATGTTTGTTGCATTTACAGTATCCTACATTAGACTGCGCTTTGCATTTTTCTGTTTGCATGCACATACACTACATCTTGGGTTTAGTTTTTTTTTTTTTGAGTTGAGAGTTGACAGGAAAATGAGGAAAATATAATTTCTTTCAAGATATAACTGCTGTTCCAAGCGTGTTCATTTGTGTGTCTGTCTGTATTTTTTCATTATAAGCATTGCTTGCTTTTGTGGATAAGTCTCTTATTGAAAATACATTTAGCTAATCTCAGCATGACTAATGAGGATGTTTGAAATTCAGTTTTTGCTATGCACTGCACAAAACATTAACTGGAGGATTATTGTTGTTCTTCTTACAAATATTGATAGCTTTGAGACTTTTAATTAACATGAAATTAACATGAAAATAAATTGCGGCCCTGTTATTTACACTTACCACATTGGAATGAATGCACATCACTTGTCATGTTCATTTTTGGGTTTGAGTGTTTGTTGTTTTTTTTCTTTTAATCAAATGCATGAGGGAAAATCTGTGTGAGGAAAGAATCTCCCAGCATCGTGGATATTCTTGCTGCATCCTTTGTGTAGATTTTTTTAATTGCTGCACTGCCATGTAAACACTCAGTAATACTGGTTCCTCTGTCTGACGACTCACCAGCTGAAAGAAGAAACAAAAGTCCAAGAAAACAAGAAGGTTGAGAACACACAGTTGAAAACAAAACGCCTGAGAGAGTACACCATAAAGTGCCATTCGAGTATGCCTCCCAATAACACCTACATCAACTTTGAGCGCTTTGCCCGGGTAGTAGAGGACATTTCACTCACAGAACAGGGTTTCAGCACTTTGGCTGCATCCCACGATTCCTTGCAGGAGGACATTGATGCGTTGGTTTCCATTTATAATGAGAAAGAAGCTTGGTATAAAGAAGAGAATGAAAGTGTGAGGCACAAGCTGTCTCAGATGAAGTATGAATACCGCAAAACTGAATCCCTGAAAAGACATCTACAAGAAGATATCAAGACTGTAGGTGCTAGTCTTACAGGCATAACTGGGAAATACGCTGATCTGCAGAGTCAGTATGAATCTCTCGGGCAAGAACTTTCTGAGGAACTCAAGTGGATACAGGATCTAATGAGCAGTTTTCGACTGGAAAATGAAGCCTGTGTGAATGGAAACTTTGACTCTGTTTTCAGCAAAGATGCTAATGAATCACTAATGGAGCTGTTAAACAGATCTTGCTGTGAAGAATTCCTTGCAGGGTTGAATGTTGGTGTAGCAAAATCAAATCAGTAATGTAGATCAAGTTAGGTGCAGGGTTTGCTGCCTGTTTCAATGTACAGCAGTGTAAAAAGTTTTCAGTGCATAGATTAAACAAAAAAACCTTCACCTAGAACTAAAACAGAAATTCTGATTGCACCAGATGCTGACCAAGACCAAAATCTCCCAGTGGTTTGCAGTGTTAAAGTTTTTTGTTTTGGTTTTTTTTTTTCCCACATTTGGTGTCTGAACTTACAGGCACTGGATTATCACAGTGGTATAGACACATCTAACCCTATAGTTTTTTGCATTGCCTGTATCATACTTCAACATGTATTACCATTTCTGAAGACTACCCAGTAATTAACTTGGAACAAAGAGTATGTCA
This sequence comes from Scolopax mira, assembly GCA_004320125.1. Lineage (NCBI taxonomy): Eukaryota > Metazoa > Chordata > Aves > Charadriiformes > Scolopacidae > Scolopax > Scolopax mira. The sequence goes on along the minus strand of BJBW01000764.1, from coordinate 50,792 downwards.
GTCTGTGCTTATTAGAAGCTGGGTGTCTGGAAGCAAATAAAAAGCTCATGAAAGCATCTTCGGCTGGATGAAGGAAACAAGTTGTGTAGACCTGCTGTGTGCAGGCAGTTCTATAGACCATATGAGAGAAATATTTACAAAGGTTAAATCTGTCCCGTAAAATGAAGTAAATGGCCCAGTAGTTTAACATTTAGCTAGTATGATGGAAATTCTCTGTGAAATAGCTGCTGAGGAAGAAAAGTTAAGATTATTTTTTAGGCCAGTTTTGCAGGGTGAAATCTTTTGCCATCAAAGGTGTTAGCTGTTTATTGATCCTTTAGTTTCCTGTCCAGTACCAAAGAAATTCTATTCAAAAGACATGATTGAGAATTTGTACTGAACTGATCAAATAATTGTGAATGTAATTTCATAGTACAAATAGTAATTTGTGAGTCATGAGTGATAAGTGATAACACAGACCTCTGGTTTGCTTTCTACATGAAGAAGATGACAAAGCTACAACTAATTTAATCTATGGTGTGTGACTTGAGACTGGTGTTCTTGCTGTATAGATTTATTTTTTTTCTTAAGCTTTAAAAACTATAAGAAAAGTTGGCCCAAATCTGAATCATGCCTGCTGTCTTGCATTTCAAAGAAGTAATTTGATTATATACAGATGTGCCCATCTCATTTCTTGAACACAATAAATATTTATTTATGCAGGATGCAATTGAGCTTAGTGGTGTAGTTAGTGACTGAAAAAGAGATGTCAAGCCTCTGTGTACCAAAAAGAGTTTCCAGATGAGGTTCTGCAGCTTTGCTTAGCTGTATGAGTTCGTTGCAAGGTGATTTTAAGGCAGCTAAAAGAATCAGTGAGATAGTGGTCAGGCATGGCCTGCATCACTGCTCCAGTCCATCTAGAGTGGATCTTTTATATATGTGTATAGATATATATATAGATATCAGTATGTCTCTCACTGCCCAGCCTTCTTCCTTTTCCAGAGAAAGCTAAACTGAATTGAACTGTTGCTGTTCATAACATTATTAAGAATAATGTTTCCTAATTTGAGATAAAACAATAAAAGCATGCTCTCATCCAACTTGTATAGAGTAGAGGACCCATCACCACCATGTCTGCATGAAGAAGTGCAGAGCCTGGTGAAAATTCAGAGTTCTGAAAATAGCTATTCAATGGGGATAATATTGTTACACTTGTCATTGTACTTGGTGGAGGATGGAAACTGGATGTACTCTCTGTGGCATCTTTCTTTGCACAAGATGTAAAATTTTCAAGAGCTTCAAAGTAGTGTGGATAGCCAGGAGATGTCCCTAGCCAGCTGGTGTTGATGGTTGGGAAGAACTGGGCTCTAGTATGACAAATAGTATTGAGAATGTTACTTGTATGCAATTTTTATTCTCTCAGAACACTTCAGGTGCCACTTCTGCAAGTTTCTTTGAGCTGGAAAACCCATGAGATGGGAAAACCCATTACGGGGAACCGTAATACAGGATTTTTTTATGAGGGAGAGAGTTTTGATTCTTAAAAAGTAATGAAAGCTTAGTGAGAGTTAGTATCTACAGAAAAAACTTTCAAGAAAGAGTCTGCCCTCCCTCAGCCATGATCTCATATTCTCTGTTCATGTCGATTTTCTTTATGAAAAATGCCTTGGCGCGATGAGAAGGAACATTAAATGAGGCTGCTCTGTTCCTGAGCGTGTTTGGGTGAGGTTAATATTGCTGTGACTCAGTCCTTGAGACTGGTGCTCTCTGAGCTGCAGGAGGTCCCTGACATACTGCTTTTGAGAAAATACTCTGATTGAAAAAACAACAAGGTCACTTGTTTCTGGGCTACTTTAGAAATTGAGAGGCAGTTTTTAACAGTCTGGAATACTGTAAAGTGAGCTGTTTTGATTCAGCGATGGTTCTACTGTTGAAAGGGTGCTCAGAAATTTTTCATGATGATTGTACAACTGACATTTAGCCGGTGACATTTTTTCTGCTCCAAATTGATTTCTCCTTAGTGCTTTGTTGCACCATACTAGCCATTTGCAGCATGAGGGAATGGTATTTAATGCTTAAATGTCCCGGTTCTGTTGTATGCAAACGGTGTATACATCTAAATGTGTGAGAGGCCTAGCTGATAGCTTGGCTTCTTGAATTACTGCTGAGATAGCAGCATAAACTCTGTAGCTATAGTGTTTGATGAGAAAAGTTAATTTCTTGTCTCACAAATATTATCAATTATTGTGGTGAAAAAAATGTTTAAATCCTCACTGACATGTTCTCCATTCCCTTTAGTACAATGGGCACAAATAAAAATAAAGAAATTACATTTAAACACTAAAAAAGCAAACTTACCTTCTAAAGGAACACTCAAACACTGGAACTTTTTGCCCAGAGGAGTAGTGAAGTCTCCATCCTTTGAAAGCCCAGTAGGACATGGTTCTGGCAAGCTGCAGAAGCTCACCCTGCTGGAGACTAGATGATCTCCAAAGGCCCCTTCCACACTCAACTATTCTGGGGAGTTCATGGATTTGCTTTTCTTGAGCCACCTCTAATTTTGCTTGGGATCTGTCAAACACAGACTAATCACAGAAGATTACTCACAGTGGCAGGTTAGCCAAGCCTTCCTTAGATTTTGGTATGCAGACAGGGTTTTATCAACCAGCATTGTGAGACACAGGAACAGGGCTGCTCTCTGGTACCAAGTTAGTATTTGGGTTGTAGAATACCGCTAGTGCTGTCTGAAGTTATTCCATATTTCACATTCACATGCATTCATATATTATCCATCTTCAGATCTGAAATGACCGCCTCAAACTTACCTGTGTACAAAAAAAACCACCAAACCAAAGATAAAAGCACAATTCAGAAAAGATGTGCTAGAACATAATGAATGTAGGAAAGGGCCCTAATGTATCCTTGGTTTTAAAATATCCTTGTGAAGGGCAAAATGTGCAAGCTTCTATCTGAAAATGTGGAAGGTAGCATGGGACCTAACAGTGTGATGATGCTGGGTTTAGTCCTGTTCTGTCATGATGTCTGACAAGCAGGTGCCATCCCCCTGAGCAGTGGTGTGTTGCAGTGCTGGTGATCCACTGACAACAGGTCCATCTCCTTTCTCTCAGGCCTCTGTAGAACTTTTTCATTGCTCTCTCAACACCTTTCAGAAAGAGGGATGTCAATAAAGGGCAGCTCTGTCCAGAGAAAATGGTGCAGGTGTGCGCTGAGACGCACCTCAACAACTTCACAAAGTGAAAGCATTGCCCTAGCATCCCCTTAGTTACCTCTCCCTTTGTTTTAACTGTCCCTTATCCTGTCCTTTGTCTAGAAAAGCTGTTCCCAGACTGTTTGTTTCTTTGTTATGTGGATCATTATGAAGCAGGATGCAGAAGTGGTGGCTGGGGCAAAGTCTGTGCTAAACCAGAGATGTGATAAACCTTTTGTGCCAGACCAGTGGCCAGAAAGGGGCAGTGGGGGAGCTTCTCAGAACAATATTGTGCACAGGGCAAAGTGTGACTATATGCTAGTTTTAGGATTTTGTTTGAGATCAAAAGGGTCCTGTTCAGGCACAGAGTTGACTAGACTTAATAATTTTTATTATTCTTTTACCTGTATAAGTCCACAGCTTCCCCAGAGAGTATTCTTTCCAGCTAGCTCCAGGGCACATGAAGAATTTTGTGTATTTTAGATACCAAAGTGAGTCAAGCAATAAAATTGCTCTCTTATATTCCAGCCAGTGGACAACCAACAGGCTTTGGTTCGGAAAGCATCTGTTGTTAACATGGAAAACTTCAAAAGGCAATATGCTAGAAGGCGATGGAAGGTATGACAGCGAGCCTTTAATCCTTCTCGTGTAAGGCTTCCCAAGCCTGGTGGGATCAGAGGGCAAGATAGAGCTTGAATGTAAAATTGTAAATCACAGTAGGTAAATGAAATGTGTTTGGCTCTGTCTGCGCTTCAGATGTGTGGTCAAATTCTCATTCTTCTCTCTCTTCATAGCTTTCTTACCGTATTGTCTCATTGTGCAACCACTTATCTCGTTCGCTGGTGAAAAAGGCCCTAATACAAGATGAAAGTTTGGTAGGTACATTTCTCAAAGAACAACTGATTTTACTGTGCAGTGATTTTTGCTTTTCTTGTTGGGTTGTGCACCCATACAGGATGGCAATGGATTTGAGTGGGAAACCAGATGGGACCATGGCATCTTTTGTGTACTTAAAATGCTGCTCTAAGTTGTGTTACTGTGGCAGAAATGTTGGGCAAGGAGAGATAGTGACTTATAAACCCTTTAAGTTCTAGCCCCACTTCTTCTGTAAAGGAGCAGCATGGAGGCTGCTGCTGATGTTTGGACACCATAGCAGTGACTGAGAAATGAGCAGCTGTGGAGAGTCTGCACTGCTGCTGATGTGCCCGGCCATCTGATGGAGGGAGGGGGTCCCCTGCAGTGCCTGCGGCCTTCTGGAATGAAATGCTGTGAGATTTGTATTAGCTATACTTTTCTCAACAGATGATACACTAATAATATTAGATCATCATGTTTGGAAGTGTGGTATCTCATTTACATGACTAAAATGTTGTGGGGTTTCTATTTCAGAGAAACTGTGAAAGTGACAGTGAGGATCTTTCGCAGAGAAAAGCCACTCACCAGAGGAGAAGCAGCATATCCTGAAGTGATGAGAATTCACAGGCAGGAGACAGAGGAAATGCTCATCTTTGCTGAAAAAAGCAGACCTGACAGCAGATCTTGACTTTGTCTGAATCCTTGGTATGATGCTTCTTACTTCTCAAACTACACCAGGATCTTAATGATGTTATTAAACGCCTACTGAGCATTTTAGAAACCTGGAGATCCAGATTCCCAGGGAAATGCCACAGCACAAGCACCAACTGGAGTGCTCTTGTATGTTGAGTGTTTCAGTGATGCTTCAATCTATTTGTGATGTCAACTGCACTCAGGACGCAGGGCTTCTACTGATATTCTTTTACTGCAAAATAATTTACATTCTGCACAATGATTAAGGCTGTGCATTATTATTTCAGTCAGGGAAATTGTTATTGAGTCTTAAGGAATTTTTTTAATACAATTTTTATATTTGTTAATAGCATAAACATTTGATGGCAGATATCTGACAAGCTTTGTTAGCTGTGTGCAGCGCTCTATTGCTGTCATTGAAGAGAAAATTATAGTGCAAAAATAGTACATATCATAACCTTGATTTCACAAACCTAGCAGTAAACAGCTCTATACTGCAATAAGAATTGTGCTCTAGCTGTCATCTTTGGCTGAAGACTAATTACAACTGCCATTCCATTTGAATACAACTGAGTCTGGCCACTGAGAGGAAGAGATGGGCTACTTTTGGATGAAAAAGAGAGAAAAATTCTGTAGTGACTTACATGCACCCAAATATAATGTTTTTACAGAATGATGGTAGGGTGCTTCACCAAAACAGGGCACTTAAAAACCCAAGGTATGGGTATGAAGAAGTGGTCTTTACTAGATTTTGTTATTGTTTTAATTTATTGTGAGCAAATTGGAGGTTCATTAATGCTTCTTTGTATAGGTGCTGTTTAGATGTAACCCAAACTTCAAACATTTGTGTTTTTATTCAGGGGGCTGCATCCAAAATTGAGGAAGTAAGCACTTTGACAGTGATGTAACTTCTTTGTGCTAGGAAGTTGCATCATTTTAACTATATTATTCTCTCAGCCAGTATTGTTCAATTGGTACCAAAAATGTGCATAGATGAGGTTATTTTTTCACTGAGTATATTAGTTTGTAGATGTTCATATTTATTTTGACACTTATTAAATTAAAATTCAGAAAGAACTATAAATTGACAAGAAAACTGGGATTGTTTGGCTTTATGGCTGTTGTTTCTAGGATGAGGTTTTAGAGCTGAAGGTGTGAACTGGGGTTGAAAACTTGTGTCAGGTTTATTTCGCCTGGCTTCCAGTTTCCAAGAAAGAAATAAAAATATGCTACTTTTATTTGTAGCTTTGTTATCCTTGCTTAGGCAGAGACTAAAATGCAGATGAGGAGAAGGTATTTCTATGAAAGGAAGGAAATGTACGACAAGCATTGGGAGAGGCAGAAGGTAGTTTTTGAGGGGAGAAACACAAAATGAAGGAGATGGTGGTGGTAGGAAAGCAATGCAGAGGAATGAACATAAGGGACATGTAGGGAGAAGAGGTGACTGGGAAGGTTGAAGGAAGGGGAAGAGAATGTAGATACAGGAATTGTGGAAGAATTAATGTTTTGGCAAATGTGGCACTGCATCATGATATTATTTATTTCATTTCCTTTAATTTCATATCTTGTGCTGCCATAGCCTGTGACATGTGCCTGGTCAAGGGATAAGGAGCAGGGCATGGGCTTTCCCTCACATTCAATTAAAAGGTGTATGTCTGAGCTTTCTGTGTAATTTTTGAGGCAGAATCCTCAAAATATATAGTGTTCTGTAGCAATAAATATATTAAGAGGGAGCAATAATGGGGAGAAGTACTGTTTCAGTGTCTGGACAGGATCTTTCATAAATAGAACACTAAATAGATATATTTGGAAAAAAAAAAAAAGCTGGCCAGCTTACCTACCAAATTTGCTTTCTGTTTTCTCTGTCCCATGCTTTACCATTAGTTCATTCCCTGGGATATGGAAAATCAAACTTGGAGTCAGTGATATTTTTATGAATTCCTGGAGTTTGGCTTCCAAATTAGAGATTTCAGGATGCATACATAAATCTTACTTCTAAAAATTAAGCCTTGGTTAGGCCAGCTGTTAGGTCATTGCATCAGAATTGTGCTCTCCTGGGGACAAGCTGGTGCTTAGGTAAAATCCAGCAACTGTTGAGCAAGACAGGATGCAGCAGAAAGATGTGACAGACAGCTCATGGCGCTTGGTCTCCAGTCCCCTTTTTTGCCCAGGTTGGCTGAGGACAGGAGCGCTGCCCTGGTCACGGGAGAGCAGCAGGGCTGCCCCTTCTCTGCATCACTTGGTGGTCCCGTAGCTTCACATGGCTCATGGGTGATGTGGCTCTTCTCTCTGCACAGAAACCACAACCACCAGGGCTGCTGCCAGGCCAAACCACCCCTGACTGTTCCAGATAAGAGTGCACTTGCCACTGGATAATCTCCTGTTCTCAGGACTAATGTTTGTGATCTATTAGGAAATTTTACTGTGCTGTTTTGTTTTGGTTTTTTTTCCAAATGTTGTGTCCTCTGTATTTATCTCCCCTATCTATTCCAGTCAGCCCTGCTTCAGGGAGGTATAGTCTAATTAAACTGTGTTTACAGCACTGGAGGACACCTTCTCAGTGCAGGGCTTTGTTCTTTACCATTGGTAAGAGGAACAACCCAGAGGTTCCTTTTATTAAAGAGAAAAACAAAGAAAAGTGTGGGAGGGAAGCGGGGTGGTGGGAAGGGAGAGGTGTCACCATTCCTGGAGGTGTTTAAAAGACAGGTAGACATACTGCTGAGGGATATGGTTTAGCGATGGTGTTTGTCAGTGTTAGGTTGATGGTTGGACTTGATGACCTCGTCAATTCTATGATTCTATGTAGTAAACTTTAATAAAACAATTTATGTTACAGAGTTTACTTTGGTGGACAAGGAAAAAATACATCTGTGTATTATTTTTAAGCAGTAAGGAACCTGGAGATAAGTGATATACTGAAAAAAGCAAGTATTTTTATTAAAATAAGACTATTTTTATTGATATTTTAGTGGTGACATTTTTAAATGTGTGCCTCTATTTTTATTTTTATTAAGGAAATACTGATATTTTTTTTATGTACTTGCAAATACTACAGACTGTCAAAAAACCCACATATATTTGTTATTCTGATTTGCTAATAAAACTTTGTGAAGCAGAATGAGTGTTTTTTCTTTCTTTCTTTCTTACTACACAAGTTGGCGTGTTGCTCTGCACAAGGTAAGTGGGGTCGAGCTCGTTTGTCCTTCCAGAAGAGGTCAGTCCCTGTGTCGCTGCTGTGGAAACTGACAGCTCTGGGATGGGGTCCTTTCTTGGTGTTTGGTTATTCTGGTGGGAAGAAATCCTCAGGAGTCTATAGAACATCTGGAAAGATAGAAAGCTGGTAGATGTGTAATTGGGGTAGGTTCAAAGCCAGCTACTGGGGGACAGATCGCTTAATCACTTACCAGTGGTGGTCTGGCATGCCAGGGTAGAGAAGTAGACCCTGCTATTTAACAGGCTTGCCACTGGGGCCCAAGAATGTGCTGTTACGCAAATACGTGCCTAAATTTATTTCCAATTCATTTTTTATCTTAAAGACTGAATTATTGAACTATTTCATTTGACCTGCACAATGTTGGAAGAGAGATATTGTACAGGAGAACATAGTGATTTTCTGAAGTTATTAATGCAAAATCAGTATAATTACATTGTAAATGGCACTGGTAAATGAATCGATAGATCAGTTAGCAGGGCAAGCTGTATAAAATTTAGCTCTCTAGTTTTGGGCTTTCTAGAGCATGTAAGGCAATTTATGATTTTCTTGTCCAGTATATCCTGGTGTCACTTATGGATAGATAAGAATGGTTATGCACACTTAGCTACAAGTACCTTGGCTTTTGACATAGTTGATAGATACAGCTTTTTTCGGACCGCAGCCAGAGGAATCTGGGTAATGCAGGTTACAGAAAGGGGACCTGTGTTTTCTGCATGCAGAGGTGTGGTGAGGTTAACCCAGATCTGTCCTTCAGCTTTTGCTCTCTGAAGCAGTAACTGCTTGTTTTCTTCCTGTAGTTCCTCTTCCTAGTTAGCCAATACCTACATTGCAGAAGAGATTTCCTCGGTCTCAGTGCTTGGAATCAGTTGATGTAACTTTCTTTTGCTTTGAAAGCTGGGGCCATTTAGCCTGCAATGGTATGTGTTTTCAATGCATTTTGAGCTACAACACATAAATTGGTTTTGTGGGGTTTGTGGCTACCAGAGCTCTCACTTTTTCACAGCTGAGAGCCCTGATCACTGGGGTAGAGAACAATGCTCACTCTCTTTGGTCTGAGCAACCTCTAAGTCTCTGTATGCAATATAGAAGCAGCAGGGACTCTTATAACTGTGCTGGATGAAGGACGACATTCTGTACAGGAGAAGGTTGGTGCCTGTTTCTAGGGGACAGTTCAGGGCTGCCCCCAAACAGAGGTAGACACTTTCCCACAACCCAATAAAGCACCAAAAGAAAGCAGCCTAACAAAGAGTTACATTTCAGATATGCTTTTTCCCCCTCAACTTCTTGTGCCTTTTTGGATTAATTCTGTTCATTGCACAATTTCTGGGGAATGCTGAATTTTTTTTAGGTAATATAGAGAGAGTACAGGTGCTTTCTGCTAGTTCCACCAGCTTCAGGTGGAGGGTGGGAGTCTAAGTGCCTACTAGATAATGAGTGAAGGACTTATCCAATCCTCATGATCCTTCTGTTTTTGTGGCAAAGCAGAGACTTGTGGCTAAAGTGCCACACTACAGCCTGTTCTTTTTAACAGCTGAACTTTGTTGCTCTGAGGGTTTGTCTTTGCCTTTGAGCAGAAGAGGGAATGCTTGGGAGAGGAAGGAGTTTGCTTACCTTCATACTTGCTGATTCTTGAGATAAACTGTTAATGTAAAAGTGACCCGAGAACCTCAATTGACAGCCACTGCTATGGGTAGCCCCATTTCAGTATGAAGCCCTCTTAGGAAAGTGTTGTCAGCTAAAATCCTCTATTTATCTTTGCTTTTTCTCTTTGGCTAGTAAGCATGATCTTCTTTAAAAGTCATAAGCATTTGAGGGGTGCAGTAATAACTTATCATTATTCTGTGAGTCACTTAGGACCCATAAAGAATTATGGAAATTTTTTTCTATCATGTTTCGAATTATTTGAAACCTATGAAAAGGTGCTGAAAAGCAATTTAAAAGCTTTTTTATTTTTTTTTAATGATGCTGAAAAGCATTTAGTGTCTTTGAGGAATGACATCTCCTGCTGTTGCTGTTCAGCTTAACCTAGTTTAGTACATCACTGCATTTAATACCTAACATATTATAGTTTAAAATCTACACCTTCACCTTGAACCACACTACAGGGACTGCAAAATTATTCTTAAGTATCTGTTTCATGGGTTTCTAACGCAATTCAGAGGGCAGACAGGTTGTTGGATGTGCTAATTAAGTAAATGTATTATTGCACCAAGGGGGTTGAACTTTAGCGCATCTCAAAGTTGCTGTTTTGTTTCAGTGGAAGAGTTCTCAAAGCCTCCTAGACATGGGTGGGACAGAGCTGGGGTGACACAGACTACACAGCATAGCACAGACAAAGTGCTGGAGATATCTTTATCAACAAGATTTGTATGTTTGTCAGGAAAATCTGACAGCTTAACACTTTTCATAAAGAAAGTGATGCAGGTTTTTATGCAAGTGAAAAGTTTGTGCCAAGGAGACAGAAAATCTAAGCTGAATGGATATGTTCTACTTGGGAATATTTTACTACAGGATGATTTGGGGCAGATGGGAGAAGGGAGGCAGGGCCTGAATCACTTGAGAAAGAGCAATGACCTTCTGTAAGAATATCTGTAAGGAAAAGGCCTCCAAACATAATCTCTGTGGAACAGAATGATGATAAACATGCTAGTACACTTCTCTAAATTATAAATTGGGGAACACGTTTTCATGTGGGTTCGTTTCTGGCTGTCTTGCTTTTAAAGTTCTTGCTCGTCTTTCCACAGCAGCTTTCTTGCCTTGTTCTCTCAACCCCAAAGTGGCAGTTTATGTGCCACCAAAGAAGTCTTTTTGCCTTTTGTGCTTCCACTCAGATTTTTCATTTCAAGGAGCACTGACTTTTGTTTCTTTAAAAAGTCACACCGGGAGAATTTCAGATATTCATTCTCTTAGTTTAGAAAATCCTTTTGGCAGACTGCAGACTGTTACAAATGCAACTGAGAATTTTTTTCTGATTAATGATGATGAATTTAATGTTTATTCTGTTTAATGGCTTTGGCTCCACTAGGCGATGCAAATCCTAATGGACTGTTCAGGTGGGTTCCACTTTTGAGAAGCTGAGGTAACAGAAAGTTACATGGGCCAAAAAACCATGGGGTAATACAGGCTGTTTCACCACTGGATGTCGTGTCTAGCCTGTCTCAGTTTAGAACTGTCTGTGCAAGTAATTTATGTCCTTTGCTAAAGGCAGATCAAGCAGGGTGTACTCACCCCACTGAACCTACTTGCAGCTAGAAAACTCTCTTCTTTAAAAAAAAAAAAAGGCAATAGAAGGCTCTTCAACCTGAAATAAAACAGTACCTGAATGACACAAAAACAGCAATGCTGCTGGCAAGTTTGGGCTGTGACTTTCAGTGCCTTTTGGACAGGCAGTGCCTTTTGGACTTCATGGCAAAATCTGCACTGGAAGTCTGTCATCTCTCAGCTCCAAGCCATTTCTGTTATCAATATTAATTAAAATACTTATGACGTGCTATGATCTGAAGTGTCTGTCTTTCCCTTCAGCAGCTGTCGTTACTGCTCGTGTATGCTTGATCTTTAATAAACATTGCAGTTTTATGTGATCTGCAGGAGCTCTGAAAGATCCTGAAGCTCTGGACAGCACAGTGTTAAGCGATCAGCAGTCCAGCCCCAGCAGGTGAATTTTAGAAAGGCAGGCAACTGACCTGTCCTTGATAATGTTTTTGCTTCCTTTGCTTTGGACCTGCTTAGAAAACATGCTGAAATTCACAGGGCTGAGTCCTGGGGGTTGTTGAGGAGCTGCTGTATGTATCTCAGATAAGTGGTTAATTGCATACAGCTGGAGCTACTTTATGCCTTCAGTTTAAGTGGTACTCGTTAGGGAGGCAGTATTCTTTGCACCCTGAAAGGATCTATAATAGACAGAACATGTAATGGGAAGTAGCTGATAAGGTAGGATATATTTACAAGTTATTATTTATTGGCAAGTGGCAGATAGGTAAAGGCTGTGATAGATGTAATGATTTCTTCTCCTCCTGTTGCCACTTCAGCAAAATGTAGCCCAGCAGTTAACACGCTGACTGAAACTCTTATCACTCCAATGGCACAGTCCTCTGACAGGAAGCCTCCAGCTGTGGCACTTTCAGTTCAACCAGATAACAGGACTGCCTTGGAGGGAATCCTTCGGGCTACAGAAGGGTGGCTAAAGGCAGGTGAACAATCCTTAGCAGGGTTTTTGGGCTGTGTTCATGACTCTGCAAGTGCAGAGAAAGCCGCACCCCCAGCTATCAGGGTACACGTGTGAAAAGAATTATATTCTCCTCTACTCCCTAGTGGAAGAATCAGTGAGAAATCCCCCTCTGAGGTTGTGGCAAGCAAACTTCTTTCAAGAAAAAGTTGTGCTATATTGGAACAAAAGGCACCTCTCAAAACAGGTAGTCTTAATATCTTTGTTCATGTCTCCTACTTGGGCGTAAAATGAGTTTGGTGAGGCTTTCTTGGAAAGCTGATAGAACATGTGGCCCCAAATGACTGTAAATCAATCTCATTCCATTCCACTCCACTGCTTGTGAGTAATACAGATGGTACCAACTCAAACAAATACATCTCACATGGCAATGTTTGTCATGCTACATATTATGCCTGTACTAAGACCTGGTAGTGGATTGAGAGGCACTTTCTTTATTGAATCTCAACACCTGAATTTAAGACTGATAAAGTAATTAGCACATTTTTTAAATGTTCTCATTTTTGTTGGGAGTTTATTAAGCCATTGTATATTAAGTATTATTATCAGGTAGCTAAGGTATTCTTTCTCTTGGCCTTGTGTAGTATCAGTGTCTTTCTTGTTCTACTTTGAATTAAGTCAGTGGGAAATTAAGTCTGTTACAGATCAGTATATAGAAGAGTAAGTCTGATTTAGACTCATTAAAATGTGGTTTGTTATCAGAAACTTCCTATTAGTACAACTCATTGTATTAGGATACAGTGATAGTCTTCACCTGTGAGAAGATGCATATTTTCGTAATGGTCTACTTGCTTACACTTGTATACTTGTAATGCACGGCCAAAAATTGTGGTTTAGTCCTTATATTATGCACAATATTAGAGGTCGTCTCTGTGCATTGGTGATGTGCAACATAAGTGAGTTCTAATTCCCTGAGTGTCTGGTTGAGAAGGCTTTTATTTGGGACACTTGTTTCTGAATTCTTAAAATGATTTATACTGCAGTGGTTGTTAACATTAGGAGAAACTTTCTAAATTTTCAAGCCTCTTTTCTGCTTGGGACACCAAATGTGTGAATTGCTCAGTTTGAAGGAAAAAAAAATAGTGAAAACAAGATAAGGAGCACTTAAGAGTCTAATACTGTGTATGCACACATGCTGCTTTTGTTACAGTGAATGTTAAATTAGCTGCTTCTCAAGTGTGACATTGGATTAGTGCTTCAGCATGATCGCTGGACAAAATATGTGTTCAACTTGCTCTAATTTTTCAGAATAAAGAGTAAAACTTCTCAGAAGAAATGGAAACTTTTGAAATTAAGAAAAACAAACTTCCATCATTCTTATGGGAAGCTTAGAATCAGTTGAAAAGTGAGTTTTCCATATTGAATCAACATTAAAGGTTATTTAATAGCAACTTAAGATGTTTTATTTGGTAACAAAGGAAAATGATGAATGTTTAAATACTCTTTCAAACAGTTTTTCCCCGGTCCTCCCTTCCCCCAGGCCTTTCATGCACTTTTTTGTGTTTGTAGCAGCTTTGCTTATCAACTAGGGAAAAAAAGATTACATAAAAGTTTTCTAATAAAAGTTTGGTTTATGAAAAACAAATTTGTAAACATTATGAAAAGTTACAAAATATTATGTACTTTTCAAATAAATTTTTGTTATGCATCTCCTTTTTAATCAAGCTTCCATAATGTTTATGTACAATAGACTTACCCTGTACTTAATAGCTATGTACAATTATTGCCAGCCAAAAGAAAGTCTTAGTATTACTGTAACTATAGAAAAGAATGTCTTAGTATTACTATAACTGCATTAAGTAAAGATTTTTAATCTCTTACCAATTTTTCTTTCTAATGACTAGTCGGAACTTTCATGTGCTCTGTTGAAATAGTCCGTTACTTAAACTCTTCTTGGACATTATAGATCATACCAGATTTCCTCTGTGGTTTCCTCATGACTGCATGCTGATTCTTAATGACCTTGGAAGTGATACCCCATTTACTTTTGATTTTTGTTCAGTAAAAATGTAAATAGGACTGTGATTTTTAAGGGCAGATACTTCAGAAACAGTTACGTGCACAGCTACAAAATTTTAGTCAAGATCTCTTTTGATCCAAATGCTAAAGACCAGTGGAACAGATACATAACATAGTAAAAATTTGTCTGGTCTTCCAGTGTCTTAGGTAATTAAAACATAAAAGAACTTAGCAAATTTGTTACAGTATTCTGTTTAAAATCTCATACCGTGACTGTAACCATGGTATCTGAACACCTTCTAGTCACGGACAGCTTTCATAATGATGTGCAGTATACTCTAAAGGATTAGCAAGAAACTGATCAACTTGACTCTTTTTGACACCTAGGTTCTTGTTCAGAAAAATCACTGATGTTCATGAAAAATAAGCATTCATGCTTATTTTTAAATATAGGCTTACAATCTTCTTACTGAACTGTAAGCATCTGATCTCTTTTTTGCCAAGGTAGGCAATTCACTGCTATGGGAAGCTGCTGGTAATTTGCTAGGTGTTATTCTTCTTCTCTGATGCAGTATCCGAAAATATTACATGACATTGTGTGTTTGGAGGTGCCCCATCTTAGAAACAATATAAACCTGTGCTCCAGATGCCCTGTAGCTCTTTTGTAAGGGTGACTGTTGCTGTGCTCGGCTGGCCACTTTCCCATTTCAGTAATTGCTTTTAGTGTGTCTGAGATGTGCCCTGCTGCTTCAATGGGATGTAATGTCTTTCTTTTGTTTCCTGCCCTATATTGTCCTGCAGTCGCGCTCCCATGTCATGTTTGTGTGTGGAACTATTGTGCTGCACAGCCTGATTCTTCACTCTGTAAAAACCATTATTTTCAAATAGAGAAGAACATTTAGAATTGAATTAAAAGCCTGACCTTGAGCTCTCTGAAGGATGGGAGCATGCATCTGTTCCAGATGCTCTTCTGAAAAATCTTTGACCCGCACTGTCCTGTCTCTCCATTTAGATGTAAGCATCCCTGGCTTTCTCTGCAAAGCATCAAAATCCTTCTCAGCAGTCTGCTTCAAGGGAAGAGTCCCTGTCTGTGCTCTTTCCATTGCTGTAGACTTTCTGTCTGTCTTGCCTCAATATAGGCATGACTGTTGATCCCGGGGCATGTTAAAGCAACCAGGAATGGCCATGATCACTGGTTTGAAGCTTCAGATGTCCCACATCAGTGCCTAGAAAGATGGACAGGCAGGTACCATCCCTCCTGCTCTCCCTGTTATTTCATTGTTGTTTCATCTTATCGTCTCCCTGTTCATGATGGCCTAACCTGTTCTCCAGTTCTCAAATCTGGCACAGCTTCATCCCAGGAATTCCCTAGTAAGGGATGGGACCATAAAATAAACTCAAAGAGCTGCACGAACACAAGGGCACGTGCTGGCAGAGGAGCGTTGGGGAGCATCCCTTCCTGTGCAGTCCCCACTGTGTTGCAGTGTTTCTGCCCCAAGACTTACCAATAATAGAAAACCAGTAATCAGATAATACTCATGGAGCTCCCTATTTGCCTAGGCCACCATGACTGTTTCTGCTTTTAGACAGCCATGGTGTAGGTGATTACTATTTCTTTCACTATTCATGGCTGTATATTTATAAAAACTGTTCAGTGTTACAGCATCGTGTAACATGTTACATGTTTCCTCTTTATACCTTGTCCTTTGAAATCTGGAGGCAAGATCTGGGAATATTTCTTCAGGCTAGCATCTCTTTCAAGTTACATTCTCCCTTTTTATTAAAGTCACAGGTGTGAATTTTTGTAAGGCAGCAGCTATAGACTTGTGATTTGTTACTATGCAGCCATGTCTGCAGTGATGGTGCTCCTGACATCTTAGCAGTACTGGCAATGTAAGAATAATAGTCTGAGCAGGATTTTCCTCTGTTGGTGACAGTTTTCTCAATCCCTATGTCCCAAATAGCCTTCCTGCAAAACTGTTGCTGTAACAGTACTTCTGAATTACCTTCCTATAGTACTATGTTGATTCCTAGTTTTCACAGTAGCATTTCAGCTTTTGCTTCAAGGAGGACACCCTTATGTGAAGTGTGCAAACATGATTGAAAGTATTCATATTGCTTTTACTGCCTCACTGCCTTTCACTTAGTTGAATGATGACTGCTGCATCTTCTAAACTGTGACAAAGGTAAATGACTGCTTAAAAAAATTATTTTAAGTCATGAACTTTAAAAATGATTCTTACAGCATCACTTAAGCAGTAATATTT
The DNA here is from genome assembly GCA_004320125.1 of Scolopax mira. Classification (NCBI taxonomy): domain Eukaryota; kingdom Metazoa; phylum Chordata; class Aves; order Charadriiformes; family Scolopacidae; genus Scolopax; species Scolopax mira. The sequence goes on along the minus strand of BJBW01000764.1, from coordinate 34,392 downwards.
GTAATGTTTTATTCAACTGCTGCATGAAATGGTGGCATCAGTTTTGATTTTAATTCCTTAGGCCCTTGGTGTATGTTTCTTAAGACACCTGTTACATAGAAGATGGAACTAATGAAGGTTCTTGGAGTGGCATCTCCAAGTGTTAAGATAGTTTGCTCTCTGTTCTGTACAGTTATATATCCTACTGAAGGCTTGTGAACGATGGTGGGCAGGTTATACTTCAGGCATTGAAAATAGTACAGACAAAATAAAATACCAAGCTAATTCATTCCTGTGCTTCCCCAGTCTTCTCTGTTGTACTGAGTTGATGCTGGAGTCTCTTCTCTGCTTGAGGTTAACATTAACTAGCATTAAATTGGGACATGTTGCATTTTCAAGCAGCTGGTTCACGGTGTTCCACTAGACTTCCTCCATGCTTAAACAACAGATGTGCTCCTACCAGGAGTTACAGAAATTAAAGGCTGCTCTTTGCTTGACGCCCAGAAATCAAGAACTGATGAGATTTCTCTGATACTTAATTAAATTACAATATTTCAGAAATAGGATATGAGAGAGAGAGAAAAATCCAGAATTTTTCAGTATTAAATTCCAGAGAATTTAGAAGGAGGAGAATTTATTGAAAAATGTCATGGTGTGTTAGAGAATGTCTTGTGTTCTCTGTGTGTGTGCGTCAAGATAATGGGATTCAGGACTCTGAAACAGGTAGCATAGATCTGAGGCTTTGTTTTTCTGCAAACTGTCTTCCTCTGGCAGAATTTCACACTTTGGATTTCATGAATATTTGTGTTGCATTTATTATAAACAATTATTTTTCCAGTCACTGATAAAACCTGCAGTTTTAGCCTGCAGAACTAGTAGAACTGCAGAACCTCTTCTAGTCTGAATGTGAATGGCAGTACATCTGGTGACGTAACTGAAAACTGATGTCATAACAGTTTCTTTGAGGATATGGGCTTGAAAATACCTAAACGTTTATTTAGATGATACAACTTGAAGGAAACTTCAAAACAGTGTGTTGAACTGTTGGAATACTGGAGGAACCACAACTTTGCGTAACATTTTCTAGGGAAATGTCACCTTGTGAAAAGTTATACTGAATGTTCTAAGAAAATAGGCCAAAGGGAGAGTTTTGGTATTTTTCTGAATTCTTGGAATTTGTTAAAAAAAATTATATTCCACACCTGTAAGTTGCATTATACACTGAATTTTTATTTATTAGCAATTTGTTAATATTCCAATTACAAAAATGGTGTCCAGAAAGCTCAAATGAGGATAACTTACATCCCAGGGCAAATTGCCCTGAGGATGTATTGATGGACTGTTCTTTAGGACACCACATTTCTATATAATGGAACTGCTTTACATTTCAAAGCAAAATGTGCATTTGTTTTGTGTGGCCTTTTTTGTGTTAGAAGAATTTCAGAGTTTTTTTAAACAAAAACCCGTAGGAAACTACTAAAAGTAATGTGTTGTGCAATAGTTCAGTTCTGCTCTTGATGAGTGAAAAGTTTTTAAAGCAGTTTTTTGTGCAATCATGTAATTAAATAGATTTAGCACTATCTACTAGAGCAATTAGTACATTTAGAGAAAATTCAAAAGTAAATGTAGGATGGGGTTTTAATCGGATTCATCATTGTATATTTGTCTTGCCTTTTTTTTTACTTGATTGTTTTGGGTTTTTTTCCCTACTTGTTTTACCAGCTCCTATCCATTTTCATAATTTTCTTTGTGGAATCTGTTTTGGGTTTTTTTATCATTACACCTATGTTTAGAGCAGCACTTAAAACCACGCAGCACACAAAATTAAGAACCTATTCTAGTCACGTTCATATTGTATTAGATCAGATCTTTCACTCTAGCTGTTCTCTTCCGCTGGAAGCTGCTGAATTGATGAAGTGTGCTTTGCTGCAGCTGCTGGTGAGATCTGATCGGAGGGGTTGTTTCTGAAGGTGGGCTGTGACTCTGGCTTTAGCACACTGGATCTGGCCAGAGCTTTCTCTGAGATTTCACTCTGAAATGAAGGGGGGAAGTTTGATAGCGACTGAAGCCTGCTGAGATGAGCAGCTTGTCCCCATGGGTTGAAGGAATAACTGGAATGAGAAATAGTTCCCATTGAACCCTACATATTATACAGAAATATGTCTCTGAAATCTGCCTGGAGGTGGGAGGGGTGGGTGAGGGATGAGGGATGGCTGGGCCCTCTGGCCTGGCCGGACTGCCCTGGTGCATCTGGCTGGGCCTTGGCCTCACCTTCAGGGTCTGCGTCCCAGTCAGCAACACCCAGCAGCTCCTCACAGCCTTTCAGGAGCTGAATGCTCCTGCTGTTTGGCAAGGAGGAAAAATAGGCAGCTTGAGGGAATTAAAAATAACAGCAAGAAAAACCTGTTCAGTAATCAGCTGAATGCTGAGAGAGGGGTGAGGAGGATGATCAAATGGAGTGTAGCCAGCTGTATGTATTTGCCCCTTAGCATTGCATTTGGGTATGGGGATTGATTATACCAAATCCTGAATGTGTGTCCAAGCAAATGCTTCTTACAAGAGCAGAAAGAATGTAGTTAAAGAAAGAATAAATTTTCACCATTTTTTTGCTATACCTACTTAAAAATGTTTATGATCAGATTTTATTGGCTTTTTCAGTTCTAGAAAAATGGGGGGGGGGGGGGGGGCGGAAATGTCTCAGCCATCAAGTAGCCTGTTTGCAGGAGTTTGGCACAGTGTATTGACTGTCTTCTCACCTCTTCCTCCTTGCTGCTTATTCCTCTCTCACAGCCTGGCAGAACACTTCAGAACACTTCAGCTCTCTGGTCACATACTTCAAAAAGTAATACCCATTGTGAGCAGGTGTTGCAATTTAGCATCCCTAACGAAGAGGACAGAATATGTCTTTCGGAGCATTTGTTCTTCTTTTCCAAGGCATATCCACCAAAAATTGTCCCTTTGGCTATTTTCTGACCCAAACCCATTATTATGAACCACCCAAATGTGCTTTTGCTGTACATCTGTAGCACACAGAAGATCAGAAACACTTAGCCCCCACCCCTCAAAATGCACCTTAACTCATTTTTGAGAAGCAATAAACAGGTCCCCAGGTCGATTTCTGATGGTTTTCTCAACTGGGCTCAACTGATTATTTGGGCTTGAGCTAATTCTTTAATTTAGATGATTCAGGACAAATTAGAAATAGCTGCAGGTACCTGTGTGATCAGTTCCAGAAAACCTTTTTTTTGTTTGTTTTTAATATTTAAAAAATGAACTAATATCTTCAAGTTGTGCATGACACTGCTTGTCTCAACTTCAAATTGTTACCTGTCTGATTCCAGAGCTGAGTGGGGTTTTGGTGTTTTTTACGTGGGGTGTGTGTTGTTATTAAGTCCAGTTACAGAGCACCACATGCCTTTAACCAATAGTGCAAGAACAGAAGATGGAAATACACACCTCTGTATTGATGCCAATGGCATCGATCCTAGTTAATTCACCAGCATAAGTAGGTTGGGACAGACAAGATTACCCCCTAATCGATACAGCTGCATTGGTCTTTTACTAACTTGTTTACTTGCTGAAGCGTTTATTAGTGTTTCACAATATAAATGTTTTAGCTCATCTCTCATCTAGATGGTTTAGGGCTGAATTAGTTATGGTAAAGAGGAAATGTCTGTTGATTGCTCTGTGATCCTGTCTGTCAAGTCCTGGATTTCATGGCATGTACAAATCCAGGCATCTGTGGGCAGGACTATGGGCTAAACCCCAGTATTGGGTTGTGGAGACTGGAGATGTATTCTTTGCTCTACTCCAAGGTGTACTCTGAAACTCCAGAATAGCCTTGGAAAAGTTGTTTCATCTGGCTTCATTTTTCACTTTTCTGAAATGAAGATAGTGATAATGCTCCATGTGTAAGGTTCCTGTCCCATATTCATTTTGAAAGTGACCTTCCATATATCTTCTGTGAGTGGGAATTTTCTTTCTCCAGGTATTGTAGTGGTAGTAGCCAAAGAAGCTGTGTGGGATGGAAAAAAAGCAATGCTTGAACTTTGTCTTTCTCTTTCTAAAAAGACCAGTATGAACAGGATTTTTCTTGTGAAAGTAAAGTATTAGGTAATATGCTGAACTGGAACATAACCTGTGCTAGACATACTGGGATGGGGTAATTATCCTATTTATACCTTGTGTTTTCCCCATCTAAGGGAAAGTTCAATTCATTTTAAAAAACATTTTGAAGTGAAAGGCGTGGGAGGGTGTTGATTTGTGTTGTGGTGCTTGCTGGAAAAAAATGGAATGCAAGAACAAACGGAATGAGAGGAAATGTGAAAACAATGGGAAGAGGAAAAACTGCTTTTAGCCTTACAGAGTAGTCATTGATTCATGAAAGCAGAAGGATAATTACTCATTGTACAGTTTTAGGACAACAGTTAGAATATTCACTTCCAGTTAAAGACTAGAAAAATATCAATGAACTGACAGAAGACAGAGAAAAGTCACTTAAAAAAAAAAAAGTTGGGGGACTGAGGGAATAACTAATAGTTAAAGGGGAAAACAATACAGTTGAATGAATTGGTAGAATAGAACATGAGCAAGGAAGTGACATAGATGTTAGAGTTTGAAAAGATGATAAACTAAGAAAAAAATCAATTGTTTTTGTAGCTCAAATTCAGAAAGGAATTCGGTGATGAAAATAGATGAGGTGGGGTTTTTTTTCCAAAAAGATTTTTTTTGGTGTGGAAAATCATTTTATCTGAGGAATGTTCTCCTAGAGAAAATGGAGGGAAGTCATCATTTTTAAGAATGCTGAACAAAGCATTAGAATGTGCTGTACAGACATGATGTTTTACAACATTTTTCAGGCCTTCAGGCTTCATGTGGCATGACTACCTGAGTGTTGTGTCTAAGTGTGGTGTTTGAATGTAGTTAGTTTTGAGGATAGCTTTAACATTTTTATGCATCTGTATTCTACAAATAAAAGCAAACTAATCACAACTATAAACTACTGGTTCTTTTCCTAGGCTTAATATTTACTAAAGACTAATGCTGTATTCTGACTTGAAAAAACGAAATGCTTCTTGCTGAAAGAAATCGTGCATAGAATCTTGCATGGAACAGTTATGTTAAAGTGTATCAACATCTTGCATTTGTGCAAAAAGATTAGAGTAATTGTAAAGCAAGTTATACATTTAACTGGTGGCAATATGCCCATTTCAGAGAAGAATAAATAGGGAAGGGGCTTACTCAAGGTCAGATGGCCTCAATGGAAAAAATGGAAGCTTTCTGCTTAACCAAAGCCCTCTAAGATAAATAAATGAAGGTATTTTTTTTCTCCTAATGAAAATGGATACTAGATCAGTGCTGCGTAAACTTTAATTCCTTAAATTTTTCACCTCTTGAGAACTTCCTTGAAGCAAAGCAGAGTACTAGTGCTTGCTAGAAAAAGCTCGAGTGTTATTTTGCTCCTGAATTAGTTTCATATGATGCAACTCTTCGTAAATATTAACTCGTGAAATACTGTGGCTACTCCTTTTTGGAACAGCAGTGAGTTTACTGTGCATTAAGTTAATGTGTACAGGCACACATCTCTTGCGTACTACATTTGGCAGTCCCCCAGTATGTCCCCCTGTGTCCTGCCAAGACTAACTAGTCTGTTTGCTTCTGTTGCTCCAGAGCCATGATAGCTGGATAATCTCTCTGTTTTAAATGCAAAGGGACAACTCGTCTCAGTCTGTTTGCATCCATGTGCTCCAGTAGTAAGCACAAAGGTGATGGTAGAGCTCTGCTATGGTTGCGTCCAGTGGTCTTGGTTTATCTTGCTTACTGAGCAGGAAAGACTCTGGCAGCAGGGTAGGGGGGGAAGCAATTGTAACAAGTACTTTTCTTTTGTTAAGCGTATTTCTAAGGGATATGAAGCAGGGACACAACTATAGGACTGTGCAATAGTGATTCTTAAAAGAAGTTATGACAGTATTTAGACTTTATTTTTGCTGTGCACTGGATGGTATATTGAGCTGATGTGAATTACTAATCCTTTTGAAGTTCTGATAACCTTCTTGCTACTTACGTGCAAAATGTTTTGTACCCATACATAGATTAGTTCAGAATTAGTCTTGTGTATTAATTTTAATACTACTTAGTTGTTCCCATATTCTCCCTTTGTAGTCTCATTCATTATCTTCCAGTGCAAACTCCTCCTGTTTCCCATGTGTTTTTCCTATCTGTTATCTGGTGTGTTTCCTGTTTTGGTCTGACCAAGAGTATTTCTGAGGTGCAGAACGCTGTTTCACCCAGACTAGCTTGGAACAGTGTGGAGAAAGTTACCAACTAACTAAAGAGGGAGAAAGGTGGTGGTGGATTGAATCAGATCTTAAATTTGAGGTTACTTCAGACTGGTTCCTGCTCTGCATTTCACAATGTTCTGGGATCCAACAGTAGAAGAGGGGAAGTGACAGAGCCACCTGCAATCCCTAGCTCTGAAAGTGCTGATTATGTAGCAGTGATGATTTGTACTAGGGTAAGAGCCAGCTGGCCGTGTGGATGTGGCTTTAGATTGCTTTCTAATAAATAGCAGCTAGTATGGCTCAGCTTGGAATGAACGGGAAGTGCCATGCAGAGGAACTGTCACTCCAGAACATGAGTCAGAAGATTAGTGACTGACACAGATGCATATATTTCAATGCCTCCACATTTGGCATCCGTGCATAGGCAAAATGTTCTAATAACAGCTCCCTTCCATCTACCTTGGATCCACAGGAAAAGAGATAGTGTTGTGATGAGTAACATGAAGAAGACATAGGTGAATAGTATTTTTAGCCTAGCAACCAATTTTTCCATAGATTGGTGTAGGCTGGCTTTAGTCACGTTTCTTAGTGTTTGCAACTGCTTCTTCCACACCTGAGCAGTAACAGGTTCTTTTCCTTATATTTTAATTGTTGAACTTGCCTCTCTAAAATATTTTTACTTTTCTTTTTGCCTCATGTAAATTCTGAACTCATTGGCCAAGAGAAGTATCTCGCCTTTGAACGAGTATCTCTTTGAACAGAGAAATGATTGTTTCAAGTCCTTTCTCTAATGGGATAAGTATTTCTGAACATTAAGAACAGTGTTTATTTGGGCAAATCCAGGTCCTGGTCTAGTAACAGCACAGGCAGATCATTATGATTTTAATAATGCTTGGGAGTGACAAAGGTTTATCCACACAGCCCTAAATGCAATATAGGGTCACAAGTAGCTATTTGTTGTTTTGTATCCAATCAAGGAGCTTATGTTCAATGTCTCTTGTTGTTGGTTTGGGCTCTTTCTTTTTTTTCCTTCTTGACCATTTACCAACTAGTGGCACAGAAATATACAATGTCCATTATTCTAATTGTTGTCCCATTTCTATATAAAATGATTTCTGAGTCACATCCAAAACCATATAGTCTCCTTTCATTGCCATGACAACAGCAAGACATGCCAATGTTAGCACTGTCTGTTGGAAAAAAATGTCAGTAAAAACAAAACGCAGTTAATTGAGGTATTTCATATATAAATCTGATTCTCTGTAATGATGCAGAATTATCCTGCATTGTGGAGAAGTAGTTAAGAATAAGCCCCAGATGAATAGCATAGTCTAATGCTGAATGTCCTAGGCACTGCAATCCAAAAAAAGATAATACAAAAATAGTGAGAGTGGAATTGGTCATAGTCCTGCTCTGGATCAGGATGTCTGGATCAGGAAAGGATAAAGAGTTAAATGGAGTTACTAAAAATAAAGGATAATTAGTAATAGTTTTAGACAAAGTAAGACTTGATGTTAAAGTGTGCATTGTTCTTTCATTATCATACCTTTCTCATCTTTGCCTAAGATTAAAAGCACATTTGATGGTATTACATAAACAATACATTTAACACTAGTAAAAATAATGCAGCAATTTACATGAAATAGGAAATAATTGTTGTAAAACAGGTCTTGTAGAGCTGAATGCTAGAAGAAATCTGCCCCAGTTCAAGCCAGGAGGTGGGACTCGAGACCTCTGTAGTCATCAGGAGGGATTATTTCCGTTTTAAAAAGAGGGTGGAAGCACAGAGCTACTGGAGGTAGTACCTACAGTTTCCTTTCCCTTGAAACCTGCATGATTGTGTAGGCTGTCTCCTGGCCTCTCTATGCTTGGAACCCAAGATGGAGACTCCCTTGGAAATACAATTGGAGCATGAATATCTTTCACTCAGGGCACTACCTGCTGAACTCCAGAGATTTGTATGTTTGGAGACTTATGATTACAGTGAAGGGGGAGGAGGAGGAGATGAATGATGTTCCCCACTGAGTAGCTGTGATTCGGGTTTTCCTGGCCTATGACTGAGATTCTCCCATAAAACTTTTCTTAACTTTTTTTTCTTATTATTTTCACCCTGTGAATACATAGCTGCAGATGGCTGGAGGGCTAATCCTTCTTCTGATATATCCTCAGGGTGTCCAAAAGATTTTCAGGAGCCTGAGCAATTCCCAAAGGGTGGAAGTGCTATGCTTTCATTTAATGATAGTTTGACTCTCAGATGAGGCAGCTGTTTTCTATGACAGCCTTAGGCCATGTCAGAGCAAATGCAGAACTTGCTCCCCTTATTTACAGCCTTACTTTTAGATCTACTGGTACTGCTGTAGACAAGGATGCTATTGGCTTCATTTGTGTTCTCAGGAATTTTTAGTAGGAAGGGATGGATTAGGCCTCTTCATCCTGCATCGTTTGCCATCACTCGCCAGAGTTTTCTTTGAGTTGGAGAGTAACAGCCTGCCAGTGAGTGGGGGCTCCATCTCTAAAAGATCCCACCTGGACTCATAGATAATCTGGGAAAATCACTCGACTATCTAATAAACAACCTTTGTGTGAGAATTTGAAAATATAAACTGTAGTGGTCCTCTGGGGGATGTTGGCAGCTCCCTGTGAGCTAAAAACCTTCTGAAGATTGCGTATGCCAAACTAGATTTTACTTTTTTTCTTTTTTTTTTTTCCTGTTGTCCTTCTTACCCTAACCTTTAGTTAGCAGCATGCTATTTTGCAACACTAATGATTGGAAATTACATGGCAAAGATTTTCAAGGCATCTTAGAGAACTAGGAAGATTTTTAATTCAGAACACTACTATGAATTTTCTTCCTCAATTCTCATGGTTTTGGCACCTCTGGTCCCAAATGGGTCTGGAGAATGGCTGCATAATGTCTCCAGTGTAACTTAGATTTTGAAATCAATGAGCCTCTGTGTAAACGGATACATCTCCATAAAGCCAAACTGCGAGGGGAAAGTCCTAGAATCTGGGTATTGCAAGGTGATTGATGGGCTGTGTCAAGGCTTAACAAACAAAACAAAAAAACCTTGCAGGTTTATGAACTTTACTATATAAGTGTACATAACTTAAAAACATTAAACATATCGAAACCTAAGAATTTCTTTGATAATTGTACAACACTTGGTTGCTGGTGGAGCCTGCAAGCCATAAAAACCTGCAGTTAATGATAAGGTTTGTCTTCATGCTGTGGTTAACGTGAGTATGTGGGTGTGGGGCATGTTGAAGAGTACCTCGTGCCTGTTTATTCTGCTTTGTCTTCTCTGCAATGGCAGATCTGCTGGAATGTTCTGAATTTATGTATTTTGATGAATCTCTTGAAATTTTAAAGTTTACTTTTTACCCAGCAGCCTTTAGCTGGCATATTTTAAATACAGAGTACTTTAAAATGTTTTTATAATTTGCCCTATTTTCAGTGATATCTTGGTCTGTGGTTTTCAGCTTGGGTGAGTCAAGGATTATTTTCAAAGCAAGGCATTTGCATTTGGATTTTATTCTGCTGCAAAGCACTATGAATCCATGAGTATCCTGCAGCGAAGTGTTCTACAGAGTAATTATGTATGTATGAAGAAATAATCTCTTTTGCTTGTTCTGAATTTGACATCTACTAGTTGTACTTGCTTGCCTCTAGCTCTTCTTTTGGAAGAGACATGAACAATTGTTCCCTCTTTTCATGTCACCAACCTTTGTAAACTTCCATTATATTTCTGCCTTAAGTAGATGTGTCTAAATGTATACAATTGTTCCCTGATCAGAAGTTTTTCCTCTTGCTTTTATTGTCATTTCCCCATTTATTTAATGGAAGTCATTACCGACGTATACTGATTCAGTCATGACATCCCTGTATGGACCATAACCAGTCAACGTAGGTGCAAGTGGTTACATGGCAAAGATTTTCTGAAATTTCTTTGCTTTGTTTCTTGTCCGTATGGCCTCACTGAGTTCACTTGGACGGGTGCTGCCACCAGCATAGCTTCTAATTCACTCTTTTCCTATTTTAGACCCAGAATTTCAATCCTCAGGGACACGTACATTTCTTATCTTGTTAATTTTAACCCAAAGCTTTCTTTTTCAATATGCTCCTGCTTGTCCACCACTGTGACCTGTTTTGCCTTTCTGCAGTTTCTATCCCTGCCCACAGCATCCATTTCTCTTCCTTTCACTGACTTTCCAATACTCATTTAAGTTGGATAGTTCATTCCTTGAACCTATGTTGTTTTATACTGCTTTTATGCAAAACCAGCTGTCTGCTATCCCTCCCGCTTTAAGGAAAATATTAAATAAAAACGGGTTTTGATAGCATGTGGATTGCCAGCGACCTGCTCCCAGTTTGCCTGAGGAAAAGCCCTCCCTGCTGCAGAAGGTGCCCCTGTGCCAGCCCTGCCCTGGGGTTCGGGACCCTCTTTGCCCGACCACGGTGGGTTTCCGGGGTGTCCTCATGGCTCTTGCTACAGAGTCCCTCATGGCGCTGGTGCGAGCCCCTTGGCCGCACGCACACCTGCCCCGCAGCCGCTCTGGCCGGGTGAGCTAGTGGGTTCCCCGTCCCTGCCCGCCGTCCCCCTGCCTGGGGGTCGCTTTGCCACTTCTCCAGCCGCGGGAGAGGCGACCCTGTGGCACTCCTCCTCCCGCAGAGCTGGGCTGCCGGCCGTTGCGCAGGCCGAGCCACGAGCGCCCGCCCCGTCCCGGCTCCGTGGCGGGCTTTCCCGCGGGGCGGCTCTGCGCGCGGAGGCGGGGAGCGGCGGACGTCTCGCGAGACACGCCGTAGCCCCGCGAGATCTGGCTCCCTCCCTCCTCCTCCCCGCCCGCGTCATGTTTTCTCTTTGACAAGCCGCCGTCGCCGTTGGTGCCGCAGGAAAGGACGCGGCTCCCGGCGGGGACTCGCCGCTTGCCCCGGCCTCGCGAAAGACCCGGACTAAGGTCCGACGGCTCCCCCCACGCGCTGCCCGGTGAGCGCTAGGCTGCGGGGGGCTGGCGAGCCCGGGCCCCGGTGCAGAGAAGGGTGGGAGGCCGGGGTGGGAGGCCTGGGCGAGCCCGGGGCGGGCGGGGGAGGGAGGGCTCTCCTCGGCGCCGCTCTCCAGAGAAATAAACCGACGCTCGGGGCGGGAGCAGCTGCGGCCCCCCTGCACGGCTTCCCCGCCCTGTCATACGGGGGTGGTCGAACCCCCCTTTGCCGCCGAGAGGCTGGGGGGGCGCAGGGAGGCGAGGCCGCAGCTCTGACCACGGGCATCTGCGAAGGGGGGAAGGTGCAGGCGGGGATGGAGAAAAGGGGGCGGCAGGTGGGGCCGGTTAGATAGCAGTGCTCTGTTGCTGGGAGTGAGAGATCGATGGGCGTCCAGCAGCTCTTCTTCCTTTGTAGGGAAGGGCGGAGGGGGCTTTTTGTGCCTTTTCAAAGCAGTATAAACTATGCAAAATCTGCGTTGTGCTTTGGCTGAGATCCTCGGTGTCTGTGCTTTTTTTTCCCCCTCGAGCCTCATGAGTGCGGTTGTAGCATGGCTGTGCGTTCTTCCCCTGTGTGAAGTGCATCTCTGGCCGTGTGCATCCTAGGTAGATCTGGCTGGTGTCACAAAATCCCGTCTGAAATTTGTCACGTTGGCCTTTATCAACCGTGTATGACTGTAGGTGTTCCATGTATCTGCAGACCTGGCATCTGAATCGCATCATCTCTCTGTGGCTTATTTGCTGTTTCTTATTTGCACTATTGAAAAATTATATGTTTGCTTTTACTTAGAGATTACTTATTTTGTATTCTGAAGTGATGTCCTAGCAGGTGGTTGGTGGTCTTTGGTTTGTTTTATTTTTTTAAACTGTGTACAGTTAACTTATTTTAGAAGTTACTCTATACAAGCTCCTTTTCATGTTTTTTAGAGACAGAAGCCTATTGTTATGCTCTCTCCCTTTGACTATATATGTAGGAGAGGTTTATATAGACTTGGTAAAACAGCTTTATCTTTTGTTGTTTTAGACCTGTTTTTCATGTCACATAATCTAAGTCGATTGTTGCTTCGTGGACTGATTAAGTTTTCTGTAGCTGGGACCATGTGCTCTGTATACATGCATACATATTACATACATGTATGTGTGTATGTATACATGTGTACATATTGTGTCATGAACTTGATCAGATTTATAGTTTAGCAAAGTGTTGAATGCATTGAATGCTGTTACTTCGTAACAAAACCTCAAAGCTATTTTTGCCCGTACTGAATTTAAAGCTCCTTGTTAGAGGCCCCACATAAACCACATCTTCTCCATTGCATAGGCATGTGGGACTGCGGAGGACTCTCAGGATTGAGTCTCATGTAATTATGGGAAAAATATTATAGACATTTAATCTGTAAAGGTAGTTTGTGTTCCTGGTCAGCCTGCTACTGCTTCCCAATATTCTAAGAGGAATCTATTAATTTTGAATGGAAGATTAAAAGCTGCACAATGTTAATATGCTACAGGACAGAAGAAGGGCATTGCCAGTCTTCTGTATCCTTGCACTTAGGAAGAATTTGTTAGGTGTCTTTGTACATAGTAGTTGTCTCTCAGAATGAAACATATTAGGGCTCCAAGTATAAACAAACTTGTATATGTTTGAAGCTTTCCTCTCAGAACTTATGATCTTATTTAAATGTATTGTGTATGTTTTGTTCATTATCTTAACATTAATGGTAACATGATTTTGTGGCTGATGGTGTTGGCTTTTTTTCTGCAAGCTGTGTAAAGCTTGTGTTGATATTGAATTGTTAATAACAGGGATATAAAGTCTTTGACTTATTTTTGCTGAAAGACAAGTAAGAATAGTAAGATAGTAAGAATATAACACAGTGGTTTTATTCATTTATTCCTTGAAGTGAAAAATTTAGTTTACTACTGAAAGCTTTTTTTTCTCTTATTTCAGAAGTGAATTAAATGGATATTAGTTGATTTGGAAAGGGTTTAAGGAGCATAACTAAAAATCGCAGTTGTTTTTTGTCTTTGATTTGCTGGTTTCAGAGTGCCATAGTCTTCCTTTTTTTGAAGGTACCAGTGCAGTAGTGCTCTATGTGTTTTAAAGTGTCAGTAATGACTGGTGTGGGACCATTTTACAGATGGGAAAAACTACATGTGAAATGTTGTCTTTGTATTTTGGTAGTAAAATTAAAAGTATATACATTTAAATACTTTTGTGTAAGACTTAGTATTCCAATCTTTCTTTCCATTTTTAATGTAATTATTCTTGTAATTATCATGGACTAGAAAAGCACTTTTATTCCCATTTTAGAAATAAATAATGGAGACAAAAATCCTATGTGTTTAAAGAAGACCTGGTGGAGCAGGCATTTGCGTTCTGGCTAGAGGTTGTTATGAAGTCATTATCCTTTCAATACAACAATCTTCATTTAGATAGTGTACAGATACTCAGTCTTTATTTATATAACTTAAAAGATTTTTATCTTGCATGGTATGTTTTAGTTAAACGCAGGGTGCGTTTGTCTATAGCTGATTTGACTTCTGGCATCAAAGTCATCTTAGTGAGTTGTCAGTACTGTGTTGGTTATGTTTCTTTCTTACAATTGCTTCTTGGAAGTACTCAAACTTTGAAATCTGCTGTCAGGTTTTCTTTTTTTCTTTCTCCCAGTAGTGGTTGACAGTTCAATCACTAATTTTGAATGGAGCATTCAAAACTAGTAGGTGTTTTCTCTTTAAAAACCTCTAAAGTAGCCTAAAACGAAGCTCTAGCTTCCTAGGGCTGCTGAAGTTACTAGTAGCATGTTGCAGCAGTGTCCTAGTAACTTTATAGTAACCTTCGTAACTTCTCAAGATGAAATAAAACCAACCCAAAGCCAGCCAGAACCTAGTGGCTGTGGCATTTGCTAGTCAACAGCAAGAGTAATTGTGTCCTGGGAACTGGCCAAGTATATTCTCTGGCCTTGGCTGCCTGTAGTGATGGACCTGATGTCATCAAGCTAGTTGGGAGTATGTTCAGGTGGTTCAAGCAATCATATTTTCTGCTGGAAACCAGAATTAATTTACTGTTTAAAGAAGAGCCTATAGTTTGAGTCCTTACTAGTAATATTTTTTTTTTTGCTGTCAGCACTGCATAGTACAGAATTTTAACCCTCAGGTATTTCCTCAAAAATTCGCAAATTTATACAATAAAAATTTATTTTTCAGTTAGTTATACTGGGAGTACTCTCAGTCAAGAAATAGAAATGGCAACAAAAAGTATATGCTTTGCTTATTTGGTGTTTAAGTTGCTTTTGTGTATTTTTTTTTTTTAAACTCTGAAATAAAAGAATGCATATTAAAGCAAAAAAATTGGGTTCAGTTGTATTTTAAAGTAAAATTGCCTACACCTTCTTCATTGTGTTCCAGAGAAGTCATTCAACAATGTGTGAAGGGGACTATCAGAGAATTAGTTTGTACGTTGCCTCTGGAGGTCATACAGTGATAGAAGGGTTTGGGTTGGAAGGGACCCTTAAAGGTCATCTAGTCCAATTTCCCTGCCACAGACAGGGACATCTTTCACTAGATCGGGTCGCTCACAGCCCTGTCCAACCTGATGTCAAATACTTCCAATGAGGGTCCATCTACTGCCTTTCTAGACAACTTGTTCCAGTGTCTCATTCTAAAAAATTTCTTGATATCCAATGTAAACTTACGCTTTTTCAGTTTAAAACCATTGTCTCCTTGTCCTGTCACTAGAGGCCTGGATAAAAAGTTACTCTCCATCTTTCTCATATGCCTTCTTTATACATACAGAATGGCTGCAGTCCACCTCTCTGCTTATATCAGAGCTAGCTTGAAAGTTAAATGAGATTACTGATCTGGTTGAAGTTTGAATATCTATACATATGCAGATTTTGCAGTCTCCTATGCCTATTGACTTTCTCAACTTAAAATCATGATTACTAGTAAATACATCTTAATAATTTTTCTATTTTTTACAAGAAAATATCTGTTGCTGTGTCTTGTGGTGGTTACAAATATTACCATAACATGGTTAGTTGTAGTACAACATAGTAGAAAGTACAATGGGAAAGAGTGGTAGTGGTAAAACCTCACCAGGGATTTCAGCCGATCAGCCCCAATGCAAGGTCAGGCACCTTTCTTCCCTCAAATTGTTGGAATGTACTTGATGCATGAGGATATCTGCTTCTCAGCTTCTCTTTTTACTAACTGCTTTTGATGATTACATATGTGGACTGTCATCTGCTTTCTCTGCTTTTGTTTCAATATGCTTTTATGTATCTGAAGAAGTAATGCATTAAATTGATGTTTGTAAGTTTCCCTGCTGAATAGTAATAATTAACCTGCCTGTCTCCTCTGCTTGAGTAGGTCTTACGCAGCACCTAAGGATGTAAGAGTTCATGTTCACTAACAATGATTAGGTTTTTGTATCACTTTCTTTATAAACATAAGGGCAAGAGAGCAAATAGATTTAACTTTTTAACAGATTAAAAATAACTTTTGTCTGTCTCCCAAATGATTTTGGGAGTGACCAGTTGTGATCAGCTGAAAGTATAGGATTATATTGGTTTCAATAGTAGACGTGATAATGAATAAATAATCCTAAAGGAACCTAAAATCATATAGAAAGATGAAATTTGGAAGAAAACCAGTAGAACCTCAGTATGGCTTACCTGGCAAATACTATGAAGCTAGTTTGTGTTTGGAAGGAAAAGTTGATAGCTGGCTGCAAAATTCATCTGAATTAGGGCATTAGTAATTTGGTTTCCATATGTTGAGCAGAAGACTAATACAAGGAGGAAAGATAGTGGTTGTCACGACCAATAGAAACAGATATTCAGATAGATCCATTAATGTTAGTGTGTATTGCATTGGAACATTTTTCTTACAAGTGAAGAACAATCTGCTGGAGCTGCTGTTCTTGCTTGCTCTTTCTGGTTTAGTTCCTTTTGCTTGTCGTCTTGCTGTTCCAGATTTGTAGGAGACCATGGCTTATTTTTTCTGCATTGTTTTACTGTTCATTTCCTATTATCTAGGACCTCTCACTTTTTCCTTTTTTTCTACTTGTTTTTTCTACTATCTTTTTGTCTCTTTAGTTTCAATTCTCTGTTAATTTGTAGTAATTTCTCTGCAGTGTCAGTATTTTCTAATTTATCATTTTCTCTTTTTCTTTCCCATAACTTTACATTCACCTCACATCTCTCATGACACTGCATATGGACTAAATGTCTTGGCCAAAAAGAACATTTGAGGAACATTACCTTGCACAGTGATGTACGATGCTTTTTGGCATGAGTAAAATATTGAACAAATAACTCCTTTAGGCAACGTTATGTCTTGTTACCATTGGTTTCAACTGTTGTTGTTTGCCCTGGCCATGAGTAATATGGAACATCTTGTGGATTTGCATTGCTTGTAGGTTTTACATTGTTGGTGTATGACAAGGAAGGATTTTAATTAATTTATGTATTCCTGGTTTCTAAATTAACCTTTCAATAAAACCGCTGTAAATGTTGTTCTGAGTGCTGATATCTGGTGCTAAGTCATATAATCAAACCTTTATCTATGAAAAAAGGAAAGCAAATCAGTTTGCTTTTCTTTTAAGTGTACTTTCAGATTGTAAAACTTTAATAAGGATTGCAAGAATTGCTGCATTCTGACAGTTGGTAGCATGTGAAGCGTGATTCTTACTGGGACTTTATGCCTCCTTTATAAAACGTATGAAAGACTGAAATGTTAGAAAGTTCAGGAAATTTGTTGTTTTGTGGAATGTTAGGGCTGGAACCCATCAAAACTAGGGAACAGTCCTTCTATTGCACAAATTCAAGTTCCATCTGTATCTTGAATTCCACGTTCGATTCTGGAGTCAAAATGCAGATACACATATTGATGCTACGGGTATGTCATTATGGCAATATAGCCAATCAGATAGCAATAAAGGAGCTAGGAAAAAGGCAAAGGAGTATGGTATGGATGATTGGAGGTTTGTGATATTGCTGTGGAAAGTTGGTGTTTCTTTGTTTCAGTCCTGCAGAGGAGAAATAAAATAACCACATTTTTTGTGTGTCAGTTGCATTAGGAGTTGGACAGAACATTGAGATATGATTTAGTAGAATTAGATACAGAATAAAGACTTTGGTTGGCTTACGAAAGTTGCATTTATACGAATTAACAAAATAATTTATAAGGGTTCTAAGTGCTTATGCCATAAAACTAAAATGTTGCAACTTTGAAGAGATTCCACTTGTATGCTGGAATTGTAGTATTATCATAGAAGTAAGGAAGTAAATAAAAACATATTGCATCAGATTTTCTGTCATATTTCAAATAAATTAACTGTTCTAGACCTGTGATGAGCTACATATACAGAACTTCTGCTTTCTTAGGAAGCTATATAAAACAACATCTAGGGAAAAAGAAGTTTTTAAATAGGCAGTTTTGCTTGCAGTGAATTAATTGACTTATATTCTTAAAGAGCTAGTAGAATTACTTGATTATTCTGATTGTGAAGTTTTTCCTCAGTTTTGTGTAAGCCACAAAAAAGCTTGATTTTTCTGGTTCATCTGCAGAAATGATTTCTCACTGTAGCAAACAAAGATTTAACTACTCTTAACAGTATCGAAGAGTAGTTGTGCACCATGGCTGCCATCTGTTTAAATATTAAGTTTTCTAATCCTTTTCAGAAACCGCCCAGGTGACATTATGTTTAAAGTACCTCTAGCACAGTTTACTCTAGGACCACTCATGTTGAAAATAGTAAATGAAATTGCTGTGAACTTGAGAAAGATCACTGTCAGTGAACACACACTGTCCTTTAGAAATACACAAATCTGCATATTTGTTTTCCTTATTTGTTAATGTGTTGGGGTTTTTTTGTGGTGGTGTCTTTTTTCTTGCACCCTGTTTAGAAAGAATCTTTACATATCCACTGCGAAGGGTGATACAACATTACTGTGAGGCAGTAAACAGAATTCAAGAGTGCGAATTTCATGACCTGCCTTTGCATGTTTTGCTGTTTCCTGCCTTTGATTTGACTGTACAGATGTTGTGTTACAAGCTTTTATAATGAGGTTTTAATGAAATAAAGTTAGATGTAGTAAGCGTTTTACAAAGGATGATGAAATTGCTAATTGCGGAGAGAGCGAGCACTTCTGAGGTTTGTTTTTTCTCTGAGAAATCTTGTAATTTTTAGGACATGTAATGTTTGCAGCTTTATATTTGTGCTATTTTTCAAGAGCTTTGCAGAAAATAAAGCTTCTGACTGCTTTTGTGGCAGTTTTAAGAGTCTGAGCACTTAGCTTCTGGCAGAATAATTATTTTTACCTGTGCTTGATTTCTGCTGTAGTCAGAGTAAGTTAAAGAAAAATGTGGTAATATGTAGCTTCCTTAAATTCTGATCTTGTTATTATCTTCAGTGTGTGTGCTAGAGTCAGTGGTTTAAGAAAATGTGTTTTCTTCATACTCATTGAAAATACTGTATCTCAGTTTATGCATATTGATTCTCAGATTGTGGTTCTTCAAGTGGTGCTGTCTTCATGTTTTCAGATTTCAGAAGCTTCTGGATCATACTTAAATGTGGTTTTTTTCATTACTTTTCTAATATGTATTTGCAGTTTCCAGAAGTTAATCCTGGTTTTGCTATGGGATATCATTACTTAACCCTTTATAAGCAGTAATTTTCTATCTCTTTCTAGTGTTTGGGATAGACTGTTGTAACTGCTTTTAATTGCTTTATACCTAATACATTATTTATGTGGGGAATGAATAATCCTAGATTTTATACAGTTGACACTGTAGGGAGAAATAAAATTAACTAAAGTAGAATTTTGATATAATTTTAAATTTAATTCTTCTACTATTGTAAGGGTAGCTCAAATCTTATATAAACTTATATAAAACTTGTTATAATTACAAGTGATAGTACATGCTTTTTCTCTCCAGAAACATTGTACTAACTTACTGTTGAGTCATAATACTGCTTCCTACCACACACGATTCTTTCCTCTTATTTCTCTGACTGACATGCCATGCTTTTTCTGAGCAGAAGAATACGACAGTGTTTTCCAAATTTTCAAGTAAGGGGCTCCTGTGTTTTGTATACATTTATAGTTGTAGGAGTTCACGGCGATGACCTGGTTGTCATACACACTCAGTTGTACAACTCGTGATGAGATACTTGTGTTGAAGAGATGGACCTTGTACAAGACACAATGTTTCTAGTATTTCTGATTGTCCTAAATAAGTATTTGCAAAATCTCTTAATCTGGTTTTTATTTTGAAACGACAACAACAAAAAGTAAATGGTAAATTTGTGCTCTGCTTTCTGTTTGAGTGTCAGATGGCAAAAATGCAATCAAGTATGCTTACCGGGACGTAGTAGTATTATTTAAGTGAAAAGCAGCGGAGAAATAGACTTTCGTGAGCCATAGAAAACTTTGTAACTTATAATTGTGTTAGTTGAAGAATTATTTTATTTATTTATTTATTAAGTTTGAAAATCTCCATGGATTCTGACCAGTGATGCCTAGAGACTAGGTTAAAATATATTCCCCTTGTGTCCATTTAACAACACTTAATATAAAGCAATTTTGCCTTCTTATCTCTGTATGAGAGTGTTTACTTGTTGTGACCTTCTACACAAGCAGGAAAGCACAAAGTTGTAAAATAACAGTTAAGCAGGAAGATATAGGTATATGCAGGCAATGAGAAATCACTGTACTTTTAAGGCTGAGCTGCATTTCCGAGTCAATTTTTCAATTTTTTCTTTCAGCAGTGTGGACAGCAGTTATATCTTCTTCCTTCTTATCTGTGAACTTTTTCCATTACTGAAATTCTTGATGGAATACCGATGATTACCCGCATTTGACTATGAGATAGAATGAATGTTGCAGATCATGATACTTAAAAAAACAAACAAACACAACAACACAACAAAAAGCATAAAATGAACTCCTTCCTTCCACACTTTGAGGTGCTTTCTGTCTGTTGATAAGCTGAATGTGTGTACTAAGGACTGAAAAAACAAAGCACATTTTATGGGGAAACCGTGCTATTACATTCTCTACTTTTTGAAATAGTAAGATAATATTCCTGTTTTCTACTTTCTAACAATCATTTAGAGTAATCTATTTTGAGTTGCCTAGAGCTGTTCCTTATCTTCCAGTTCCTCCCTCAAAAAGATACTACCGTGTGTGCTGTAATCGCTTTATATACCTTCTGTCCCATCTTCACCTTTTTTTAATTTATCACACCAATCTTTCTCTTGGATGTACACACTGCACCTTCTCAGTAGTAGTATGTATGTATGTATTTATTTATTTATTTATTTATGTAATCTAAACGTACAAGGGAGCTTCCTGTTTACTTATATTAGGATAAATTGGTCAGCTGCTTGGAGGCATTTTTTTTGGTGACAAATTCAAATATTTCACATAATTTCCAAGCTGACATGTAAGGGGAAGACTATGAAAATTCCTCTGGGAAGTTATTCTGTCCCAGGCCAATCTTTCCTGCTAGGCTCAGAAAAAGGACCTGTATAACCTTATAAGCTTTGACCTTCAGCGCCATGGTAAAGTCCTTCTAAAATTATTATTATCCCCTCCCCTCCTTTGGAATATAGGAATATGTGCTGCACTTTCCAAATTCTGAAGTCTTTTGACTGTGTTGAAGTTCAGAACGTCTCTTATTACTCTGTTTTATAATGTTTTTTTCTCCACCCTCTACTCATTTGTTCTCATACCTGTATTTGAAGATGATCAAAGCTGTCCCACTTACCTCAAAGTGAGAAGACCTAAATACTTCTTGGTTTCCAGAAGCTGTAGTAAAAATCTGAAAAAAATTCATTCTTAGAGATCTGACAGTCTTTATGTCTGAGCCAACCAGGTGGATTTATGAGAACTCTTTAGTATTTGCTTTCTAAAAAAAAATCTACATTTTCCATAGATAATTTAGGAGGTGGTAGTAAGTGGCTGGAAAACTATCTGTTACCTTCCAGTCCCATTTTACCTTTTGTATGGCACTCTATATAAACACAAAAATACGTTTTACATAATTTCCCCTATATTTTTATTTTGATATTAACTGTAGAATTTTGAAATCACTGTTCCACTTTTGAAAAGAGTTGTTATACAGGATTTACTTGTGCTTCAGACAAATATAGATGAAATGCTGAAATATTTATAGTATATACTGTAAATACTGAAATATATATATATATGTATATATAAAAACCATGAAAACATTTGTAGTGCATGCAGTCAGTGGCTTGGTATTGTTATATAAAACAAACAAGCTGTTGTACTTAATGATTACTTGCAACAAGCCTTTCACGTTTTAATACACGTGATTTATTAGTTATTTTAGGCAAGCTTACATCTCAAAAATGAATGCTTTAGGTGATCTGTAAGAAGTACCCAGCGGTTTCAGGCTGAATTAATTCCCATTTAAGAAAACTAAATGGTTTAATAACAGTTTTTAAATTTTTAGAAATGTTTGCAAACACTTGCAGGGCCTTGGTTTTGTGGTTTGTTGTTTTTTTTTTTTCCTGGATGCAGCAGATGCTGTCTAACCAAAACCTCTTTAAAATAATCACAAAAGTAAATAGACGAACAGAAATATATGGAAAAAGGGGAAAATTGAGTTTATTGTAAACTTTCATTCTTTCTCAGTTCTCGACCATATGGAAGTGTGTGCTGACCATTTAATTATTATCATAATGCTTAGAAATGCTTGTAAGTTGACGTATTCGAATTTTAAATGTAGCCTATTATCTTCTTTTTATGCTTACTAATTATTGCAAGATGTGAAGATTTTCATCCCAAGCTTAGAATTTGAGTGATAATAGTATAATGTAATTTGTATATTTGGTGTCAAATAGTTTGTTTACATAATGGGGAAAGCCCTGAACAGAGTAGAAGTAGTAGCTGTTTTGTACTCTTCTGCTTGGAAGCACAGAATCTGAAACACAGGGGGATGATAATTCATTACACAGCGAGACGTAGCTTCAGAGCATGCAGGTTCCTCTTTGGGTGCATTTGGTGGACTGAGAAAAGGGAAAAAAACCTTTGTCTATGCAGTAGGTAAGTTCCATGTTTCTTATAACATTAAGAGAGACCTCTCTTAAGCATACTTTGTTTTGATATTTCAATATTCTACTCTCCTCTTAGCTCAGGGAAAAAAAAAACCCTGATTATTTTCCTCTTGTTTTCACAGGTTTCAATTTAAAGTTCTTTTCTTCTCATTCCCTTTCATACGATGTAAGAAAAACGAGCTGTTTGTCCCAGTTGAAGTGAAGGGTAACTACGAGCTTGTGTTATTCTACAGCTTTCAAATATTCCAGTGGAGTGTTTGATGGATCTGAGCCTTTTCTTCAGCTCAGTTGTAGAGTCTGCAGCACTGTCTGTGACTCACAGAGCTATTATTTTTCCCTCAGCTTTAACATCTTATAAACTAAAGAGGGTGGTGGACAAACGCCTTTTCCTTAATTTTCTGTTCGGTAGCAGAAAAATTTCTGTTCTGTTTTTTGAACTGTCAGTAGTATTGGCAGGTTTCTGAATCTTCCTCCTAGCATTTGTAAATGAAAACTGCTTTCTTAGCAGGTGTTAAGTTGCAGGAGAAATACCCAAATTCTTTTGTACAAATGTTTATAAGGAATGCAGTGGACCTTTGACCTTGCCCTGGGGTTTGCTGAAGATAGTGTCATGCTTGTGTTCTTTGCTTTACTTCATTTCATGCTCCTTGCTTACTTCTGGTGTAATAACCTTCCTTTGGCTACACTTGATTAGTGTTTCCACTTACTTAAATGTGTTCCAGAATTATTTTTTTTTTCCCCCTCACAGAGTTGTCAACTCTTAGGCAGAGATTTTCTAGATCGGTTTCTAACTTAATAACTTGGAATTCTGAGTTAGTGAACAAACTTGGAAGGCAGTCTTAGTTACCTTCAGGTTTATTCTACCGCAGCTCAAGTTGCTGACTCTGCTATTTTGAACAAGATTCTACATCCGGGACACATCAAACTTGTTATTCAGGGTTTTATATTTTCATTTTGTCATAACTGGTCTTTGGCGTAAGCATTTGAAATAGGTATTAAATTTTGTAAGATTGTTTTGCAATCCTTGTTCAGCTATGAGTTTTAAGTCCATTTTAGTGACTTACTGATCAGCAACAGTGAAATATATTTGGGCATTTATAGCCCCAAAAATGGCTGTGTGCCAACAGGAACCGTGGTTCTAAAAGATACGACAAATTAGTTTCGTTGCAAATTCTCATTATGTTGGTTTTTTTTTTGTTTGGTTTTTGTTTTTGTTTTTTTTTTTTTGTCTGAGGAGTGGGGAGAAACAAGGACTAAAGGAAGGAGAGCTGAGTTTTTGTGGTTCGTGTTCTGTTGATTGGAATAGATTTTTCTCCACCTGATGCTGGAGAGATAATTTTTTTAATATAAAGTAAAATATCAGAAATTTCTCTAACAATTCTAATTTTAAAACTTTGTTAGGTATCTAGAAATTACGCAATGGGTAACATTAAAGCCATCATCTTGGTTAAATCCCATCTTTTCCTATCACTGAACAGTGAGAACTGTTATTGTCAGTTATTGTCAGGTAATTGTCAGTATATTGTCAGTTATTGTCAGGTAAGTTATTGTCAGATTGCTGAAAGAAATGTTTTATCTGATTGGAGTCCCAAAATATGAAAATCTAAACACATAACAAAATGTGATAGGGTGGTTTTTAAGGAGAAACAATTGTTGCAATTTCAAAAAGGTGTTGGTTTTGATTGGTGTGGTTTATTTGGGGTTTTTCTTGTTCCAATGTAAATCCCATAAAGTTCTGGGAATTTTTAATTTAAAGTGTTTTAAGTCCTCCAATGTTGAAATGCCTTTATAAAACTGTTGTACGTTTACACTGTTTTGGGTTACTTCCTTTCTCCACCTCTTGCACGTGTCTCTGCCTTCTTCCTTTGTGCTTGGGCTGGTGCTGGGCCACATGATCAGCCTATCTGGAAAGCTGGTGGGGCTACAGGCTGGCCCCCACCTCAGAACCTGTACCTTACACATTGTCAGCAGACCTTGTAGTGGTGAGATGTTGTAAAACATCAGCGAGTATATTCATGTGGTCTTTTCAAATCAAATGTATTTTCTTTTTGTCTGCACTTTAAAAGAAATGAGATGTCCTTGCCCATCTTCCAAAGCAATTAAAAAGCTTCTGTTTGTGGTCCTTGGGCAATGAACTGGAGGAAATAAGCCCTACCTATAAACTGTGCTAGCCATTGTTACCTAGTTTCTGGTTAACTACAGTGATAGTCCACACAGAGACAATTTGCATTTGTATTCGGAGAACATTTTCAGGTTTATATCAAGTCGATTATATCAAACTTGTTGCCATTGGTGTGTCTAGTTAAAGACTGCTACCTGTCACATCAGTGTTATTTTCACGATGGACCAACATACCTCTTTTATAAGGTGCAGTAGGAGAGAAGATCGCTACTAAGAGCTCAGATTCAAGCTTCGGTCTCTATTTTTAGTGATGCAAGGAGAAGAGAAAAAGATCAATTAGTTTTCAAGAAGAGCAGCAGTATTTGCACCTTTGAGGTACATGAGCAAATTTTAAATTTCATAATGAAGAATAGCTGGTGTAAGTAAAATGTAAGGCAAATGAATGAGTCTTTATTTAGGGAACTTCTTAATGTAGCCTCTTGAGAAGGTGCTAACTTTGTTACTGGAGACAGAGTTTGGAAGTTTGGGTTAATTTGCCTTACAGTTGCAATTTAGATAAAATGCTAGTTAGCAAAAAATTCCTTCTGGATAGATGAGAAAATGTTGCCTTTTCTTTGTGAACAAGGATGTAGTAACACCTGTCTGTGTCACTTGGAGGCTGAGCTGCTGTGTGTTGTGTAGTATGAGTAATGAGGTGTGTCTTGCATGAATTGCAAAGAATGCTCACTGCCTCGGAATGATGGTTCACAGCTGTGGCTCCAGCATTTGTGTGATAGACATGAGTAAGGATTTTGTCTGCTGTAATACAACTGAGGTTACTTGGGCAAGGCTCACTGAGGCTCAAATAAGAGGATGAAGTTGCTAATCTATTTTAGAAAAAATTTAACTGGGATAGAAGCAGGTTTTAATAGTATAGAATATGGGGTTATTGGTGAGTATATTGGAAGAAGAGCTGTAGTATAGTTCTCTATTATTTTTTTTATTAGTTCTCTTTTTTTAAGAGTGAAATGTCAAGTCTGAGTGAGAACAAAGTTGCGTTATAAATCATCTGTTGCACTAGAAGCATTGGAGTTGTAGTAAGCACATCCTCTCACAAGATGGCAGGGAGATTACCTTCATGCCCAGAGATTTATTTTTTTAAATCATATCAAAGAGGGCTCAGACTGCCAAAGAACACAAACCTGTCCTTTAGAATGTTATATTACTTTTTGATGAAATTGTCCTGAAAGAAGGACTATGTAGAGAAAATAATCTGTTTTTCCAACACTATACTGTCCCTTCTTATGGTGATCAAAGGGACTTGCAGACTCAGATTAAATTTCAAAAAGGCCTAATATTCAGTAATTTAACCATATGTTTTCCATCTGTTGATTTATTTTAGATTTTGAATTTTAAAACAGTGAACAGAGTTGCAATCCTATCTAGTTATTGTAAACCTTAAAACTGCTTTTTACTTAAGCTGAGTTATATATGGTTTAATATCAAAGCTTTCAAGTTTCACACATTGGTTTAGACTGCCTATGTAGAACTCAGACTGTACTATCTCTCTCAAAGAAATAAAAAGGGAAAAATAGATCTATCTATTGAGCTAAGTAAGCTGACTTGAGTCAGAAGAGAGATGTATTCCAGTGGCTAGTGCTAGCCAAAAAAAAGCTTTGTGCTTTAAACTTAGCATTCCTAGGAATTTTGTAGCAGTTTCATCATAATGTTTCGTTCAGTTTGAATCCATGTAAAAGAGTAATGATTCATAATGCGTTGGGCTCTTTTTCCTTAAATTGTCAGCAAAAAAGATCTCTCAAACTAATTGATGACTTAGATTTGAAATAATGTTGTAAGCTGTCAAGTTGGTTTGGCAACCAATTTGAACTTTCCTGGTAAACCAGTGTTGTTGTATTATTAAATTATCTCTTTACCACCAGATTGTTATTGATCCCTTCCTTAAAAATCCATCCTAAAAGCTTTGAATATTTTCAAAGTTATACATTAGGCAATTCATTAACGTAATGTAATGCAGAATTTTTAATACTTTAAATATACTTGGAATAGTTGTAATGTGTATGTTGCTTTGAAGAGCCTGTTCACCAATTAATAGGATATACATAACGAGCCACTCTAGCAACCAAATATCTGTTCTGCTTTCCTTTTAACACTCTGACATGGATTGTGAGGAGATTTCTAGTGTACCTTGGAAAGGGGAAATAGAAGCTTGTGACAGTCACTATTGTGTTTGATGGGTTGAGCCCTTAGTTATGGCCTTAATTAGTAGTCTTGTTTATCATAAAATGAAGGTTTACACTGGTACTTCATTCATTGTGCATGATTGTATATTATCTTGTGCTTTTTTGAAGTCTTTGTCCTCAGTTTTGCTGTCTGTATAATATTATTTTTTCTAGAGAATATTAAAGGTGTATTTTCATTGAAACAGCAGAATTAAATCTGCTTTGTGTGAATTTTTGTGCATATGGATTTAGAAAATGCAGACTTACACTAAAATTCTTACATCACATTAAGGAAGTTGTACATACGCATGTACTTATTTGTTTAAAATGAAGATAATGTCTTTTTTTATACTACTTCTGACCTATTCTGTTGGCATTTGATCTGAACTCCAGATTGCAGCACTTACATGTGTAAACGGTAGAACTTCGGTAATTATTGGTGATTAATCTTTTGCTACTTACCTTCTTATAGGATTATTAGGATTTGTCCTACTGTAATAAGTTCTGTAGGTAATATTGCACAACTATTTACAGTGGTTTTTTTCATCTCCAGGACTAATGGCAAAGGAGTAAACCAACATGGCAATGATGGTCCCACCTGTGAAGCTGAAATGGCTTGAACATCTAAACAGCTCCTGGATCACAGAAGACAGTGAATCTATCGCAACAAGGGAGGGAGTTTCTATCTTGTATGCTAAGTTAGTCAGCAATAAAGAAGTAGTGCCATTGCCCCAGCAGGTTCTGTGCCTCAAAGGACCTCAGTTACCAGATTTTGAGCGGGAGTCTCTATCTAGTGATGAACAGGACCATTACTTGGATGCCCTTCTTAGCAGCCAGCTGGCACTGGCGAAGATGGTATGCTCAGACTCTCCATTTGCTGGAGCGCTTCGAAAACGCCTCCTTGTGTTGCAGCGTGTCTTCTATGCACTTTCTAATAAATATCATGATAAGGGTAAGGTGAAACAACAGCAGCATTCACCAGAAAGCAGTTCTGGATCAGCAGATGTGCACTCTGTCAGTGAACGTCCTAGGTCAAGTACAGATGCACTCATAGAAATGGGGGTTCGGACTGGATTAAGCCTGTTATTTGCACTACTAAAACAAAGTTGGATGATGCCTGTGTCAGGACCCGGCCTCAGTCTTTGCAATGATGTTATCCATACTGCAATAGAAGTCGTGAGCTCTTTACCACCTTTATCTTTAGCAAATGAAAGCAAGATTCCACCAATGGGGCTGGACTGTTTATCACAAGTAACAACATTTCTTAAAGGAGTAACAATTCCGAACTCTGGGGCAGACACTTTAGGTCGTAGATTAGCATCTGAATTGCTTCTTGGTTTGGCTGCCCAGCGAGGTTCCTTGCGGTATCTTCTTGAATGGATAGAAATGGCTTTAGGTGCTTCAGCTGTAGTAAATACCATGGAGAAAACCAAGTTGCTGCAAAGTCCAGAAGGGATGATAAGCTTTGATTGCTTTATGAGTATATTATCACAGATGCGACGATCTTTGGTAGGTATACCAACTTTGATTTTTCTGTGTTTCAAATGTTGCATTCTTAACTTGAAATAGTTTATCAACACTGAATAGCGGTTTGCTGAATAATTTGCTTAATATTTTAAAACGGATGGGGTTTTTTTTGGGGGGTGAAGTATTTTTTCAGTATTTCCTTTATTACCCACCGTCTCTTTCTCTTCCTCCCTGCCCACCCATTTCCTCATATATAAAGGATACAGAACAGCAACGCAATCCCAATGTTTTAACTTTTGGTGTTATACTCTATATTTTCAGGAAAACAATCCAGGATGTACTTGATCCACTTGTGCTTTACCTATGGAACTGGTCTTTAGGCTTGCTTTCCTGAATTTGCTTAGAATTCAAGGTTTTCCAATATCCCTTGTTTACTGGTCAAAGTTACATATATTGGGCATTCCTGCTCTCCAGTTAACCTGGACCTCTGCTTATACATTTTGGGAGAATCAGTAAGATTTGAGATGATTATAATTTCTACTACTGCTTAGAAGTGAATGCAATAAGAAAGTGAGCTAAATTGTTTGGAAGTATGGCACATTTCTTGTCCTAGATGAAAATTCCTTTCAAAGATATGAAATTATTGTACAATATGCAGTTAGAAGCTATGGCACATCTCTGCCTCGTGTACTCAGACTGAAACAGGGAAGGAACTTTTACCTTGAAGTAGTAATTCTTTTCTCTCTCTTAGGCTTGTAGTGCTTACTAATAAACAAAAATATTAAAAATTTAAAGAATGGGGACCATGAGAAGAACATGGCAGTGGTGCAATCTGAATTGGATTGAATGTCCTGATGGGCAACTTCATTTGTTGTTGGTTTTGGACTAGATATAAAATAAGAGACCAAAATGTGGAAGATAATGATGCTTAGTAATTTTTAAATTAACTAATAAGAACTTTAAACTAAACACAAGTGACATGCATTTCAGAGTAAAACAGTATTAGGATAAATTAACTCTAAACCTAGATATTTTCACAAAAATTAATAGATAAGAAAGATTAACTTGCACTTGTCACATTTTTTGTTACCCTGAAGTGTATGCAGATATTGAAGCTTAAGGGAGAAAGGTAGTTTACTTATGCATATATAAAGAGCTTCTAATTATGTTAACTATAAGAACAAATGTCTGATGTATTTTTGTACAGGTGCACTGTTGCTGTATGAAAGTATTTTTCTCATAATAACAACATTTAAAATTTGTAGGGGTCATCTGCTGATCGAAGTCAATGGAGAGAGCCAAATAGAACCTCTGATGGCTTATGTTCTCTTTATGAGGCAGCTCTGTGTTTATTTGAAGAGGTATGTCTTGAAACAAACCTTGACTTTAAGGTAATTATAGGTTTTTTTCCCTTCACGCATCTGATTTGTGCATGTGGTTATGATGCAGTCTCTGCTGAGCTATTCTGAAGTAGAAGAGGGAGGTTAAAAAGGTAAAAAACTGAGATGTAGAGAAACAAAGTAATTTTGGGAAGCTAATGACGTAGCGATAGATGATTTGTGTTTTAGACAGAGAATCATACTGAGGAGAAATTGAAGTTGCACTAAACATTGTGACTATATGGAAATAAATTAAAATACCACCTTGTAATAAATCTCTCATTTTAATAGGTCTGTCGAATGGCATCAGACTATTCAAGAACATGTGCCAGCCCTGACAGCATTCAAACGGGTGATGCTCCCATTGTTTCTGAGACCTGTGAAGTGTATGTTTGGGGTAGCAACAGCAGTCATCAACTGGTAGAAGGCACTCAAGAGAAAATACTTCAGCCCAAGCTTGCTCCAAGTTTTTCTGATGCACAGACAGTGAGTGACATTTATAGTGATTCATTACGTAATATTTAACAGCTTGATACGTATAGTATGGAATTGGGAAATAACAGTTTATTTCTGAGTGTCAAGTTGTAATGAAGGTATAATGCTCAGAACCCGTCATACAAGTTATTTTATTGAGAGTATCTCACTACTACTTATGTTGACGCTTGGAAAAAAAATCCTGTTGGGTTTTTTTAATGTCACACAGATAATAGCCAAGTAAAAGAGCAATTGAATTACCTAATTTGCTAGGAAGTGCATTTGCAGATGTGAATTTGTTGTCTGTAGTTGTTTGGTTTTTTACTGTTGTTTAAAGGTATCTTAAACTACCTCTTAAACTACTCAGCCTCCTTTTCCATTGGTGTCTTTCACCAAGGCTGTCTAGTTTAAAAGTCCAGCCTGGTGTAACTGCTGGCACAGTAACCTTAATTAGCTCTGTGAAAATCAGCATACAGTATGCTCTTTCTGCTCTCAGTCACAGATTCTGCAGTTGCAACTGAGCACTTTTATTGGTGCGTGACACAGAAGAGAATAGTTTGCTTTTCTGTTACTGTATTGGCTTTGCAGTGTTGACTTAAGTAAAAGCATTTTTTTGGTCATTAGGCAATTTAGGTACATTTTCTGAAATTGTTTCTATTGACATCATTGATTTATATGCCAGTGGACTGCAGGACCAGGCATCATAAAGCAAGTTTATATTTTCAAAACACTTTGTTTAAAGAAAACACTATACACAAGATGAATGAGTGATCTGAATGATTGAGATATTCTTTAAATAGTACTGTATACATCCATACAACATATTTATGTGATTTTCCACTGGGATAAAGAATTTTTTTCTTTAACCTTTATTGACAATCTTTGTAGATTTGTCTATATGTCTAGTTAATTCACAGTAAATAGGACTGTCCCCTGCAGTCACCACCTGCTTTTACCATTTTATGATGTGGACATACAGTGCCTTTATGCTTCAGAATGGAACCCACTTTGCCCTTATAGTGTGTTAAGGTTCCTATAGGAATTTATCACAGGGCTAGTTGGTTTCAGTTAGGTCATTCTTCAGCTGTGTGCTGACTTTATGATAGAGGCAAGTTCTTACTGTCTTAAAAACTTTTGGTCTTATTTCTTTGGTGTTTATGTAATTGAAATGCATAGTCTCAAATGGTACTGGATTTCTAGCATTTAGCATGTTTCTGTAATGTGGGAATAACTTGGTACTGGTTAAATTTAAGTAAAACTTCTATTGCTTTATCAGGTTGTTACTTTGTCTTTTTAATCTTAAGAAATTAAGATACTTTAAGACTGTCCATTTCCATCCATGATTCTTGGAGATCTGAAGGAAGCCTGAGTTTTGTAGTCTGTAGAAGAGATGCAAATAAAGAAAAAATTAATCAGTATTTATATCCTTTATATCAAGAAAAGAGATTTACTCACAACATTTGTCAAGAATTTGAATTTTACTGCTTGCTGAAGTCCAAATTATCCATAATTCTTACATCATGTTATATGAAAGGGTTATGTAAAGAAACCTGACAATTCTGTTTAAAAATACAGATGTCTAGACCTATATGTGATTTTTACATTTATCTAATCTTTCTTTTTTACTCTTTTAACCTTTTTCTTTTTAGATTGAAGCTGGACAATACTGTACTTTTGTTATTTCTACGGATGGTTCTGTTAGAGCCTGTGGTAAAGGCAGCTATGGGAGACTAGGACTGGGTGACTCTAACAATCAGTCCACATTGAAAAAATTGACTTTTGAGCCTCATAGGTCTATTAAAAAAGTGTCATCTTCAAAAGGATCTGATGGTCACACGTTAGCATTTACAACAGAAGGGGAAGTCTTCAGCTGGGGTGACGGTGACTATGGAAAACTGGGACATGGAAATAGTTCAACTCAGAAATATCCCAAACTTATTCAGGGTCCTCTGCAAGGAAAGGTATATTTTGTATAGTAGAATACCTTTTTTTGTTCTGTTCAGTTATGATGTGTAAAACTTGAAATACGTAAACCATAGAACTTTTTCTTAAGATTTTATGTAAGCTTCTCTTTTAAGCTGGGTCTGCTTTCAGCAAAGCACTAAAACTTACGGTTGTCTTTAGGCGTGTGATTTGGACTGTCAGTATTGGATTTCAGTAAACCTTTTCATAGTCTTGAGAATGAAACTTGCTCACATGCATTTGCTGAACTGCAGTGAAATTCCAGGAGGTGATTGCTTTTGTTGGCTGTAACTAATGGCTGTAAATAATGAGAAATTTTTGTCTATAACTTTTTTACTGGCTCCATTTGAAAAGTGGCTTTGGATTGTCCTACAAGGCCTTCTCTTTCCTGTCTGTATGTTTTGGCCAGTGTTGTAAACATACTCTGATGCTTTTGGTGGGTTTTTTTGGTTTTTTCTGCTCTAAGGCTAGAATATCATTATGTTACATTTGCTTGTTAGAGAAATCATGATGATTTTATATATAAATTTGACTCTATCTGTTCTGGTTTCTGCTTATTAAATATTAAATATAAAAGATTGCAAAGATGTGTGACTAGCCTCACATGAGTGAACAAGTCAATTTACTTAGAGACTGCTTTTGAAACTTAACTTTCATAAGCTTTCAAACTTTATACTCAATTAATGTAAAAACATGATTTTTATTTTTGCTTGGAATGTAGGTTGTTGTATGTGTATCTGCTGGATACAGACATAGCGCTGCTGTTACAGAAGATGGAGAGCTATATACCTGGGGAGAAGGGGACTTTGGAAGATTAGGTAATTTTAAAATTTCATTACATGCTTTCAGAAGAATTCCTATGTCTGGTAATGATACTGTGCATCTATTTGTCTTGTTCTTTTATTGTGCTCTCTAAATACACATACATTTAAAAATAGTCCTATGGTTTAGTGGCAGTAAGGTATGAACAAGTGTTCTAGAGTATGTCTTAAAAAAATGAAACTTTTGTTAACCTTACTACAGATCTCTTCCAAACTTTACTACATATCTTTCCAAAAAGTAGACAGAAATTATCATTTATGATAATTACAGCGTTTATGGGTTTTGCAAAATCTTACAGAAATTACAAACTATGAATAGAATTCAATCTTCACAAAAATAAAAAATATTTTTCTTTTTCCTTAGGTCATGGTGACAGCAACAGCCGCAACATCCCAACTCTAGTAAAAGATATTAGCAATGTAGGAGAGGTTTCCTGTGGCAGTTCACACACAATAGCTCTGTCCAAAGAT
The DNA here is from genome assembly GCA_004320125.1 of Scolopax mira. Lineage (NCBI taxonomy): Eukaryota > Metazoa > Chordata > Aves > Charadriiformes > Scolopacidae > Scolopax > Scolopax mira. The sequence goes on along the minus strand of BJBW01000764.1, from coordinate 1,152 downwards.
GGGAGAACAGTATGGTCATTTGGGGGAGGAGATAATGGTAGGTAAAACTAACATTTTGGCAGTAATTTTCATTTTATGCCATCTAGGTCATAACTTCAGTATTCCTTGCAGTTTGGTGTTTAGGATTTTTTTTGTCATTTTGTCATTCAAGAAGAGGATTTTAGTAAAATCCAAATACATTATTTGAAGTTTAACTGCAAAATTGTAGACCTTAAAAACTGATTATCAGAAGGATGAGGGATCATTTCTGGAAAAAATGCTTTGCTGATAACTTCTAAAAAACTCACTTGATTTGGCAATAACTGTATTCATGGTCTAAAAACTGTTTCATTTAAGCTGCCTCTTGAAGAAACATCTCCCATCTCAAAAATGAAGGGCTTCTAAGCGTCATTGGTAGTGGATGCTTTGTCAAATACAGTCGTTTGTTTTTTACTGTTACTCTATTTAGCTAAATTTGGTTATGCTGCTAGATAAAAATTAAATACAAGATTGAAATTCTTGTATTACTGCTTCCCAGCAATAATAAAAGTGAGAGAAGAGAGGAAAATGCAGACTACAGAATTGGTGGTTTATACAACTGGGTAGGAATTTGAATTTCATCTGAATGCTAGCTCTGACATACTCATATGGGATTGTTCCCACTTCTCTGTCTCCCTTTTTCTATAATTTCAGTTGAAAAATCAATTTTTATCAGGACAGCCATCTTAACCTTCCCAAAGTATTGGCATTCACTCTTCTGTTTCAGTAAATTATAAAGACTGTGGCTTTTGGACATTAATAATATGGTACTAAAATATTGCTGTAGGGAAGGCAAAATGACAGGAATCAAAGCCTAATCTTTGATCAGTCTTTGTAATATATTTCACATTTGATTTTGTTTTTTCTCCTTCATTTTGAGGAATGTTTTTCTGTCAAAACAATGGCATAGTCTAGTCATACTCCTTGTTTTTGAGGTCACTGATTGAATATGATGACATTGTGGAGATGAGTAGCTGTTTTCAAGAGAAACTTAATGGATGGATAAGGGAATAAAACCCCTAATGTTTGCAGAAATGCACATAGCTGTTAGGAAAAAAAATGCAGAAAGGCTTTTTTTTTTTCAAGTCACTTTATAAGTACAGGCTGGAGAAGTGGGCTCAAGTAAATCACATG
>BJBW01000762.1:11654-36023 GCA_004320125.1 Scolopax mira | reverse complement strand
GTGCATCTCATAAAAGGCAATACAACATTTAGCCCCATAAATGGAATGTTGTTTCTTTTGGGTTTTAAGTTCTATGCACAATGAGATGTTGCAAGAAGAACTGTGACTATTTCTGTGAAATACAATTATTTTGTATTGAGCTCTACTTTGACTCTAAACGGAAACACATTCCTATGCAGTTCCTTAGTTATTCTGTAGTTATTTTTTTAATTTTAAATTATGTTAGATTTCTGATAATTCTATGCCATCTCTAAATTGCAAGGTTATAATAAGAAATTATTATAAGAAAAAGTTGCATCATCATAGAAAAGAATCTATCTTCTAGTCAATTTCAAGAATACAGATTTATTTATTTTTTCTTGACAAAGAGAAAATATATCGTGGTTTCTTTTAAATTGAAATATTAAAAAAAATACTATTCTAAACCTTTTTGGAAGTTTTATGTGGAAAAAACCACAACATACAAAACCCAGTTTCTTAGAGCACACGCCAAAATGAGAGCTACTAACTTAAGAAAAGGCAAGAACTACCTTAAGTGCATCTTAGTGTTTTCCTCAGTTTTCAGTTTCCTACCTGTCTGTCCTAAAGCCACTTTGTCAAGTTGATGTCGTATTCCCCCAGGAAATACTTACTTTTCAGTGCTGTAACAAATTCTTACTGTTTTAAGACAGGCCTAGAGGACAGAGATTTGAATTCTTCTGTGGTTCTTTGCTTCACTGCATCCAAATATGTATTGTATTCTGAAAGAGAAGCCAGAAGCCAATCCTGCATACAGAAATTTAAATCTGGGAATTTTCCACCTACAGGCCTCAGCAGAACCAGCTTTGTGAACACCTATAGTCATGAGCTGCTTTATAAGGTTTAAGAACCTGCATAATCAGGATACCATATACATCTATGCTTAGAATAAACTAAGCCTAACAAAAACCAACCAAACCAACCAACATCTGTCAGGAATTTGTTTTTCATTAAACCATGCAGGATGAATATTTGGAAATGGCTTTTCTGTTTGAATGCTTCCATTTGAAAATTCTAATCCTCATTATATTCCGCCTAACACCATAGGTACACAGCAACTCTACCCCAAATACACAGAATTCAAAGTTGAGTCAGATGAAAATATAGGATCAAAGATTAACAGAGCCGCAAGTTATGTGTTAGTATGTGCTGTGTATACTTGTAGGGTTTGTTTTTAAAGCAGCACATCCATCCATATAGCCTATAGTTTTGCAGAACTTCAAATAAAGAGAGAAGAGTCATCCTAAAATAAAATGAGATTTTATACTGGCAATATTTAAAAAACAAATATCATCATATTCTGAAGAACTGATTTCAATAACAACTGATTTATGTTGTTCACCCACTGTTCACCATTATTTATTCACCCACTGAATAGCCTCAATTTATGTAAAATTAATTTATGCCCTCTATTAATCTTTGTAAATAACACATTTTTTAGATTGCAACTATCTAAAATTTCACTGTCCACCAGAAAAATAGAAATGGTTTTGATGCCATAATTGCTGGCTACTGCACTTCTTGGGGCATAGTATTTTTTGTTAACATTATTTAACTGGGGTGCCATGAGGTAACTGCACTTGATTGTGAAATGCACTGTTTTGGAAATCATATGCCAGACTCTAGAGACTGCCTAATTCTATTCCTCTACCTCCTGGATACAGTCAAAATATCAAATAAGACAACTAAAAGCACAGTACTTCTGTTGTTATTAGAAAGAAAGGTTACACAAGATAGTCTTTCACAATACTTAGTAGGATAATTTATTTGACTGTAGGAGTCTTATTTCCACATCTGCATTGTACAAGATGTCAGACTAGACTCTAAAAAATGTAAGAAGGAGCAATCATCAAGTAGATGACTGATTCAAATGATTTTTTAATATTGTTGCCAGTGTCTGTAAGGGTCGACTATAAAATGACTTATGTACATTAGAAAAACAAGCAAACAATAAGAGAGAAATTAAGAAAACCAATAGCTATTTCAAAGATTAAGTTCTGTTATTACAAATATTTTGTGCAGCTTAAGATTGATTAGTGAAGTTACTTAGTTTTGAAAGCATTGGAAGAATTAAAGACAAGAATATGATTTTTCTTTTTATTCATTACGTTTTCAAAAGTGAGACAGAAATAAGAAATATTTGCTTCCTTACAAGCAACATCAGAATGATTCAAACAAGTTCACTCTTTCAGAGAAAGCCTTCTATTTAAACTTTACAGGTCTATTTAGCTTCACAAAGAGAGAAATAATTGGGGGAAGGGAACTCATGTGGCACCCTGTCAGGAACTACTTTCACTATTCACCAAGAACAGAAGGCGAACTTAAAAAAAAGTAAAATAAAAATCATAGAAGCCTATTAAACCCACTCATTGGGACAGAAGTTGATTTTGGGAGCAGGTTAGAGTCAGCAAGGAGTTCTGTATCTATCTGAAATTGTTAGAGAAGAGGGGCCAATGGAAAAGTGTACCTCTATGTACGTACAGATTACTGATTAATAAGAGACAGGTACTTAGAAAGCACTTTTTTTTTTTTTAAGAAAAGTAATAGCTACAGAAAGACATTTGAAAGGTGTCTGCCACTAAGTTGCTTCCTTTCTAAGGTATTCATCCATGGTTAACAAGACCAACAAATCCTACTGCTCTGTCTGAAGCTGTAGCTGGTTCTGTTTTACCACGTGTGAAGCCTGCCTATATAAATGCTTTCTCTTAGCTCAAGTATGTTCTCTCTGACATTTCAGAGAAAACAATGGCACCCCTCTGAGTCAGGCTGCAGAGAATTTGGGTTTGATATTGTTTGTGGGACGCCGTTCTGTTTATCACACAATAGGGTTTCTGTTTCTCCATCGATCCTATTGTGTTAAATCACACTGCTTTTTTTAAAGCTCAGTTTTAAGTTATAGCCTGTCAGGCGCCCTAAGGCATCTAGACACTGGGTTCCCCATAAATTTAAAGTTATTACTGCTCAGTATTGCCGTAAATGAGTTAGTCATCTTTTCTCATAAAGCGGCAAGGGAACGGACTGAAAATACAATGCAGCTGCATCTTATTTAAAAGAGTGTCTTTCAAGAGGTAAAAGACATTAACATGCCCTTTCGGAAACTATATGAAAGTCTGCCCAAACAACAATAATTCACCACAGAAAGGCTGAATGAAGCCCTGTCTGCACTCAAGAAGTAGCCATAGTTAGCCCTTGTTGTACAACATGGCTGTGGCCAAGCTGCGTACTGACCACATTTCCTTCTTCTGTTAACACGGATGAAAAGCATTAACCTGCACAGAATCACCAGATGCAACACAACTAACATGGTTTTGCCTTATCTGTGACTAAGTGAGGTTATTCTTACAGCATAGAATCATATGGGGTTGGAAGGGACCTCTGGAGATCTTCTAGTGCAACCCCCTCACCAAAGCAGGTCCAACTTAGAGCAGGTTGCACTGGAAATTGTCCAGGCACATTTTGAATGATTCCAGAGAAGGAGACTCCACCACCTCTCTGGGCAGCCTGTTCCAGGGCACTGCCACTCTCACAGTAAAGAAGTTCCTCCTCATGTTTAGGTGGAGCTTCTTATACTCAAGTTTGAGCCCATTTCCTCTTGTCCCGTCACTGGGCACCACTGAGAGAAGACCAGCCCTGTCCTCCTGACACCCTCCCTTTAAATGTTTGTATGCATTGATTAGATTCCCCCTAAGCACGAAGAGACCCTAAGAGAGAAACGGGAGAGAAGGAAACACAGTGGATGTGGAGTACTCAATAAGCAGCTGCTGCTATGGCCCTGCCTGTCCCACTAGTGGATTTTTGAACCCACCCAACCTGCTCCTCACATAAGACACAGGCCCACATCTATACACACAGAGCCCCCAGCAGAGAACAACAGAAGTGCAGTCTCCATCTCCCTTCTCATGCTTAGTCAGAAACCATCCTTTTTATTATTTGCACTTGCTGAATTTCATTATTTGTGCAATAGTTCTTGACACTGAATTACTGCCATTTAGTTTACAAACCGCAGTAAGAGTTGCTGGGCTACATACTACGCTTTTTCTGATAAAACACCATCAAAGAAGAACGGCATTAGGTTATTTTCATCTCATGTTTTACATCTTTACAGACTTGCAGGCAGTAGTCTTCCTAATGAAATTTTGAAGGTTGGAGTATGTTTGTAATAATGATAAGAGACACGAGAAAAAACTAGAACAGTCCAAAAGATTGTGAGCAACACATTAAAGAGACATAGGTGAAGCATTTGGCCATTGCAGGGATTTTAACTCTAAATAGCCTACTCTGAATTGAAAGCAATGAATCTCTTGAGTTGGCTTTTTAAAAGTTGTTGGTGTTAAATATTGTTATGACAGCTTCAAGTCACATAATAACTCCCTGTTTGAAGAACTAGATGGATATTTGGCCTCATAGATCCCATCAATGAAAGCTGTTAGCAAGAACCAAGAACTTAAAAGGTTTCAATAAACTAATAAATAGATCTAAAATACTTTCTTTGTAAGAAATCTACTGCCTTGAGAAGTCTAGGAAGAGACAGCTCCTGATTTTGGTATCATACCACATGGCATTTTGTCCCCCCTCTCCAGTTTACAGTAACTGCCTAATGGGACGAAGCAACCAAAACGCCCATCACCATATGAATCAAGACATTTATCCATTTCAAATGCAATATGACATTGATGAGTACTACAGCAGTCAAACATCAGTAGGAACTAGAGCTGGCTTGGACTAAAATCAAAGACAAGTCATTTTTAGTAGACTCTAAGAATACCTTTTATGAAAGATTATTTGCTAATCCCCTTTTCCCTCTCATAAAAAAAAAAGGATGAAGAAAATATCAAATGGAAAAAAAAAAAAGTCACATTTAAACAGAGAAAAGGATAGTCAGGAACATGGATTTCCTGCAGGTTTGAGTAACCTGCAAACTTTCACTTGCTCATTCAGCCATCAAAGAGCATATGCCCACAGGCCTTGTCCAATGGAGAGACATTTGGACTACATTAAGCTTCCAGGGGGTATGTGTGCAAAACTCCAGCATGAAACAGTTATTAAAAAGACTGCATGTTTGCTATTTCTGTGGTTTGTCAGAAAGGTCATTGTTTAAGATGTTTTCATTTAATGAAAATGTGCATCCATTTTTGTTATTGTTGTTTGGTTGTTTCTTTCATGTATGTTCCTCCTTCTCAATATCATTGTTTGTCATCATATTGTGAAGTATCTTGCCATTCCTCTAGTTGTCATGGAACTGGTTAGATGTTATCAATTTTTACAACTTCTCATTACACTAATGGTTAATTTACAGATGGGTGTGTTTCTGCCATAACAACTTCTCTGAACTCATTAGGAAGTTCTGGACTGGAGTAGGATAACACTAATCGTAGTGGTAAAGCAGAGTAGTGTAGGAGCTGCATTACTTTAGCAGACAAACACTTGTTATACTTCTCAGAAACTCATCAGATCTTGCCTCTTAATCTAAGCCCCTAAACTGAGCAGACACCTACACTTTTATTCACATAGTACCAAATGTAAGCAAAATTATTCATCCTGTGCAGAAAATAACACCAAATACTGAGCCTCCACTCTTCATTTTGAGGATGTCTGCTGACCTAGCAGAAATAAGTAGCCTAGATAATAAGAACACAGCAATTAAGGACTTGAAAGCACAACCTGCAGCTGAGGTACAAAGCAGTCAAAGAGATCACCCAGTTAACCTTTGCACAAACTGGAGATGTGGATAACTGTACGTTTCCTCCATTATATGAGAACTGATGAAAACCTGCCTTTCGTATTTAGAGATAGAAAAGAATATTAGAAAAATCATACAAAGCAGCACACAAACAACTTTTAAAAGATAGACAGAAAACATTAACAGATGAGTTGACAGTAGGTAAATATTTGTATTCTACATTTCACATTTAATCACAACATATGCTTCTTTTCCAGAAAAATGTCCCTGCTAGGGGATAGACAGCATCCAATTTATTCGTTTCTCTTGGTATATAATGTTCTTTTAAAAAGAGTGATGGAGCCAAGTGGCCCTCTCTACAGGGGAAATGACACAACACCTTCATTTGAGAGCTACTGGGTATGCTTAAAGGGTGCAGAAGCAAACAGTGAGGAGGCATGAGTTCATGAAACAGTTCAGACTCCAGAGATGGCCGAGAGCAGCAGAAGAAGCTAGACACCAGCCCCAGCGACAATGGAAAAAAATCTCACTAGGGACCAGAGTGAACTTGCAGTCTGCTTCAACCCCGAAAGCCACAGAGCTGCCTGAAACCAAGACTGGAAGTGAAGACAAAGTGAGCAGCAGGAGATTTGTTTATAAACCCTTCCCCATGTCTAGTCTGTCTTTTCTCTTGTCTCGGTTGTAAGAGATTTGTCTGATGTAGGCTTTGTTCAAAAACCTGAGGTTTGAGTTTAAAAGCTCTTTGAGGGAAGAGGTCTGGACAGAGCTACCTCAAAGCTCTGGTCAGATTTTTTATTTTTTTTTTTTTAAATGACAGAGGTATTTAGGTGTTTCAATTAATTATTATGACAAATACCTAGCTGCTACGTGCAGCATATAAGTAGTAGCTACTAGTCAAGCTGTACCTCTTAGAGAGGGGAGAGTGACAGCATCACACGCTGTGCACAAGAACACAACTTGAGCTCAGGAACAGCAGTAATGTCAGAAGCAATTCCTTCATGCTTGGATATAAAGTCAGTGTGGCACTCTAGTAAGACTGGAAAGTTACAAAATCCATTTTTTTCCTCCACTTCTCCCATACTTCATCCAAACTAGGAGCTGCTGATCAAAACCTCCAGGCAGAGCCTCCTGCAAAGCATGCTATGAATGCTAGCCTGAGTTATTATACAATCAGTCGTAATGCTACTTGAGCAAGGTCAGAGGAAAGTGATCAAACATCTCCAAAACACAATGAGAAAAGGGGCTTTCATTGTCAATACCAACAGGGAACCTACAACTTAAGAGGATCCAGAAACAGCTGTAACTTGCTTTAACCTACTGCTCAAACCAAAGCAGCAGGGACTGTGTTTTCACTGCGTCCTTTAGGTCTGCTCCACCCTCTCTGGAGAAGGCATGAGACGAATTACCAGGCACTCAGCAGTCCCTAATTACAGAGGAAACAGAACCACTGTATTGTCTATACACTGTCACGCGTCATCTGCCTGCAAACCGCGCTGCAGCAGCCATTGTCACTGTGCTGTCCTCCCCAGCAGCCAGCGACACAGTTTGAACAAGAGAGGATGAAAGAACATGAGGAAGGCATTAGAGGTTAGGAGCCGTTGCCCAACGTGACTCTAAAAGGGATCTCAGGAAACATAATGGAATCACTCATGAGCAACTGTCCATCCGGTCAACATCTGCAGGCAGCCTGCAGCTGCTTCTGCTCTCAAAGCAGACTAGTTCTCTAGAACATCACAATACATGCATTTGCTTATTGGACCTGCCCATTAGTTTTAAACTTGACAAAAAAAAAAAAAAAAAAAGCAGCCCCAAAACTTTAGGTCTGTGCAAGAACAGCTGTGAAGAGACAGTATTTGGAAAAGAAAAGCAAATAGGAAGAGCAATGCCTTGCTATAGAACAAAGGGAAAGAGTTGTCTCTAGCTTCTAATTATAATGCTATGCAAAACAACATGAAGTAAATGTATTTGTGTTTATTTCACACTCAGCTTCCCAGTTGTGTGATGGGAAATTGAGGAGAATAAACACAGTAATAATAATGGGGCCAGATTGCAGCTGGCATATGCATGGGCGTGTGGGAGGAAAAATACCAGGAGTGCCTACACTCAGCAGGGTCTTCATCAATGTGTCCTCAAACAATTAATTAATTCCCCAGGACACAGAGGATGAATAAGTCCTGATTCTACCATGGAGCAAAATTAAAACCATGCTTAACTGCCTGAAAGGAAACACCCTCCCACCATCATCATCCCTCCCTGATGGTAAGTTATCTGGCTTTGAGCCGTAACATCCCTTTGAATAGGCATGTTATTTTGTGTCTATAAACAGGGATTATTCAAGTAACATTTCCACCTGTTCCTTTTCCAGTTTTCCTCACACCAGATAGACTCAGTAAGGAAAGTCTTCAGAGGAGAGGAAACCTTTTTGAAGTGAACAATAAACATTTATCCAACAGTTCATCAAAAGGTACCTCAACTCTATACTTTTCAGCAGGCAGAAATCAAATTGTGTATTTTGGGAAGTCCACTGATTTACAATCAGGATGCCAACTATACATTCATTATTTGCTCATGCCTATTATGAGATAGGCAAGTCCCTTTTTTGTTAAATAGACTGATACCTTCCTTTAAAGAGCAAGTTGTGCTAGAAAGTAATAACGAGCTGCATTCAAAAATATATCAGTGTCATTAGGTCACTTAAACTTGCACTTATAAACGCTTTTTTTCTAAAAGAAATGGCTATATAAAAAAGAAGGGGGAAGTATGTCCCCCCCCACCCTGATATTAGCAGTGGTTGTCCAGGCAAGCTAAGGGTTATGATTGTTATACCCAGTTATGTGGCCTTTAGAGAAGAGATAAAAGCATTCTTCCAAAGTAGACTTTAGAACCATTGAACAGATGAAATAAACTAAGAACTTGCATCTCCAAAAGGATTACTATCACAAGTTTATAAACCAGTCTAGACACTTACTTAGAAGCCTAAACCATCTCTGAATTGTACCAGTTGCTATCGTAGCCTTTCACAGATTCACTGAAACTCTAAACAGACTGTAAAATCGTTAGAGTACCTAAAGACAACAAAAGAAGGCCTCCCCTCAATAATGTGGAGCTATTGAGGAAAAGGTTTAATATGGAAACAATGTGAAAAGCCCAGCTTCTCCTCTACGTGCAGGCTTAAATTACACAGCCAGAAACAGCTGCTGCAGCTCAACAAGAAAATGCAGCATTTGTAGAACAGCAGCTTGAAAAGGCAAAGTGGTGGGGAAGTCAAGTAGAAATGAGCGTGCTATAAACATTAACACTTAAAGAAATTGGGGATGAGGGTGCAGGGGAAGAAAAGTAAAATCTTTTACTTTACAAAGCATTTTGTTCTATAACCCTGTTTCACCTGAAATAGTGTGCAACAGTACAGGAACCAAATAGGTATGAATTAGGTATTAAATTGAACCACTGAGCACCTGACATCAGACCATTTTCTAATCCAGACTCTCTGATCTTTTTCCCCCATCCAAAAACCCCATACTTTTACTTTAAGAATAAGCAGAATAATTTCTTGTTACTCATTCTAGGAGCAAAGCAAGCTAAAGCAATGTTTCCCATTCGTGATTTCATGAAGAAGCAGCCCTCATCCCATTTTACAAACAGATGGTCAGTCAGGCATTCCTCTAACAGACTGTAGACTTGGAAAAAGAATTTTGAGAAAATTAAAATGAGAATTCAGGTCCTATAGAAAGGTATATGTTATAAGATTAATAGTTCATAATCCTGTCAACATTTAAGCTATTCCATTGGAGCAGAAATATAGAGTTATTTCAGCTGCTTGTTGCTACAAACACTCTTAATAAAGGGAAGCAACTAAGTACACACCTACTTACTTCTAGTGGGTGTTATACCACATCTTCCTCATCACCAAGATGTCTCACAAACAGTGTGTAACCTCTTCTGTCAAAACCACCCTGTCAAATTCTGACTTTACCATCACTTACTTGGCATCCAGAGTATTTAGGGCAGGTTTTTCAGATGTGTCCAGAGATAGCTGGACCCTCCTAACATAAAAATTAGTAGGAGTAATTTTGATGAGAACGAATGCCTTCTGGAAAAGCCTCACGTAAAACTAGTCCACACATACCAAACACAACCTGCTGTGTTGGGAAGAATACTGCTGAATCTAGGATGTGGCCTTTTTTCTGAAGATTTCACTTCAGTTGTCCAGAGGAAGAGGCTGTTTCTCAGTAATAGTTACAGGATGGAAACAACATCAGAGAAATTGCTCACACCACTGCCCAACACAGCAAAAGCTGTAACACGTTTTATGTTTTGAGAAAATTTACTTCACACTTATCAATCTTATTTCAAACACTAAGTACCTAGCTAGCATTGCAATTAAACAATCAAGCAATACAGATATGTTTAGTTCCTATTCAGAGATCAAAACAAGTTAAAGCTTTTGAATGCCTATAGCCTTAAACAGCCTAGAGCCTACCCTACTGCCACATAAGAAACGTCTGAAACACCATCTGAACCCAGCATGAAAATACAGGCATAGCAGGGGTGGTCAAAACAGGTAATGAGAATCAGCATGTGTATCAACACAGCAGTAATACCCCCAGAAACCAAAAATTAATTATTTCCTCTCTATCAACCTTTTAACAGCTTTACCATTATATTACCAATACACATTTACGATACAAAGTACTTATTCACTGTTTACTCAGAGAACAGAGTAAGACTTCTGGAATCCTTTTGCTTGTTTGTTTCCTAAAGTAAGTGAAAAAATAAAAAATTCACATAGTTTATATTAAACCTCTTATGCATGAGGTTAGATGGCTCAGGAGACCTAACACAGGTAAAAAGTACATACACTTTTAAGACAGAAGAAGGGAAGAAGAAGGAAATATATTTTTTCAGTAGCGCAACATTTACAAATCACTCACAAACAACTGGCTGAAACTCCAGTATCACAATAAGAAAGAAAAAAAAAAAATTCTCCCTACCAGAGCTAAAAACTAAATAAAATCCAACTTCAGGTTGGAAAATTCTCCTTTTACTTATAAACAAACTTCAAGAGGCAAAGACAGACTGACTCACCTACCTCTACCAACTTACTCTTATCTTCCCTCTTCCTAAGGCAGGACAGCATCTTTTATAGTCCATGTTAAAAGGCTTGTTAAAGGAAGCAGGGTCACTTGGTCCCAGTGGTGGGGCTGGTAATGAAGCCCAGCTGCATCCTCCCAGGCTCTGCGGGGCAGCCACACGCTCTGGAGAGCAGGCTGATGGTTCCCTGTGGAACTGGCTTGCACTTTGTGTAGCTGCTTAAATCGGTGAAAGCGAGGTAAGAGCACATAGAAAAAGCCATCTTCTTTGGTGTGGCTTTATTCTGTACCCGTATCACCATAAAAAGTCTATGTAAGAGGGAAGGCTGGCTGTGAAAGGGATTTTTACAGGGTTTTCCTCAGGTTTCTACAGCCTCAGTAGGTGGCTTTGCTGATATGCCACAACCCCACGTTATTAACACAATCATTGTTACTTGCCTCCCAGAAAAGGGAGTGAAATTGCTCTGAGTTCATTTATTGAAGAAAGTTGTGCATCTTACTCTGCTGCATGTTCTAAGCAGATGTGTTGGAATGAAAACCAGTAGCAAGAAGTAACAGGAAAAAAAAAAGTGTATAACAGACAAAAAAAAAACATTCCGATTCCTCTAGCCTCCTTCTAACATCACTGGAATGCCAGGAGACCTTTTAAGAGCAAACATCATGAAATGGAAGAGGACATCAAAGAAAATGTTAATACCTCAGGAGTACTCCAGTCCTTCCTAGCTTTCTGCACAAGGGCAAGAACTTCATGTATACTTTGGCATCCAGAATCTTATAGACATATTTTCTTTGCATATGCAAAGACTTTATCTGTTCATTGCAGCTTGGACCTGCAGGAATGCTTACAAAATGAAATTGGAAAAGAAAAACAAGTAGGAATATACAGTTAAATTCTCCACTTTCTTCTGTCATCATAAGCAATTAGTTTGTGGTTAAGAAGACTATAGATTACTATTGGTGGAAAAAGAAGCCAAATAACCTCCTTTATCCTAAATAGTAAAATATATTCTTGGCCAAAGAAACAATGTAAATTAGTCTATACATATTATTTATCAAATGCTGTCAATTCACGTGGTCCTTGTACTCTCTAGAGGGCCTCAGAGTTTCAAGCCCAAATCGTCGAATGAGATCTGCTTAGTGCAATCCATGCCCCTACACTGACTTCCAGCCACAGCAGGTCCCTGTGTGGACACAGAGCATTCCATTACAAGGCAGGGACCCAGCTGACGTTAATTGTACCAGGTAGCTACTAATTAAGCTGATACACAAATCAGCAGAAATTGCATACAGGCTACTTTGAGGATAGTCCCCTGGACCAAAAGCCAGTAGGTAGTGCTTTCAGCAAAGTAACCCTTCCCAGCATAGTTTCTTCATTTGCTGATTTCACTCGTTATGCCAAGAGTGAGTTTGTTTGACTTCTCTGAGAAATGAGCTTGCACTTCTAAAGCAGACAAAAACACTGTGAGGAGACGCTGTACTTTTCAGACAGGAATTATGTTCCTGGTGCAGGCAAAGCAAGAAGATAAAATATGCATTCATGCCGAAAGTGTGGGGTTGGATTCTTTTATCTGAGACACAAAAAGAAGGTCTCCCTGGAGTAACTCTTTGACCTGAAGTTCTTGTTGAAAGCAGCCTTGAAACCTGAGAGGACTTGCTGGCCAGATTAGCAGAAGTGCATGACAATTGGCATTTGGAACTAAACACTGCATTCATGAGTAAAAGGATTGTTGCTGGTTTTATTAGTAGCAGTATATTTTTTACAAGACAAGATAAAAATGAGTGCCACTTGTACAAAGCGGAAGAGGCAGCTTCTCTAATTGATCCAAACAGGGGTGGGTGAATACTGACTTTTCCTGAGGCTCTGTCAAAGACCGACAGCTTACTAGTATATGACTAGTCAGTCTTCAATCTATTGGTAGAAGCTTTTCACAGTGTACACCAGCCTCCAGCCTCATGTTCTCTACTCCATATAAGCCAAAGGTAATAGATATGCTTTATTGAAATGTGTTTTTATTTTTAAATAACTCTGAAGTCACGGTAATTTGAATTAATAGATGTCATACTTTGAACCCAAATGACTGGCTGCGCTATGCAGATCTGGGACAGTCTCTGTGTGTTCAGTCAGACCAAATACGTGTGTGTTGTCACAAACTTAAGGGCTGATCTCTGCTATCACATAGGTTTATGAATAGGTTTCCAAGCAGAGAGAGGGAGAGAAAGAAAAGTTCAAGGTTCCCTGTGCACAGTTGCTCATCGTTGTTTATATACTGAATTAGATAATATGCATTTTCACATTCCATTTAACCGAATGTATTCAAACATGATAACTACAAAGCTAGATATTCAAGAGACTTTGAGTAACCATAACTATTGCATTTTTTTGCCAAGTGCCAAGGTAAAAATATTTGCTTTTCCAAATAATGATTTCATTTCTCCATTGTATGTTATCAGTCTTAAAAGCGCTACTTAGAACCCAAACAAATATGGCTCTGAAACCCATACATTACAAGTGGAGTTCTTGAACTGAAATTGTATGTCTGTGTGTGTAACTGATTGATTTATTCTGCAGTTTTGCTACCATCATAATCTTGTGTTCTGTAACTCATGGACCATGTTGTCCTTCAGGCTCTTTGAAGCTTACATTTTAAGGCTGCTGCCAGATTTGTCAGTAAGTAAATCAGTAACATTAGATAAGCTCCACTTTGATGAAGGTGTTGAAGATTATTTTGCTGTGGTATGCAATGGCCCAATGACTCTTTACTCGTTTTGAAACAAACAACAAAAAATAATCTGTAGAGGATTTCTTCTCTGATACACAGTCCTGCAGTAGATATGCCTTAATGAGGCGCTGCCACCAGGGTGGGCCACCATATACTGCTTTCCTATAGCATTACGTGTTCCTCAACTGCATATTCCAGCATGGCATTTTTTCCCAGAGACATATATCACAGACATGGATGCTGAACTCCATTTAACCTTCTATTTTCAAGCTCATGTTTCTATTTTAATTATCTCTCCAGCTTTTAGCTTAAAAAACTCTTTTATATGTTATATATATATTTGTATACATAATTTTATATATATGATTGTGTATTTAATATACTGGCTTTTTTTGACCTTTTGTGCCAGGTATCCATCTATTATACTCTTTAAGATGTTTTTCATATGTGTCTTGATGTTAAACTAGGGATACAGGGAATTAATAACAGGATCGAGATCCATGACTAAGTCAGACCCATGTAGGCCAGCAGTTCAAAATGACTGTTGTTCTGTGACCCATGTGAAATGAGTCTGTAGGTTTCTTTTGTTTCTTGGTGGACAGAAAGCTGTAAATTGTTGATAAGGTAAGCCAGAGGATGAAGACACATACAGTTTGAACTGCATTCACGTCCAGGCTGACTGGCAGCAATGAGGCATGAGGAAAACTTTTCAGTTGCCCAAGGTATGATTCCTCATGTGGGCTCTGTGCTTCACAGACACTCAGCCTGGAGCTTTCCCAGTAGATGATACCTGTTTTACTTTACTTTAATATCCACTTCAGTCACTTCCTACTTAAGAGTGACTTATATTTACACTGTATAAAGACCAGTGTCTCTATTTTTACTCCATCCTTCAAAATGAGAACTGCCTCTCTCAGATACACTTGACTCCAGTAAGACCTGAACAATGGGCTGATTAGTAGATGTGATACTAGTATGGTCCCAGCTTCCTTCAGAAGGATAGACAGAGCTAGTTGTTTGGGAATATAAGAGTTCCACTGGGAATAAAGACAAATATTGTGACATTTTTCTTTGAATATGCAGTGTTCAGAAATAGAAGATGTATGCATCTTGAGGATTTTTTTTCATTTTGTGACATACTGCAAACAGAAGTGATTAGCAGGCAGAAAAGCCAAGTGAGCTGGATGAATATTCAAACGGAGAAATCTGGCTAAAGGAAACAAATAGAGCTGGAATGGTGATGAAACATATGTTTTCAAGTAAACATTGTAATACACCACTGGAAGGGGCACCATTCCACACAAAACCAGCAGCAGCAAACACAGAAATGCTTAAAAAATGCAAGCCTTGCCTTTAACTGAAAGATTCAGTAGCTTTTTGGACAGTATCTCTGGCAACTGGTGATCCACCACTAGGGCCACAGTTTCATTCTTGAAGGATTCTCAGCTGTAGTCATTTACTGGTCACCTATGCCCTGGCACAGTAATCTTCCAGGCGTGTGTTACTGAAGTAATTCACTTTAAGAAATCAGAGAGATGTTTGCAAATGAGGAGAGGAGATAATCTCTGGAGAAGTCTAAATTTCAATTATTAGGCTTATTATGTAATTACATTAAACACAGCAGGTATCTTCTGATCAGTCTTCATACAGTATGCACCTCTTTCTTGGAGAATCATCACAGCAAACTTAGCATGGGAGCTTGCACAGCCACAAAACCTGCTGCTGCCCACTAGTCTGCAAACTGAAACATGCTGGGGGCTGCAGAAAGGAAAACCTGAAGAGCTCAGGACCTCAGGAAAACAAGCTCACCTTTCCAGGAATGGAGAGTTCTCATCTCTCCCCCAAGCAGCCTAAGAGAAACCTGCTTTTGGTCTTTATGTGGATTTTAGTCCCTTTCCCTCCTCCTCAGAGCGCCAAGTGCAAAGTGCTAAATTCACAGTAGTGAAACATTTTGTGGCCAGGCACTTAAGGAAGAATCATAGAATTGTTCAGATTGGAAAAGATCCTTGGGATCATCGAGTCCAACCATCAACCCTAGTCTACAAAGGTCTCCCCTACACCATAGGCCTCAACACCACATCTAAACGAGTCTTAAACACGTCCAGGGATGGTGACTCAACCCCCTCCCTGGGCAGCCTATTCCAGGGTCTGACCACTCCTGTGAAGAATTGTTTCCTAATGTCTAGTGTAAACCTACCTTTTTGCAGCTTGAAGCCATTCCCTCTTGTTCTATTGCTAATTACCTGTGAGAAGAGACCAGCAACAACCTCGCTACAGTGTCCTTTCAAGTAGTTGCAGAGAGCGATGAGGTGGCCCCTCAGTCACCTCTTCCTCAAACTAAACAGGCCCAGCTCCTTCAATCACTCTTTGTAAGGTTTATTCTCCAAGGACACAGACAGAGACTGTCTTAAAAAAGCCCTGACATCCACTGCTGGAGAGCTGTGGACTGATACACATGATGGGACCAAGAAAGAAAGGTCTCAGTTACCTGTCCTGAAGCCCTGACCTCACTATGCTATTGGGACTGAGGCCGTATGTGTCCTGCTCTTAGCCGCTTGAAACGGGGCTGGGCTAGTTGCTTCTCAGAAGTCTGTTTTCCATTAGGCAGCTCTATACTAGTTTTTGAGTCAGTGAAGGTGACCTAAGGAAAAACAAATAAGAAAATTTAGCAAAGATGAGATCCAGACATTTAATATTTTAAAGAAATCTACACAATGGAAATATTTGGAATTTAAATGAAAGTACGTGTTTTTTTTCTTAGCGTTACCATTCTTGTTAACCGAAAAAAAAATAATCCTCGCTGCTTACTTTGGTCAAAACCAGCAGCTTCCAGAAAACAAATGGTTTCAATGATAAACTAAGAAAAATAACAACTGGTTCTCTGGTGTGTTATTTGTTTGAATTGCATGGTCTCTCTAACTCAGACTGCGAGCTCCTTGTGTAGCATTGGCAGCGTTCGTGACCATGGCAAAACAGAACCCATTTTCACCCGGGACAAGTGAAGCTCCTCTGTGCTGTCCTGCTCCTTTGGTATTTGTGTCACTGTAGACCCTAGACCCAGAGTATGACACAAACCCTTCTGCTCCATTGCAGATTTAAGCTGACTCAGTAGCATCAGTAATTCTACTGCACTTCAGTCACCTTGCCCAAAAAAGAGGAAGAACAACAGAAGAGAGGCATGTGCCAGCTGAATTCAGTTCAAGTTTCAAAATGCCTCTTCTGTCCCCAGGTCTGTTAAGAATCCCCTCAGAATGTCAAGAAAAAGAAACAAAATATAATCTAATATTTTTAATTTTATGTACAGGAATATAACATTATGGCAACTTTGTACATGAAATACATACAGTATTTAAACATGAAAATCACCTAGGTAAGAATTTACATTAGCAATGAAACTGCTTCATGTGCAGCCCAGTTAATACTTAGTTTAGATCTGTATTTTATTGGGGAGAGATTTTAATAGTTTACAATCATAGAAACATAAACATTTAAAACAAGACTCTATAAAATAATTTACAGACGCCCTAGCATCTACGCCGAGAGAAAGGGTGTATGTCTGTGAGTTTTGTGTGTGAATAACAAGGTGGACGAATGATGTATCTCAGCCTTTTAAGTATAAAATAATTTAGAAGCAGTTCATGCAATATGGAAGCAAAGGAGTGCCAGTTCCTTCGAGGTTTCCTGCTACCTTGGACATCTACTGAGCATCACATGTGGGTCACCGGACACATGGTAATACCATTGCCAGATGCTAATGGAGAGCACCAGCCTCAAGTTCCTCCAAACAATTACTTATGTAAACATAAATATACAGGTTGATATCTTTTCTACACAGTACAAATACAGGTCACAACTTCTCAGCTGTGCAAGTAGTCAATCCATATACTTGGAAGTAGGATAATGTTCAGAGCGGAGTTCCATATATTTCCATGTACAGGGGCACTAACAGAACTTCCTTGTTTTCACCAATTTGCTCTGATATTTCACAGAGTGCCCACCATGCCCTATCACATAAACGTCCAGCAGGTAGGACTTGCCAGGCTGCAGGCCTCTGATTGTCTCTGTGGTCACTGCTTTCTGGATGTTCTGGCTGTGGAAGTATTTACATAGAACCTTTTCCGATTTCTTCCTTGTATCTGGACCCAAGCACTGGTTCTGCTCTCTTTTCTTCTGCTCTTCGTTGTAGTTGTCATCCACTTCTCTTTTGTAGATGCAGAATTTGTTTCTCTCCTGTGTGCCTAGCCACGCCACCGTGACCGACGAACACGTGCGGAGTTTGTCAAAGGCTTTGATTCGTGTATCTTCAGGAAGAGAAGGAAACGACTGCTTGTTAGGCCTTGTTGTAGCCAGGATCTTCAGCATAGAAGCACCTTTTTTGCTTCCTTTCAGCCTAATTAGGTATTTAGCTTTGGCTTTCCCCCGAAGCTGGAACTGCCGCACACCCTCCACGTTTTGAGACAAGAGAAGTTTTCCATCTCTTCTAACTTGGATCTGAACAGCATCCAGGCATGAATGAACGGAGAAGGTGACTTTTTGGTGAGATGAAACGGGAGCAAAACGTAGAAATTTGGCTCCCTTTCTCTTGATGAATACATCTGTAACTTTGCCGTCCTTCAGTTCAACTGTTTTCTGTTTAGCCTCCTCCTTCGTTCTGGCAAAAGTGCCGATGTATGCGGTGCTCATGTTAGTGTTGGTATTTACTGCAAACATGTCAAAGTAGTACTGAGTATCAGGCTTCAGGTCTGACACTGTGAAGATATTCTTGTTCCCGACACAAACTTTATGCAGGTCAACTCTTGGCTTTGAGGATGTCTGGCGCCCAAACTTTGATGATTTCAGGAAACCACGTTCTTTGCCAGAGTTGTTGTCTGAAGGAAAGCCAAAATGGGCAAAGTCAAATGGACTGAAATCCAGACCTGGTTTTGGAGCCATCATGAAGGCATCATCAGAACTGACCTTGGCTTCAACAGCACAGAGGCTTTTGAAATTGTGTTCTTTATTGATGACTATGCAATACTGAATTGGCTGTTTTAGTAAGGAGGCGGTGGGACTTGGTTTCCATGCCAGTGTCACTGTTGTACGTCCCAGAGAAGTGACATCTATTCTGGGATCATAAGGTAATTCAGGATAAGGTTGATCTGATTCTGGAGTAGTGGTTGCATACACTTTAAAATGTGTATCTTTCTCTGTCGACAGTAGATCTAGTTGGTACAAACCAGATGGGGAACTAGAGGACACAAAGTACTCAACATCATTGCCTTTGTAAGAGAACAGCTCTGTGCCTTCCTCATTAGTAATCTGCTGTTTCTGCTGCTCAAGAGGTTCTGGTTCACCTAGATTATAAGCAAAGAAAAACATTAGTACAGACACAATTTGCAAACATGAGAAAATAAAACTCTAACAGACACTTCTACATAAAATACAAAAGTGAGACAAAAAAGGAAGGTTTTATCTTCTGAGGAAGATACTTCTGTCAAATCAGAGACAGAAAGTGGTTCGGCACTAAGGTTAAAACCAAATGCAAAAGAAATTGCACCTGACCAGTATTAACAGAGGCTCATGAATGGTACCTTCCACTGGACAACTTCAAGCACCCAACCTGGAGATGCCAACAGCTCCCCAGAGGAAACTGCCTGTTTCTGGGCTTGCACCCTTCACTCTGGCCCTCTGAGTCACACTAAAACTTTTTGCCTAAATACAGTGGACGACAAGGTGTGTATACAATTCAATGTGTGACATTTAGCTCTGGAAGCCAGAGACATTTTCTCTCCTCAGCAGCAGTTATGTTTACTCTGTTGCTACCTGCAGCCACTTTGCTGCACAACAACCAACTGGGGCTGAAGAGCCAAACAAAGATCATAATGACAGGCTGTGTGATACTCATCATCACACCAAGGCTGGTCTGAGGGGCTTCAAATCCAGGGGAAAAGCAGGTCTCTGAAGTCATTGGTTGGTTGTTACCTGAACCTTCTCCGCTGGCTTCCTCGGGAAGCTCTTGCACACTCAGTTTCCACTCCAGAGGGGCATCGCATGGTGTCACTGTCACTGCTAAGGGAGTGTTGTCTTCTTCAACCACAAAGAAATACCTAGGGGAAGATTAACATACCGGTATGTCAACAAATCCTGATGGCAGCCAACCAGCAGAGACTGACTTGAGATGATCGAGGTTGGTCTTGGTGTGGCAACAGAGACAAAAGCGTTACTTACAGACAAGTGTGTGCAGAGGGAATATGGAAAGGCTGGTGAGAAAGAGCTCAAGAGATGAGGGGAGTCTCTCCACTAACACAGTGCTGCAGAGTCGGGTCCTTCTGCAGCCTAATCTCAGTATTTTCTGACCCACAGGGCCAAGGTGAGGAATTCAGACCAGCCCGGCTTACGCTGCTTCTTTAAAGCACAATATGAAATAACGAAGTGAGACAAGTGTGGTGGGGTAAGCCTGGAGTGTCTTATCTCCTTCCCATTCCCTTGCCTCTAGAAGTGTTTAGTGGCCCCACTTCAGGGAACTTCTGTGGTCTGTGGGAGCTTTGGGCTTCTCCCAGAAATCAGATAAATTGGACAAACCCTCAGCCAGGGAGGCCGGATTGGGATAGAAACTCGCATAGTTTCTTCACCAGACAGAACACCGGCATTTGTATTTTACTGGTTTAAGTACAATTTTTATTTTGGAACACCCAGAAAATAAAGCTACAACCTTCAAAGTACAACTTACTCACTTGAACTGGGCAGAAATACCTTTTAGGGGTGTCTCGGAAGAGGTAGCTGCTAATTTCGGCTCCATCTGGGATGACAGAGGAATCGTGAAAAAATGCTTTGTCCCGGATCTGCATCTGGAAGAGCTCCTCGTCCCTGGTAGGTAACTTCTGGGGCCTGGAGCTGAGGGGCAGCAGCAGCAGGAGCAGCAGCGGGCAGCGCAGCAGGAGCATCCTGCAAGGAGGACAGGGAGTCAGTGCCACCCGAGGAGGCTGAACCGGGCACAGCAGGACCTTTTCCTCATGGCCTGCGGTCACCGCCTGGGCTACCTGTAGACTTGTGTGGCTCCTGTGAGCTGATTTACTGCTGAATTGGGGCATACCTACAACAACGTCACACGCCTTCATGTTTTGCCAGCACCCTCACCGTACTGCTGTTTCCCAGCACTGGGAATACCTATTGCAAAGACAGAGAGCTCCCATCGTCACACGCTTAGATAAAAGTATGTAAATACGATTTTTCCGTCTTGAACTGTAATTGAAAGCAAGCCCACACATTGCTTGCAAATTGGTATCTCTCCCTCTTCATTGACAAAGAGCAAAAGCCTTCCATATACTTTGGTAGAGCTACAGTTTGATGTTTTGCCACAGCAGAAACAGAGCTCGCTGGACACGGGAGCTAGAGTAAGCACAGAGCAGATGGGGGGTACATCGACTTCCCTTTCTTTAGGAGATTCTGGTTGGGCTTCTAACAATCCTTTGAAAAGTAAATATTTCCAGTGAAATTGCTCTTCATAAAAATAGTGAATTATGGAAACACGTGATATAAACCCACACATATTCAAAGCACATTGGTATTAGCACACAATTCAGCAGGGCTTAATCCTCAAGCCTGATGGGAATTGCAAAACACAAAAGCAGAGAATCCCTTACAAATTAGCCATAATAATTCATAATCTCAGCCTTTCATTATTATGTCTACAACTAGGTCACTAATGACTATCCTAACATATACAGTGGGACAGGATGGAAATCTCCTTTCAGTATAGTAGATGATCTCATGTGTAATGGCTCTGGTATGAGGGGGTGACAGGAGGGAAACAAAGCCCAATTCTGCTACAAGTATAGCAAATTTAAATCACTAAATTATAACTTTTTTTTTTTTTTAATTTGAAAAAAAAAGAAGTTTATGCCATTATCTAAATGGTGTTAGCCACTGGTTTTGGGGAGAAGCATGCTAAAAAGCTGAGCTGGCAAGAATAGTTCTATCTTCTTGTTACTTGGCTGAAAGTGCAGTCATGCATCGCTCCTTGTACTGCACTGGCTCCTTAAATTTATCCTTTATTTATTGCTCCTTCTACAAACAGCCCAGGTCCCCCTCTTCCTCTCTCCCCTCCCTTCCTCTCCGCTGTCCCTGCCTCCATCCAACTCAGTCCCTGTCCTTCATCTCCCTATTTTGCCACTGGAAGTGGTGATGCAAGAGGGAAGAGAAAATCTGCAGCAAACCCCAAAGTAACCGTAAGCCACAAATGATGTGTATTGAAAACTCCCTCAACAGGCTGCAATTTTTATCTTCACCTCCTTTTCTTCATGCCTTCCCTCACACCAAGGGCTGTACCCCATCCTGAGCTTTCTCCCTCTCCAGCCCAGCACGTAGTCCTATATTTGCAGCCAGATCCTTCCCTTCCTGAGTGACAAACCAAAGTTAAAATGAAGGAGAATGCTTGAGGTTCACCTGGCAGAGTTTCCCTCACGGTTACATCCCAAGTGGCCATGGACACCACGGAGGAGCTCCATGCCCCCTGCAAGTGAGCAGCAAGCGTGCCAGGGAGCCCTGTGGCAAGTCTACCGGTTGCTGGCCCTGCCGTTTTGTGGGGAAGCCTGTGCCAAGGCTGCCCAAAGCTATTTTGCAGCTGGAGAAGGCTGCACCCTTATTTATTCAGCAATAACCCGGCAACAGCAACACACGGCCACGGTTCCCTGTTTGCAGGGCTTGGAATGCTTCCTCTCCAGCATTCACAGACCTGAACTGTGGGCTTGGTTATTGTTTGGGATGTTTTAATAACAGGTTGCTGCAGTGATTTGTCCTACAGAAGGGAAAGGAGTAAAGAGCTTTACCTAAAACATGCGATTGCTACTTATAGTTAAATCCCAATTTGGTTTTTCTAGTCAAAATGTATCCCAACCAGGTCCTGATTTAGCCTTTGATGACAACAGCCATATTTCCTCGAATCCAGACTGAAGTGCTGATACTTATCAGCAAAGTTAATGACATTTGACCTTTTGGAGCAAAGATTGTAAGTCAAAATACTTGCTGATTTAAGTCACCAAAGTCAGCAGAAACCTCTTCTCGCACAAAGCAGGATGAGTTCTGTGTGCTCTAACACGCTGTTTATTGATTTTTCAAGTATTATCATTGGCCAACGGGGAAGAAATTCTTTCCAATTTAATCACAACAGTTAGAGCAGATTATTTGGTTAGGTAAGAAACTCTGACACTTTCTGCAGACAGCGTCCTCCACATGAACCCCTTGAAATTGCAATCTTGTCCCATAGTCACTTCCAGTGCGATGGAACCTCTACTAAAATAAACAATTTTTGATTATAGGACTACACAGGGTAAGTTTCACTTCTGCAATAATTTCACTAGCTAATTCACTTCAAAAATTCCTGTAGACAGCATTTCTGTCCCTGTTAACAGCCATGACATAGTGAAAAGGTACAGATTTGTCTCTGATTTCTTTATCTAATTGTAAAAGCATTTTGGCTTAAAAATAGACAAAAAAGCTAAAGACACATTAAAGTCAGTTCTGTGATCCCTGCCCAGCCTGGGCGGGCAGCACCAGCCCATCCCATACAAGAAATAGCAAACTGTCAACTGTAATGAAAAAGAAAAGTTTTATAATCTTTGTTCCTTTACGAGCAAATACAATTTCTAGTGCTTTTGTTTTCACGTATCCAATCCCACAAGCTTAAAATAGGCCAAATTTTCATGCACAACACTTCCAAAAGTGGGACACCTCAACTGCAAAGAGGGATCCAAAACTCACTCTGAGTTTTTGGAAACCACGTTGTCATTGTTATACCACCCTTTCACACCAGTTAATAAACAGATTTTATGTTTTGCAGTCCATTCATTGTAATCTGGCAGAGTTTTAAGCTATATTCTGTACAGTTAACTCATGCAAAACGTCAAGAGAAAAGCCAAAAAAAAAAAAATATTAATCATAATAATCATTCATTCATCCCATGTTTCTTTCCGGGCAAGTTCATCACTGGGCAATGACTTTGACAGAGTCATAAATGCACTTGCTAGATGTGAGCATGGGAATTTGTGCTCTCCCACCCAGCCCTTGGAAACTTTCAATGACCCATTTTCTTGTCTCGGTGTGCTCTGCTCTGAACGGGTTTCATTTTTTGAAGCCAGGAACAAGCCGAGACCTAAGCACTGCACTGTAAAGCCATACAAACCACGTGAAAGATGCTGTGTGATTTATTATTATTTTCTCCAGACTATGCCACCTCCTAAATGCCTTTTCTACAAGTTTGCCTTGTTTTCTTTTCTTTTAAACTCTGAGTCAATATTTTATTGATATATTCCTGCTGACTGGAGGGATTTGCCTGCTGTTTATCACTGAATTTAAGAGAGCGCCAAAATAAACAGTCCTAAGTGAAATAATAAGCACCGTTTTCCTTCTCCAGGATTACAAAAGTGCCCTCTAATGGCCCATCTTTACCTCTCGCTTTTTCCCCAAATTCTCTCTAAACTGAGCCTGAAACAGACGACTAAGGTAACCCTCTCCCCGTCCCCCTGTGCGAGCTGATGGGCAAGGAGCAGGGGCAGGGCAGTGGGCAGGGGACAGAGCTGGCACCCTGCTCCCCTGGAGGTCACACCATGGCACGGGGGCTCAGGCCGTGCCAGGACACTGGCATCAGCTGGAGGGAGATGCCAGGCAGCAACAATGGGCAAAGGGAAGGTAAAACCCCACCACAGCTTGGAGGGACAGGGATGGTACGTGCAGACACCAGCGGCTCTATACCAGCAATAAAAGCAAGACTGAAAAATGTCCTGCAGAAAATATGACTCTCTGGTGTAGTCTTTCATTTCCAAAAGAATGGGGGGGAAAAAAAGTTTTATTTTTCTTCCTTTTTTCTTTCCTCCCCACCCCACCT